>WNGS01113158.1:2597831-2659935 GCA_020271785.1 Procambarus virginalis | reverse complement strand
TTACTTTAAAGGGTTATTCATTGATTCAATTATATTATTGTTTATGACTCTGGAAATAATTTGCATTGGTATTCATCATTGCTCATAATACAATTCTCATTTCTCTACAGTAAATACATCCAATTGATTGTTTTATTGATTTTGCTTCCTTACCTATGGTTTAATGAGTATATCAATAGCTTATCTGAACTTTCTCTAAGTAGCTTTTCCACACACTATATTTCATTCTAAGTAGCTTTTCCACAAAACATATTGGTCAAATAATGTTATCTTTATAAATATGCAGGTGAGGGTGCTTTAATGATCCAAGGCAGTTAAGTGGCTTGCAAAGCGTTCGTTCCTCTGACAGTTTGTAGTGGTGGTGAGTTTGTCATGCAAGCATGTTATTTTGGGTGGGAGGGGTGTCATACTAAACTGGCTGCGGGGTAAAGCAGGACCAAGCTGGCTGTGACTTTGCCACCCATGTGATTGATATGTATGGAGTACCCATACATTGCCATTTTTTGTCACCTGCATGACCTTTGGTGGAGGCAATTTGTAACCTGTCATCCTGAGCCACAGCCAAGGCTTAAAGTTCTCTACAGCCAAAACTTGTGTTATAAATTTTACTCAGAGGCATGATGTTCTTTATCTCTCATTGTCACTTTGATAATCCCTTTTTTTTTGTATAGGGATACATTACTGCTAAACTTGGGGTTGATCTCACCATGACAATGAAAGACCTTTGAGGGAGAGTCATGGAGCAAGAAAAGAACCTTTTCCCAGGAAAGAGAAAAAATCTTTCAGAGGGAGCCTGACCATGGACTTGGTTGTCCACCACATGAGACAGAGGGAGTAAGTGTGTGTGTAATTCATGAGGTATGCATACAAGGTATATTTTGAATAGCAATTCTGGGACCAGTAGGGATACCGACCCTCAAATACCTGCTCGACCTCGACCAGAGAGTGTGTTTCCTCTAGAAAAAGCATGGGTGCATTTTGCTTTTGTGTTAAGTTACCACAGTAAGTAGAAGCCAGTCTCACCTGCTTCAGGGCAGTGCACAAGAGCCCCATTCACCATATCAGGCAACACCAATGAGGTGCACTGCCATTATGACCTAGAAACCGAGTATTACAGTATGTAAATAAAGAGTGCACAGTCATACGGGTTTAGTACAATAATTATTTGGTGAAAGGCAGTATCATACCTTCATATGCATGGGCACACTGGGCAGTTGCCCAGAGGCTCTACGAGCTGTTGCCCCATGCTGCCATATTGTTCTTGAAAGTTCTCATTGCAACGTGGACAATTACTCGACCTGCTGGATAGGCCTTGTGTTTAAATCCTTTTTCAAATTATATTTATAATATAAATAACTTGTGGAATACCATCTGATGAGAATTTTGCACTCTAGTAGCAGGGTGGGGCCCATTGATCATCTGGGTAAGGGCACTAGTAAATTGCTTTGTCCAGGGCCTACAGTGCTGTTAAGATAGCCCTAATGAAAGGGTTAAAGAACAAGACACCAGAGAAAATTACTTACATAATTGTATTTAACTACCTAAGTAAACTACTTGCAGAATGTAATTGTGTGAATGAATAATATTCCCATAAGTATAATCATATATTGACATGTTCACAGATACAGATAGTAACACATACACAGGGAAGGGAATGCAGGAGAATGCACCAACCCATTACAACTATATAGCACTTGGAAGGGATCAGGAAAGCTAAGGTATGATGTGACTTTGCTTCGGTGAGATCGCCTGACATGACATTTGTAGACTAACTTTGTTCTTTATCTTTTTAAAGCCAATATTATCAACAGCAACAGTACTATAGTGAGGTAGAAGTGAATGGATACTTTAACCAAGTCATAACAAACCTAAGCTCTTCCCACAGAAAACATGGACAAATTTTTACTATGACAAATTTGGAGTCAATATACTGTATACATGTTAAGCGTAATAATGAAATTTAGGCTAGAATACTTGAGGAAACAATTATGACAACACGTTAATAAATAATTTATTTATTCAATTAATCTTTTCTTATTACAACAAACAGCGTATATGACTGACATCAATTTCTAGTAATTAGCTGAGCAACCTCAAAATTAGCTTTACTAGCCACATAAAAGCAGAGACTATGTGCACACAATATGTTGTGTTGATTTAGGGGCGACGACGCTCGTGGGATCGGATGCGCCCTATGTACAATACACACAATATTTCTCCAGCACTTGCATCACATTTAAGTCTTCAAAATTTAAATAATATGCCTATAGATTACTTCATTATAGTGAAATTACAGATACAGCAGCATAATTATACAATGATTTTATTTATATTTTTGAGGCTAAACATCAAGTTAACAGTCAAAATAATTACTACAATTCGACTACATATCAATGCAATGCAACAGAATTTGTCAATTATTTTCACCATATAGCTCAAATGTCCAACTTGATGAACAAGTGCAAAGTTTGACATTCTGGAAACCCTTGTGTATAACCATATGTGCAACTCAAACTTTGCCACAATCAATTATTTGATTGTGACAAGTCTAGATTATACAAGTACTGTGTATAATTAGAACTTGAGTTTCAAGTCCTGATTATACCTACTGATTTGTGATTATTATTTCTTTATCATACTCAAAATGTTATGCAACAAAATTCTGCCACAGAATTTTGCCGCAATGTGAGTAAAATCAATTAAGGCATACAGTACTTTCGTATGCTGTCCACAGGTGATGTTTGTGTAAATCATCATTCATCATTTTGACTTAATAATAATGCAAAAAACCAGTGCTGAATGTAATGAAATGTTAATTTCTGGGCGAGGCCTGGTGGCTCCCTGAAGCTACACCGAGATGGTTCCTATCTACAAGTTTGCATCAGCCATGGAATTCTTTGGCCTACCGAGGACCAGAGCCAGAACCTGGCCCTCCCTCACAGACACACAGGGAGAGGTGACATTTCACCACCTCACCGAGTAAGGCATGACCGAGGCCTCAAATCCGGCCTAATGAACTCCCCCCTAACTACATAAACAATTAAATCTCTCAAATTTAGCATGAGCTTGCTTGCCCCTCCTCTCCCATGCAGAACCACTGATCATTAATCCCCTAACTGCATGGGTTATTTTGATGCATTGTTTATCATGCACAAGAAAACAATTGTTTTGAGAAAATTAATATTTTCTTTTGACATTGTTAATGAGACTCCATGAAGCATGAAAATTCATGTAAAAAAATCGCTACCTATTGTCGTTTAGCTGTAGTGGGCTGGAGAACTTCTGCAGATTGACGTGGGGTACTGCATGCAACTACAGTACTGTAACTTGGTCCATTTATTTTCTTTGTTTCTCACTATTTTATTTTTTTGTGTTCAAAAGTTGTATCCATTTGTCAATAGTGATATTCCTTATGTATAAATGAACTAAACTAACTAAAAACCTTATGTATAACTTTGGAAATTACTTGTGTACAGATGTGTGTATAAATATGTGCTCCCTGTATTTATTCATACCAATTTATTTATATATACTGTAGTCTAAATCATATATTTGCACATAGCACACATTTTGTGTGAAAATTCATAGTACCCCTGTATACTGTACATGGATATCACTGATTTCCTGTTGTTAAAAGTTCATTGGTTCCTAGCACAGCCACCCTGTGCATTCAGTCACTGGATGGCGATGTACCAGATATCGTCTGCATCTTTTTACTAATGTCCAAGAAGGAAACTAAGTGACTCGGAATTTTTTCCAAATGTGGCAATCAACAAAGGTTTCTAGTATTTTGGATAATATTTAACGAGTTCCTGGTATTTTTCCACATACATTCCATGCATTGGTGCAGGTGCTATATACTGTACATGTTTTCTGCACACTAATGTCCTGAGATCAGCAAGATAAGACAGCCCTTTTGAATTACAGTACAAGTAAACATCACTTAAAAGCAATTAATGTACATTACAGTACAGCTTTCTAATATGACACAAAATATTAGGAAAAGTTTCAGATATATGACATCCTGCAAAAAAATATAATAGCTAAGGAAGACTATAACTTTAGGTTTATTTTAAAGCCGATTGTTGCTGACAAGATGTAAAGTACTGAACAGTACTGTAGAAAACTCTTTGTCTATGCCATTCATCAGTATTCATCATCTGTCATCAATGTGAAAAAAATTAAGTTTTCACAATAACTCACAGTCTTAGTGATATAAGGAGAATATGAGAAGGCTTCTCAGCATTGGAATTGAGGATCAAAATTAAACGAAATCCCCAATTTGTACATTAGCATTTCAGGAAGCTAGAATTTTGTCAATTTAAAGCAAAAACTAAGAGGAAGTTCATCACTGCTTTGATACTGGGTTTAAAAGTTTTAAGACAAGACGTACTGTATGCATAAAATTGAAATAACTGCCGAGGCTGTGAGTGCCTATATTGTAGCAGACATCCCTTATTGGAATGTTTTAAATTAAATCAAGGAAGGTGGCTACACACCCAGTAAGTGTTCAGTGTTGACAAAACGGAACTAAGCAGATGCCATCAAAAAACCTTTAAATTTGCCGACAAGCAGATTATTCTGGTGTTCAAAGTTGCTGAGGACTATCTTACTCTTCTTTTGGTTGTTAATGTACATGAAGATTTTTATCCTGAGTAAAACTAAGTTGTACTGATTTTTATCCACTAATTGTACTTAGTTGTATTAATTTTTATCCTACTGTACCAATCTGAAATGTACTGTACCAAGGGCTATAAGAGGGCTGCTTCTAATATAGGCTCCTGGAAATATGACACTCCAATAAGAAAACATGGTAACTAAGTGTGTATAGATTTTTTTATTTTCTTATTTTTGCAAAATTTTTGAAAAACAGTGAAATATCAACAACACTGTTTGTAAAATGTTGCTCCTAGATAATGGTCTTGCCATCCCCTTTGAATTATTTTATCCATATTCAAGGCCTGTTAAATAAGATCCTTCACCAACTCATCAAGCACACTAATGGTGATGGTAAACCAAAAGTTAAGACTTTTCTACAAAGTTGTAATATCATAGACATCATTGCAAAACATCTATCATTCTTGAATAGAATTTGCACTGGCCATGAACGACACAAGGAAAACATTCTGGCCTGATCATGTCAACGAGTGCCATGGTTTCCAGGAGACAGTGTCAGATGATCGTGGTTCTTGACAAGGACAGT
This sequence comes from Procambarus virginalis, assembly GCA_020271785.1. Classification (NCBI taxonomy): domain Eukaryota; kingdom Metazoa; phylum Arthropoda; class Malacostraca; order Decapoda; family Cambaridae; genus Procambarus; species Procambarus virginalis. Next base: position 2,654,732 of record WNGS01113158.1, on the reverse strand, counting down.
TGTTACGAAGGCATCAGCAAGGTTGATGATGTGTTAAAAGAGGCCCTTACCAAGGAGTTGAATCAACTTGAACAGTCCTGTTAAGGGCTCATGACAATTTGAAAAGGTTCCTTATCCCTGGTTGGTATAGAAGTCTTTCTATGGCAAATATGATAAGTGTCCTGGGAAAGGATGGTACCTTAAACTAGGGAAGCTACCAAGGCACCATAGAAAAGGTGTGTATTATAATTGACTAATTTTCATTTACATTAAGTAACTTTTTTATGCTGAATATATTTGTTAAGCATACACTTATCCTCAAGTTTTAACTTAAAGTATTAATAAGTTTTGTGGCAAACCTACACATATACTGTACTGTACCGAAGAGGGATGGGGGGGGGGGGGGAAACGGGGTAGAGGGAAACCTATGCATAGGTGTTCCAAGGTTATCTCCAAGAATCAAAGGTGTTTGGGAGGTGAAACACACCAGCTCGTCACTATAAAAATACAGTGTGATTTTATATTCTTGGAAAATCCTTGTGCATACAATATATTATTTTAAATTGCAAGCATGCACTAAATATATACTCTGTCCATAAAGAAAACCCAACAAAAATTGATGATGAAATATACACATTAATTTATGAAATCAGGAATGGTTACAAATTCCTGAAGGGGTCAAAATTTTCTGACCCCTTTGACTCTGAATTTTCAGAGTCTGGATTTTCCAGATTCCATTACACTACATATATAAAGTATAGATCTATGACATACACTTTCTAAATTTATATATTTAAACATTCTTGCAACACACAAAAAATTAATGGCAACACTGCAAAACTTGCGATGATATAACAGTAAGTGATTATGACTTGGTGGTATCCTTCATATCAAAATATCTATCTAGAAATGTAGATGTAGCTATGCATATTTGCTATTGATGCTCAAGGGTTTCTCTACCACCAGAAAGTTAAAGTGCCACCCTCCAATTCTTAAAAGTTTCAAGTCAACATGCAAAGACCACAAGATATCTAGACTGGGGATACCTAATTAAATATACGATTGGATTCCATGAGAAAATATGCTTAAATTTATGACATTAAAAATGCCTGTGTATTAAGCAAGGATTATCTGTACAGCACTATATAATCTAAAACCTAACCTTAAATAAGTAGCTTTGTCTGTGGCTTCTTTACAAAGTAAACCGAGGACTAGTCTTCCTTCTGGATTTTAACTCTGCTATGAGAAAAGGAGGTTTTTAAATAATTTATTTACTTATATCATAAAAGTAAAGCTATAAGGAATCATGCTTATTTTGATAAAGATGTATGTATGACACTAAATTATATCATCAAGGTTCTTCAACTACTCACAATAATAGAAATCTATATACCCTACAGATATAGAGGTAGTACTACTCAGAGCCTGTGGTTTATATTTCTGAATAAAACAGGGATTCAGTTTTACCTGGTTGATGTTGATGCCACCAAAAAACACATCTTGGCAGAGCAAGAGCTTTGAGATGTGTTGGCAAAGAATTCACAAGACTGTTGCTTCTAAAGAACATCATATTCAGCACTTCAGCATTAAAAAGAATTAAGCCAATGTACAAGAAAGTCTCACATTTTACAATATGTATAGAGCTTATATATATATATATATATACTGTATACTGGAGCCATATAGGGCTAATAATGTCAGTTTTATTTTGTGAATTCTTCTAAGTGATGCAACTGTATTATATTGCACAAAACAAAGTCAATTACTGTATAATAAAACTTTTAGTAAGTCAAGAGGAGTGTTGTATCCAAACAATTAGCTGTTATAATTGTCACCATTCAGAAAAGTTAAATATGGTTCACAAAAACTTTGACTGAGGAAGCATAGTGTGTGAAGCAACAGCAGGTGCTCCGGTAAACACACACTTGCAACATTCAGCTTCAAAAGCAATAAAGAACAGTCCACAACAGATCATGTTAATGTAACCACTTGCGTGGATGAATAATCAGTAATCAATACATGAGGAGTGCATAGCTGTAATAAGATTACCAAGACTTTTAGAGAGCCATTCTTTAAAATTGTTTACCTATTAGATATTTAAGAACAAGATATTGCCAAAGTTACATAGTCACTATTTGGTTATTTATTAGCCCAATATTCATATCCAAAAGATTATATTTATATAAAAAGATAAAGAAAATACGAGAGATATGTACATATTAAATCTCTTCCTTGACCCACTATTGTTTGTGTGGCTTTAAGCAGTATCAAGTTCCTGAGAATATTTTTCTCAAGATGAAAAGCAAGCATGATTCAAATTTACAAGAAAAAAAATAGAAGGCCGCTATACTTACAAAGTGAAAAATCATCCGTAGTTCACTTCCCTGTCAAAACACTAAGTAATGGACAGGGCAAAGTAGCAAGATCTTGATAAACCAAAAATCCCCATCAAAACATTTAAAATAAAACTATCAATAATAAAACTTAAATTCACTGTTAATTAACTGCATACATTTCTGGTCATGTAATAAGAATAAAACTAAATATGAATATCTTACCAGGTATTATTCCAGGTTGTATGATCCTTTAACTATTTTCCTCCCCATCCTGACCAATTGTGGGCCCCTGATAGTCAGTTTGATCACACCAAAAATCACTAGGTGTGGGTATGTTAAGAAGCAAAACACAATTGCCATCCGACAACTGTGGATTATTCCAGTTACCGTCTATCTCCCGATAATAATGACATTCGCGCTCCATGCCAAGGAGCTCATCATTTCCATATGGTGGTGACAATATATCAAGAAATGCTGCAGGTCCATTTAGAGAATATATTTCATGTACATTTTGCTTACCAGGGCGTAGCTGGCATGCATTGTCACTTGCACTAACTATAAGTTGTTGATGTTTAATTGCAGGAGAAATACTTGGATGAGATCGGCTGTCCATTAGTCCACTCTGATTTTCTTCAAAATTTGTATCAATGAAACTGTAACTTTGAATTGAAACCGATCCATGAACCACCTGGAAATACAAGGGTTTGTTATCAATTTAAAATATTACACTAACTCCTAATGGTTCTAAAGATTACTGCTTTTGTGCAGAAGTGCCAATGACTTCACTGCTGTGGCACCAGGAAATTTCAATAAAATTTTCAAAAGAAATGAAATGCAAGGAAATAAGTTTTCCTAACCAAAGCACAGTATGCTGACAGCTGTTTGCAGAACAGCACCTTACAGTACAGTATAGTGATTAGCATCCTCATCCCACTCGCAATGCACACAAGAAGGACTTGAGTTTGAGCCCTAAGCATCAGTCCTTCACAATTTGTCCCTGTTCACCCAATAAACTGTGGGCCTAATTATAAAGTAATTAGTGGAATCATTTTCTAGATAAAACATGTAGGGTTAAGCTGCAAATGAGAGGCGAGAGTGAAAGCTCATAGCTTGCAAACAACAGTCAGAATTAAAACATTTCTGCTCCTATACCCCTCTAGTAAAAATCTTTGCATTGAATGTAGTGAAACACCCTTTTGTGGTGGGCCCTCATTAACTCCTTAAGCTAAGCACTGGTCCAGCCAAGCCTTAAAGATGCACCAGGCCTCTAAAACCCACCCCTGCTTACTAGGAGCTAGTACCAGAATCTAACAATTTATATGAAGTGAGGGGAGACGATTGGGAATTGGAAATCAACCCAAAACAGAGAAGAAAAATTTAAGAGACAAAAGTGTAACAAAACAAATAACTGTTTAATTTTTCAAAGTTTGTTTGGCATTGTCGAGATTTCAGTTCTTTTGAACCAACAGTGGTCTGTATTGGTTCCCGACTTTCTGGATACTCTCCCGGTCAGGCGGCAGAATGCCATCTGCTCTTTCTGCCTCGGTGAGGAAGGCCTGGCTCTGGTCCCCTTGTAAGCCAAACAGAACTCCACAGCTTAAGCGACCCAGTAGTTGTAATCTGAGCAAGATAGCTTCAGGAAGCCACAAGGGGCTCCCGCAGAAAAGGCTACACATCCCATTAGTACCACGTGACAAACCATCTTTGCAGTCAGCTGTATTCTCATGCTTAGAATACTGCCGACTGAACAGACCCACTGTGCATTCTGTATATTATTTCAGCTAATTATTGAGGAAAATGCCATTAATAATGGCTAATAAGAAGAGGAAGAGCATTGGCGATGAACCAGTGCTAAGGAAGAGGCGACTCATTACCCTAGAGATAAAGCTAAAGATAAACAAACACTAAGAAGGAAGAAACATCAAAAATGACTAAACATACTGTATGTATAGAGTGAACCACTATTATCAAGGACAAAACTAATTTTAGAGCATTTGAAGTGTTCTGCATCACTGAAATTGATAACAAGAATGCCCTGTCCTGCTCTTGTGATCTGTGACATATAAATGCAACTAAAGCTGTGAATTAAGGACCAGAATTGTTGCAGAAATCCCATCAGTCTTATACTCGTCCAGTAATTAGATCTCTTCTCTTCTCTCTTCAAAAACACTACTTTGAAAAACTTGATGACTATCATTCAAGGTAAATAATGTTCAATGTTTATTATATTTATAAAAAATATTGGTTTAAACCACTGAGAATTTGCATCTGGTGATTTATATACAAGGACAATCATCACATTTAGAATTTCTATTTTGATTATCAGCACATCTACCATATAATTTGTGGCGTTTAATAGCTCTCAACAGACGGGTGTGCCTTTGGTGTACAGGCTGACCCCACCCTGTAGCCTATATTTTCTATTACAGCTGAAAAAACTGAATTCTGATACTGTATCCATATCTCATTGTCATAATAGTCCTTTGTGCGAGTTTCAGTCAAAACTGCAAACATCTACCACTTGATTTGTGTAAAGTTCAAGAAGGAAGTAATGTGTTAAAACCATATGAAATTTTAGAATATGTCTGATAAAATTAAAAATGTGAGACCATATGAAATGTCTATTCCTGTAACTACAAATAATTAAGTACAAATAGGTAATGATAAATATATATATATATATATAATTAAAACAAAATATTACCTTTAAAAGCCCATACATTCCAGGGTGATCATGAAGAGGCAAGCGTACTCCACGTTTCAGGATGAATACGCAAATTGTGACATCAGTGTCCTCATACAACTGCATATAAGTCACTGGTGCTCCATCTCTGCTAGCCTGAAACAGAACAAGTCACACCACCAATGCTATTTCCACTACCCTGTTTTCAATTTGGCAAAACTAATAATGATTTAGAGTACACCAAATCAATAATTTTTTACATACATTGGTCTAATAATGACCAATGCTCTATCCACAGTCTCTAGCTTCTTTTCACAGTTCAAATTTTTAGGCTTGCAAGTCATTTGAAGGCATGTCCTTACACATTTTCTTTTTTGATAGAGTGCTTTAAGAGTTATGGACACCATATAAGTGCTGCATAAAGTGATTTCAGTCTTTCAGTCTCACAAATGTCATGAGCAATTTCTATGAAGTTTGCAAACATAGCATAGGCTCTCAATACCTTTGATCTGATTCTCTGGTGACAGTTTACTATCCAGAACCACACCTAGATTTCATTCTTTATCAGCATTCTTTAATATCTTTTCACATAACTTGTATGTTGTGTGTGGCCAGCCTGTTCCCCCTATTCCACTTTTCATTATGTGGCATTTGTCTATATTGAATTCTATCTATTATGCGTTGTGCCATTTGCCTATTTTGTCTAGGTAATTTTTAAGGGCATGCCCCATTAACATAGCAGCGTCTCACATAGGCAGTGCAAAGAGCTCTAAACACATCTTTACTTAGGTTTATGAAGGAAGCTCTAACTTTTGCTAGCATACAGTATGCTGCTGTCATTATAAGATATATATGTGCCTCAGGAGTTAGATTTTGTGTTACATCCACTCCCAGGTCGCTTTCTCCAATCGTCACAGGTAGGCAAATTCCCTTCATTGTGCGTGTTCAACTCCAGTAGCCATTTCTGACCATCTTTGCAGCTTGTTCAAGTCCTCTTGGAGGATTCTACAATTCATCTGTCAGAACTTCTCATTAATTTTGTATCGTCCGCGATCATCAACATATAGGAATTTACTCCTGAAGAGATGTCGTTTACATATACTATAATAGAACTGATTTTAGCACCAACCCTTGAAGTACTCCACTCATTACCATTCGCCAGTTTGACTTCTCGCCCCTCACTGTTACTCTTTGCCTGTTAAATAATTCCTAACCCATTCTAGGGCTTTTCTGCTTACTCCTGCCTGTGTCTCAAGCTTGAATAGCAGTACTGTATCCAAGGGTTTTTGGCAGTCCAGAAATATGCAGTCTGGCCATCCTTCCCTGTCCTGCCTTATTCATGTTATTTTATCATAGATTTCCAGAAGGTTTGTATAGGCATTAATTCCCTTCCTTGGACCCATGTTGGTGTTTGTTTACAAACCTTATTTTCTCTTAAGTGTATAACCAGTCTTAACCTGATTATACTTTCTAATACTTTACAGAGGATGCTTGTCAGTGATATTGGTCTGTAGTTAACTGCCGCATCCCTATCTCCTTTCTTGAAAATTGGTACCACATTTATCTTCTTCCAGCAACTGGACAATTCGCCCTTCATAAGTGACTCATTAAAGATTTTCGCTAGAGGCATGCCGAGGGCCTGCGCTGCCTCTTAGTATTCACAGTGATACATTGTCTGATCCGACTGCTGTAGTTTCATCCAGTGTTGTTAGCCATTGCATTACCTCCTCTGCTGTCACCTCTATATCTGATAGAAGAGATGATCCTAGATGAGAGACTAACAATGGGAGCTGCTCAGGCTAGGTTGTGAACAGTATGAACACTGGCATTCAATACCTCACAGATTTCCTCGTTTTCTGTATATGCCCATCCTATTTTCCATAGTCTTGTAACTTGGTCGTTCACAGACATTTTCCTTATGTGACTGTACAGGTAGTAATTTAGGTTGTTTTTTTGCTTTGATCACTCTATCAGTCTCATAATTTCTTTCCAATACTTTCCTTTAATTAATGTATGTGTGTACATGTGTTAGAGAGAAATACTGTATATGTAGTAGACATAATAGAGGAAAAAATAGTTAGAAAGCTGGGGTCCAAGAGCTAATAGCTCGATTCTGCAGGCACAAGTAGTAAATAGTGTATAGTACTTTCAAATGGCTCTCAATCTGTACTATATTAGCAAAACCTAATTTTACATTCCCTAACTTTACTCTAACCATATCTAATCATCCAAAAAAGTATTGTTGAAATGGCGAGTTGGAAAAAAGAAAGTCATATTCTCCAAGAATTTTGGAGGCTGCATCAGAAGTTACAGAGGTGCCATAACCAAGGGTCTTGAAGCTCTATGGGGTAAAAAGTAATTACATAAGAGTGGACAGCTTCATCATTCACATTAACTACACAATATAAATTAGGTATGGCTTTGGTTATCTTTTGAAATTGTTAAAGTTAAATTGTTATTGTTAAACAATATTTTATTGTGCAATCTTTTTAAGACTATTCCATAATTTAGGACCCTTTATTTACTTGGCATTTCTGTTTTGATAAAGTCAGACTCTTGGAACACCAAAGAGCTATCTGTTTCTTGTGTGGCGTTTTTACGTAGTATGGCAGCCTTGTAAACGAGTAAAATAGAGATTGGCACCCCAGCTTACTGTAGTTGACAAGACACTATACCCTCGCTGTTCTGTAAACAGTTACTTCCAGTGTTTGAATTTGTGGTAATAATCCACCAGCTTAACCCAACCTAATGTATTATGCATAAATTTATTACAGCTTGGCAAATAGTTGGGGGGGGGGGGAGAATAAAAAAAAAAGTTATAAATGATGTGAGAACCCAATACCTGCAGACAGCTAAATAGATTTATCTGAAGAGTAAAATAATAAACCACAGCTAACCTACATTGTTATCCTGCTACCCATTAGGTTAATGTACAGCTAAATGTTATAGACCAATCAATACCCAAAATTGATACGATGAAATAATTGATGAAAAATACGTTTCTGCCCGAAACGCTTCACGTACTAGTGGCTTTACAAGAATGTAATTACTATGCTATGTATCCTCACAATCCCATTGTACCTTCTTGTATATAAATAAATAAATAAAAATAAATAAACGTAGGAGTTACCGAGATATTAAGAATAATTTTTTGTAAATGTACATACATATATATTATATATAGACGATCATTGGTGTGGTGGTCACGGTACTGTGTACCTTTAGGGGTGATCCTAGACGGCATGGGTTCGAATCCTGGCCGGGTCAAAGAGTTCTTAAGTGATCTATGGCTTGCGCGATCATGCAGCTTTCTCACACATATATATTATATATATATTGATAGTAATTATATAGCCTTATGTAACCAAATGCGTTAGAGTAATGAATTATATAAGACATCTTACGTTGAAAGTGCCTCTGTCTTGGATGAGTCGAGGGTCGAGGTTAAGGTGGTGTGTGGTGACGGTGTTGAGGAGAGAGTAGAGCTGCTCGTAGTAGGCGGTGAAGGCCGCCTCCGACACCTGGGGGTCACGCCGGAACGTCTTCACCGCCAGTCTACCCAACTTCTGGATCACAGAACTCATTATCTAAACACACCTCTGATACCAACTTGGACTGGGCCGAAATAATATACAAACGCGTTCATTGGTAACGCCACTCTCCTACAAGGAAAAAAATAACAAGTTATGACCCGCCAGTTAACACACTTTATTTATCAAAATACACAAACAATCATTTTTTTATTTTGCTAAGTCAAACAGTATGTATAAAATTCCCTTACTTTAGTAAGCTTCCAAGTAATAGTTTTTAAAAACATGAATGAATGTTAGAGATCAGCTGTTCGAACGCAAGGCTGCCAACCTATATACTAAACATTTTGAAAACAAATCTTAACATAGTGAAATATTACCATAGATTTAGGTCAGATGGATTAAGATATATCAAACAGACTATAAAACCTCATCAAATATACTAATATAAACGATAAATAAACACAACTCACACTCCTTTGAGTTTCGAAGAGTTTGTTTACATTTTGACGCCTAATAATACATACACATTATAAAATAAAATTGACAAAGAGCAACTGTCGTTGATAATATGGAATATTTTCAATTTTCTCTGATGAATATTTGAGAGCTGTAGGAGTGAAGGCAGAGAGTGTAGGAATGTAGAGGAATGCGCACAACCTTGGGGCCCGTAAGCCTACGTGACACTATTTTCGTATTTTGGGGAGTCAAACATTGTGCTGGGATTTTTTTTAATTAATTATAACATTTATTAATTAAAAAGGTGGTTATAACATTAATTAATTAACAATATATTGTATATTAACAGTCAATATGTTAATTAATTAACAAATAAACAATAACATTTTATTATAAATTTAATTAAAAACTATTATTATAATTGAATTCTCTAAAATAATAAGATGAAGTCAATCAAGTACATAGGAATTGGTATACAATACATTAATACCATAATTATTCAACCCAAATGGTATGAGGTACTTTGAGCTCTATAATTAGCTGATCTATAAATTCAATTTCTTGCTTATCTCAATAAACATACTTGAACTTGAACTTGATTTCTTTCTTTATTATGCACCCCATACCCATCCCGTGGGCGGTGGTGTAAAGGATTACAGAGGCACATAATCGGTTCAGGAACTGAACCCTCTAGTTCGTTTAGCTAAGCAAATAACAATGTTTGACGCTAGTTACAAAATTATCAATGTTGTATACACATGTACACACCCTCATACATACATGTACATATATATATATATACGTATACACATATACATACACATACATATCTAATCACTCACACAAATACACACATCAAGAATCTTTGTGTCACAAGTGACACAAAGAGTGTCACAAGTGACACTACAAGAGGCTCACAACAGTCACTATACAAGGCACTTTACATCTATAGTGAGTCACACAGTTACTAGTCTTGCTGCACACCCACCCAACTGGGCGGCAGCTTTACAGTCATGTGCATGCATTACCGACAGTAAGCAAATTTTGGATACTTCGCTAAAATTTCGGGCAGCACATCATTGTGAATGAAGTACTTACACATTTCTTGGACACTATTGATGGTGTTATCTCTAAATTCCGCAATTTTTTCACATTCCATTATATAATGACGCAAAGTATGCGAATAGTTCTGCTGACAGAGTTTACATTTAGTCAAATCTACATCAGCAGATGTTACAAACTCCCAGAGGTACTTGTAGCCGAGCCTAAGCCTAGCAGTGGTAACATCTAGAAGTCTGCTAACATTATTGGATGACCCATAGACGTGCGGTTCTTCATGCATAATAGAATGATGATAGATGGAGTAACTGGTGTGAATTTCACTTTGCCTCAAGCCTCCGAAATTTAGTTGATGTTCCTGGGATATTACTGCCCTCAGGCTGCTGAAAGGCAGTCCAAGTTGGTAATCAATTCCCTCTTTACGAGCAAAAGTCTTGGCTAGCTCATCAGTTCTATCATGCATTCGGAGACCAATATGGGAAGGAATCCACAGGAGACAAACTCTGACTCCATCATTGATTATTTCACTATATCTGTGTCTAGCTTCAGAGATAAGCACGTCACAGTTATGCCTTGGGGAGCTGAGGGCAGTCAAGGATGACAAGGAGTCACTTACAATTAGCGTGTCAACTTTGGATTCATATACGCGCTCTAGTGCAAGGATTATGGCAACCAATTCTGTTTGAAGAGTGGAGGCCCAGTTACTTAGTCTCGCTCCACACTCATGGGAGATGGAACCATCTCTCCCTGTCACAACAACTGCACTTCCAGCTGCACCATAGGACTGATGCAAGGATCCATCAGTGTAAATAATCTGGGAAAGGGAGCGCTCTCTGACTAAAGCATCAATTTGGCTTAAGGCATTGTACTTTGCTTCTTGTCGAAGCAAGGCTTGTTCTTTAATCAGCTTCTTGGGTGGGAAAGGGGAACAGTAATTTGGAAAGGAGTGATCTCCCATGGGGCAGGAAAGTGTTGTTGTTGTCGCTCTTGGTGGGGGTGATGAAAGTTATACATTCTGAGCACATTGGCAGTTACAGTAATCCATTTGGAGGGATGCTGACGGATTACTGTAACTGCCATATATAAATCGATCCATTAATGTAACATCCTTGTATGTATGTACCTTACCTGAATAAACATATTTATTTATTATTTATTAATTCATACACTTGGGAATATTTACCTGAGGGCCACTAACATAGTGGCCTCGACGAGGACAGGAAGCCGGAGGCTTGTCAGGAGTCCGCTCATTTGCCTTGATGATTTTTTCAACCTGGATTTTTAAATTTGACAGAATTTTGGCATTTACGGCTTCGGCGGGTAGGCGGTTCCATGGGTTTAAACCCTGCGGTTTAAACCATTAAACCAATTATTACTTGACCTATACCTACAATAGGTTAAGTAATAATTGTAATTACGAAGCAATAAGATGCTTATCTTAACATACTAAGAAGGTTAGGTAAAGTCGGTGTTTTCTATGAAGCTTTTCAAGGTAAACTAGTATGTTTAGTATGTCACATATGCACGTATTTAATAAGTCAATATTGACTGTAAGAAAGTGCGAGAATCCTCTGTCCTCAGTCCTACTTGTCTGTGTTACATCTGACCTTCTGAAGAAATTGTCTGGATCAACATCCACCAAATTGTTCAGTATTTTAAAAGTTTCAATCCGATCCGCTTGCCATGCCGGTTTTTTGCCCTGTGGCCCTCAACCATTCCTGATACGAGATGACTTAGCTCTGGAATGACTTGTATTTCATTGTGATTGCGTATATGTGGCGCTTTAAATTACTACTTTTTATACAGAAAATATACAAATTAGGGTTTAGTTTAGTTCATTTATTATGCACCCCATACCCATCTTGTGGGCGGTAGTGGAAAGGGTTACAGAGGCACATAATGGGCTCAGGGACTGAACCCTACAATTCATTTAGCTAAGCAAGTTACATGAGCTAGTTACAAAATTTAATGCACATCGTCACATCAACAATGAGCTCGAGATCGACCACAAGTACAGTTTCTAAATTAAGCAACTGACATATGTGGAGAGCTAGTGTCACAATTTATATGTTTGTCCTGCACACCGCCCCCCATCCAGTGGACAGCGGTGGATAGGTTACAATCACCTAGTTACTACTTACAGTTAGCAAACTGGGGATATTTGGCTAAAATTTCTGGTAGCAGATCATTTTGAATAACATATTTAGACATCTCTGGAACATTTATTATAGAACTGTCTCTGAATTCACGTATCTTTTCGCACTCCATCACATAGTGACGGAGGGTGTGCGAATAATTTTGTTGACACAGTTTACATTTGGTCAGGTCTACATCGGCAGATAATGAGAATTCCCAGAGATACTTGTAACCGAGTCTAAGCCGAGAAGTAGTAACATCTAGAAGTCTGCTAATTTTATTGGATGAACCATAGATGTGTGGCCCCTTTTGCATGATAGTATGATGAAGAAGGAATTACTGGTTTTAATTACTTGGAATTACTGACTACTGCCTCAAATCTACAAGATTTTGTTGACGTTCCTCTGCTCTCAGACTGCTTATTGACAATCCAAGGTTATACTCAATTTCTCCCTTAAAGGCAGATTCTTTGGCTAACTCATCAGCTTTATCACACATTCAGAAATGGAGTCCATATGAAATGGACTCTGTTACCATCATTAATAATTTTGTTGTATTTGTATCTAGCTTCAGACACGAGCATGTTGCAATTATGTCTTAAAGAGTTGAAAACAATTAAGGATAATAAAGAGTCACTTACAATTAGTGTATCAAGTTTAATTTGATGACGGTGACTTGTACACATTTCAGTTCATTTCAAGCAGGGCAAATAGTTCGGTCTGAAGTTGTTTAGACGGACTCCCCACTCAAAATATACGCCATTACCCATTATCAGGACAACTGCACTTCCAGCTGCACCCGTGGGGCGGTGTAGGGAACCATCAGTGTAAATGATTTGAGAGAGAGACTGCTCTATGGAGAGCATCAATATGGCTTAAAGCATTGAGCTTTGCCTCAAGACGAAGAAGCTTGGGCTGATCTCTAATATGCTTCTTGGGTGGAAAGGGAGGGATTAAAATTGAAACAAATTATAAATCTGACACATAATTATTGACCAAAACTAAACTTATCTAATCTCACCAACCCATTGTACCTTTTTGTAAATAAAATATTATTAATATTACACATACATAAAACACAATAAATCCACAGGGGGGCCCTTGATGAGGGTTCGAACTCACGAACTAAGTGTTCCCAGTCGCGTTTTAGTCAACTGTACCATCACATAGTCGAAAAAACCATGTATAAAGAAAAAAATTGAATTCTTACCACGTGGTGACACAGTTGACTCTAGCGCGCCTGGGAACATCCAGCGCATAGGTTCGAACCCTCATCATTTCTGCCGTGAATTTGTTCAAAATTATTATTAATAATATACCACTGTATATTAAATCCAACAGATTTGTATTAATTTTATCAATTATTTTTAATATTGAAATAAAGAGTTGTAGGGGGAAAAAAAGGTTTCCATAAATGGAGTGTTTCGTTTTCTAGTTGGAATCTGGGCCACTTGTACACAGTGAAGGTGTAGGAGTGTGTCGTGTGGAGCACAGCGGCAGGTGTGGAGAGCACAGTGGCAGGTGTGGAGAGCACAGTGGCAGGTGTGGAGAGCACAGTGGCAGGTGTGGAGCACAGTGTCCAGCAGGCTGAGGGCCACTGGGGTAAGCTGGGGGCTGGTGTAGGGTCTCGTGTGTCCTGCACAGTTACTCTCATACAAATCTACGTCTTGATCAACATTCCTTTTAAGCCCGAGTGTCAATGTCATAGTTAATTTAACTTGTGTCAAAATATACAATACTTGCAAAAACTCTGGGTCATCTAAACAGCTCTGGGACGCCAACACTAAATGAATATCAAAATCAAAATCAAATACAATACATCAAATTTTTTTTGTCTTACTAGCTCATCAAGATTGTAACTTGCTTAGCTAAATGAATTGTGAGGTTCAGTCCCTGAGACCATTATGTGCCTCTGTAACCCTTTCCACTACCGCCCACAAGATGGGTATGGGGTGAATAATAAATGAACTAAACTAACTCTTAACCTATCTCTTTTTATCATAAGTTTTGGCTGAAAAGGACACTGTGTATTAGTGACTATTTATATACAAGAAGGAAACAAGAGGTTTGTGAGAATGTAAGAACATTGGTACACTTCATAAATGAACATTTATTCATAAGATCATTGGTGTTCTTACATTCTTGCCAAGACACTTAAAATGCACAGATAACATCTCTGGCAAGTTCTTAATGTGACACATAAGTTTATTAAGACGTACATTGTAGCAGTTTTGAGTTTTAACGTGACTATATATATATATACACCTTACCTTGAGATGCTTCCGGGGCTCAGCGTCCCCGCGGCCTGGTCGTCGACCAGGCCTCCTGGTTGCTGGACTGATGAACCAGGCTGTTGGACGCGGCTGCTCGCAGCCTGACGTGTATATATATAAAGTGGCCCCAGAGGTGATTACACTGGTGAAGATGTATGTCTTAAGTACTGTACTATGAGTGGGGAAGTGGGTAGCACAAGATACAGTGGCAGTTTGAAGTGCAAAGTAACAAGCTACGGCGTTCCGCGAGTGCTTTGTCATGGGTTCGTATCCTGGCCGGGGAGGATTTACTGGGCGCAAATCCTTAACTGTAGCCTCTGTTTAACTCAACAGTAAAATGAGTACTTGGTTGTAACAACGATTCTTCGCAGCGGGGATCGTATTCCAGGGACCTGCCCGAAACGCTACACGTACTATTGGCTGTACAAGAATGTATCAACTCTTGTATATATCTAAAAAAAAAAGCAAACAAACTATGATGCTGAAATCAGGTACATTTTGGTTGTACCCAAATCTGGGTTAAATGGGTTAAACACCATTAGTAATCTATTTATATATTTTTGGGTTAAACACTGTTACTCTATTATAAAATGCTGGTGTTGCCGAGTTCTTGGTGAGTGTCGGCTTTCAAGCACTATGATCATAGATTTTCATTGGTTACAGGTTATGGGAGTTGATTAGTTTAACTGCTTTTCAGGTTAAATGTATTGTTGGGGGTCAACGGTGAATGGGGAGCTGGGTGTGGGGGCTCCAGAAATGGAGCAACTCACCCTTCCCTGCTTCATGGATTTCTCTGAATCATGGAATGTCAAACAAGGTAAGAGAAATTATTATCAAAATGATTGTAGAACATTATTAGGGAATAATTTTCATACGTTGTTTCTGAACAAGGCTCCATTTGTTGTTTCCCTAAACTACACATATGGGTTCACTTTATTGCTTGCTGGTGATATTTCTGGAAATGGTAAATAATTGCACAGGCAGAGGACTTCAAGGAGGTGTGTTAATGGACTTAGCTAAAGCTACTGATAAGTTATCATAAAAAGCTTAGCACAGGAACTACAAGTATAAGGAATAAATGGTAAATACCAGAATGGCTAAAACAATGATTAAAACAAGGAAATGTATCATTGTAAATGAAAGAAGCCGACTGAAAAAATATTGAGTGGAGTACCACCAGTGAATTCAGTAGAGTTCTGGATGTCCTGTACATGCTTCGTCATTATTATTTTCAATCCAGATGGGGGAGGGAATGCGTCAGGCCAGAGAGAAAAGAATGTAATACTGTATAGTAAAATATTTCTGAATAATAAAATATTTAAAACCCCCTAGCCATTCTTATACTAGTTATAAAATTATTATAATAAAGGTGCTGTGTAAGTAAAGTATTTTTGTTTTGAATGATCAGAAAATCTGAAGGATAATTTGAGAATTGGAAGAAAAGATAATGATTAATTTTGGTTGGTGGATTTTCTAAATGTATGTCTCTTGTTGACCAGACCACACACTAGAAGGTAGAGGGACGACGACGTTTCGGTCCGTCCTGGCCCTTTCTTAAGTCGATTGTCCAGACAGTCTATTGTCAAAGTCACAATCGACTTGAGAATGGTTCAGGACGGACCGAAACGTCGTCGTCCCTTCACCTTCTAGTGTGTGGCCTGGTCAACATACTTCAGCCACGTTATTGTGACTCATCGCCTGTGTTATGTCTATTGTTGTTGTTGTCAGTTGCGTCGGGTCTGATGCATTCCCTGATCTTGACTGAAGAAGGCCTTGTATATTCCTGTGGTAACAATGAGTTTGGTCAACTGGGACACAATAAGATCACCAGAAAACCAGGTTTGTATTTTTTTGTTTTGCTGCAGTGTCTATTATTTACTAAATAATATTTAATAATTTAGTTGTAATTACCTCAATTTAAATAAAGGATGAAAGCTGTGCTTGTGGTGTCCCGTCTTCACAATATTGTTCTTTGTCCAAACCAGCATTTTATTACTTTCAATACTGTTTTTTTATATTTTTTTCTAAAGTGCTAACTTCATTTGAACTGTACTTTTCTTTAAAGAAAAATGTTATTTATATCTATACAGTATTTATTTCTATATATAAATATATCTATATACACAATACTTAATTTTACAGAACAAATTGATGATCTACAAAACTACACTATAGTGCAGGTGGCAGTTGGTGATCAGCACTCAATAGCACTTACTTCTTGGGGGCTGGTAAGTGCCAATGCAGTAGACTATATACTGTGGTGTGTGGATCACCGATTGTTAGTTACCTGGGAGATATTGCACTTCAGTACGGGGCTCAAGATATGTGTTTTTATTGTGTGCTCTCTGCCTATATCTCCTGAAAACTAGTTTTCTTCGGGAATTCCAATAGGAAAGGGGGGTGACAAAATGACAGATGTTTGTCAATTACAGTTTTACTGTGTATGAGTGTAAGAATACTTAAATATTTCCACAGGTATATGCATGGGGGGAAAATGGATTTGGACAGCTGGGTATTAATTCCACAGAATCACATACTTCAACACCAAAGTTGGTGAAGAGCTTAGCACGTAAGCAAGCTCTTCAGATTGCCTGTGGATCCAATCATACCCTTGCTCTAACATCAGGTGAGAAGATTCATTTTTTTTCCTGTTTGTTTATCTTGTTGATGAAGTTAAATTTTATTACTGATGGTTTGGAATTACAGTATTGCCCATGCAGTAACTCATCAAAATCATCACAACTCTCCAAGGTGTGGATGTGGTCATGATCCATCATAACTCATGAAGGTGTGGATGCTTACAGTATGGCAAAAATACTGAACAAAAGTTCTTTTTTGTGTGTAAACAGAGCTGTGGATGGTTGGAATAATTTAGATAAGAGGATTATGGATAACAAAACCATGGGATGCCTCAAAACATCATTTGAGACAAATTACAGGGTAGGTGGTATACAATGAATGTCTCTCATCCTATAATTACTTTGGTAATTACACTCACACTTGCAAATGGAGTACTCATTTATTCACACGCAACAACATCATGAGTAACTATCACTTCCACATTAGATATAAGTTAAGTTGTTGTTGTTGTTGTTAAAGATTCGCTACCTGAAACAAGAAGTTCCAAGTAGCACGGGCTATGGTGAGCCCGTAGTGCCTTTTGTAAATTACGACAGTTATGGTATTGTGATTTGCAGATGGAGAACTCTATTCCTGGGGCCAGAATAATCTCGGTCAGCTTGGTCTGTCTCATAAAGAAGGACCACAGAAAGAGCCGGCTCTTATCAGATCGCTTGTTGGAAGCCCTTTGATCCATATCACTGCAGGAGGACATAACTCTGCTGCTCTTACTCATGCTGGCTTCCTGCTTACATGGGGCTCAAATAAGTATGGTCAGTTGGGATTTACACCTAAGGCTGATCCTAATTTGAGGTAAGATATTATAGTTAATTGGTTATAATTAACCTTTAATATTTGGATAATTTCATGTCATAAGCATGAAAATCTGTGCTTTTTCAGTCACATTTGTTCTAGCGAGTCCTTTGAGTGCAATGTTAGTACACTACATCCATTGTTACTTGATAATGGATGATAAATACTGTTTGCTACAGCATTGTTTCCTGTAACAATGCTGCACATAAGTCTGTGCAGCATTGTCACAGGAAACCACAGAGGTCCCTTCAAAAAGAGACACTTAATACATTCAAAGCTGATTTGTTTTGTCCTATGTTTCTGTTGGCTGCTACTGTAATGAGTGAGCATAGATCCCCTTCTCTGTGCCTCTGTGAGAGGGCAATGTTTTGGGCTCCTGTCCTCGGCAGGCATTTATTGACTTGTAAATGCCTGGTATGACTGAGCCACAGGAACTTCCTGTGGCTTATTTCAACAGAAATTGGATAATTTTCTTCAATAAGTGCCAGACAAACTGGGCTGTGGTGGATATGTGGGCCTGCGGGCCGCTCCAAGCAACAGCATGTTGGACCCAGCTCACAAGTCAAGCCTGGCCATGGGCTGGGCTTAAGGTGTAGAAGAACTCCAAGAACCCCATCCAGGTACAATCCAGGAAGCTTTCTGCATGTGTTGTGTGTGTTTGAAGTGAATCGTTACTATTGTGGATGTTTGGCTGAAACTATGATAATTGTTTATGTAGACGAGTCTCCCTTTCAGTATTATTAACCTTCTTTCATTTAATGGGTTTCCCATTTCTTCTGGGATATGCCTCCCCACCCCATAAAATGGGAAACGGGGTAATAATGATAGATATCAATCACTCAGTCAGGCAGTGTGTTTTGTGAATAGTGACGAAATACTGCTCTTAAGACGGCTATTTTTTTGTCGGTGAGGCCTGATGCCGATTTTCTAATCCTTTAAATAAGTTATAAAATATAAGAGATGTTTGTGAAGGTCTTTAAAGGGGGGTCAGTAATGCAGTGTGTGAACCATTTGTTCATTATTATAGAAGATTAATTACAGTAATGTTTATTTACAGTGACATTCCAACACTGGTTCCCAATCTGGAGTCGTATTCTGAGCCACTGCTTTATGTTGCTCTTGGTGAAGGTCATACTGCTGTTCTCGACTCACGTGGAAAGGTGGGTGCAGTACTAGGGTCATAAGAATAGACAAAACATCAAATGGAATATAGGCCCATGGCATGGATTATAGGCATATCCTATTTATACCAAATCATACCCACTCACATATAGTATAGTACAGTATATGTCTGATCTGTTCTTAAAACAATCCAGTGACTCGACTTTTTTCTAGGTGGGATCCTTAGGTGGCAAGCTCCACATAATTTAATCCATGCCAGACCCTAACGAGTCATAAATAATCCTACAGTAGACCAGAAACCAAAACCTGGCCCTCCCTGTAGTCACAAGGAGCAGGGAAATGCAATTTACCCTAACCAGGAAGCGCCATAAGAGAGGGTGGCGAGTCAAAACAGTTATCAGCTAGGTAAACAAAACATAGAAAACAGGACAGTGAAGCTCTGAGATTCATGAACCACTAGGTGGTGAAGCAATTCTAGCATTATTACCACCTGTGCACCAACAGGACATGCACACGTTACACCACCAGCCATACCCGCTGTGTCATATTTGTGGCGTGAACACAAGTTCTCTGTTACACTCCTGTTTTTGCTGTAGTGCTCTTCGTATTAAAAGTTTTCAGATATGTGGTGGCCATCCTGGACTGAATTTAGTCTTTCAGGGGTCATTTGCTGGTGCATATATTTTGTATTTTAATATTTGCTTCACTATGCATGTATATTTATGCCTCACTTCTTGCATGGACTATGTCCCCCACATAGTCTTGAACTGCATGTGCCTAGATGTGTCATCTCAAGGTGTTTGCTCATGTTGCCATTTCATAGCCAGAGTTTCTCTGGTGGGTTCAGGGGATTTTTCTGAGAGGCCTGTTCATTGTTGAAATGAGCCTATACCTTGGTGGTGCATGGGTCTTTGACTCCTCTGCAAGGCCTTGTGGATGGGGGGCAATCATAGGTATCAACCCAACAGGCAGCATGGTGGAGGCTGAAATTATGAGTATCCCCACATAGCAAAGGTGACAAAGACCTTTTTGACTCAGAATGGGAGAGAGTGGGCTCAGCAGGCCATTCTTTATGCATAATTGACCTCGCCAGAGACCGGCTGGGAAAAGCCAGGATTTGCAGGTAAAAAAACCCAGAGGTGCTCCCAGGCACTGTGGATGCGCCAAAGAGAATGAGAACTATGAGGAGCCTCCCCCCCAGCTTGTGCTTCAAATGACGCCTGTGGTGTGCCATACAAACAAAGCATGTGAGTCCCAAGTGCAACTCGCAAAACTGCTTAAATGCCCTCAACCACAGTTCTGAACAGAGGCATTAAATGATCCTGAAATACCTGTGGTAAGGCACTCTACCCTAGTGGCCTGGCCTTGAAAGGACAAACCAATCCCCCGAACACACCAGAGAAGAAGCCATAAGTGCAAGGGCAGCGCTAGATGAACACCCCAGGTGGGGCGAGATGTACGGGCAACTATCCTTACACCAATTGTCTGTTCACCTAGCAGTGATTAGGAACCTCAGTGTTAGTCGACTGTTGTGGGTGGCATCCTGGGGGAATGGTCAAATGCTGCATTTATCTGAGTTATACTCAAATTTCCCACAAAATGTCACAAGGCACAGTATGAGGAAAATTGCCGAAAGGCCACATATGAAACTGCTGCAAGGCAAAGACACTAGCGACCCAAGGCCACTGCAACGAGTGGGCCGCAAGGTCCCAGAGTCCAAAAAAGGGTTCACCCCGAAGTCAAAGAGTGGGTTAACGCCCAAACAAAGTACAGTAACTACCCAAGGAAGTAACTGCTGGATGCATGCAGTTCAGAACACAAAAAGCCAAGTCCTTGTAATAAAACTGGACAGAATAACATGCTTGTGAAGTAAATACTATTGTAGAATGATACAGTAGCAAAAGGTCCCCCCACAGGACAAGTGCCAGTGTTGTGGCTTGAGTTCCCAGCCAGTTTACCTGTCTGCAAGCCAGGGATCTGTTTCTTCCCAGATGGCCATATAGGTATGGCTGGTGCTCTTGCAAATTGTTGAACCAGTCCTGCTTCTATTTCTGCACCTCTGCTTTGTATAAATTTTGTTGTATATAGTACCAGATTGTATATATTATTTATTTTAGAATAATATCAGCTGTTTATGCTAGAATTTTTTTGAACATTTGTCTAAAGATTTGCCATGAGACAATCACTAGGAGAAATGTGCTTAGAGAACAGGATGTGCAGATTAAACCTTACAACTTTGGAATAGAAAGAGAAGAGTTGCCAGTAATAACCAGTTACAGTTAACAAGACACCCAGAGTGATGCATTAGTACATCAAATTTTTAATGATGTATAATACGTAATAAATTCTCGTCAGAGAAGTCACCAGATTTTCTGATTAATATAGTAGACAATACAATTTGAGAAGTCATGGGTTTTTGGTGAATCCATTATCATTAGTAAACAAGGTTCTGTTGAGCTTCAAAAACTATGAAGATTAAAATTTCAGGTTTGGACATTTGGATATGGACGATACGGTCAACTTGGTCATGGTACCTATGATAATGAGAGTGTTCCTCGTACTGTGCTTGATCTCTGTGGATCAAGAGTCAGCCAAGTTGCATGTGGAAGGTGCCATACATTGTATACATTCCATCTCAGGTAAGTATGGTCTTTTTTTTTTAAGTTTTTGTTTTTGTGTGTGTAGTGTGCCATATATTTATGCTTAAAAGGCAAGATTTTTGTAGTGACTAATTTACAGTGACAATTGTCGAGACCTTCCTTGACTCTGTTCCCAGTAATTTTGGATGAATCGTGAGATACTCTAAATGGCACTGGGTGTTGGTGCAGCTGGGGGTCTTACAGGAGGAGAGTGATCCTTCTGGCTCCTTGATGGCCGGCCCAGCCTTGGTTTAAGGTGCTGCTTGCTTGGTGTTCAACCCCAGGTGTTTTTCCGTTGTTCCGCTTCTTTCAGAGGGTTGGGCAAGTGACATACCTTGCTTCCTTTGATCTTTTCTTCTGCTCTACACTTCTGGAGTTTTTTATGTGTATTTATTGCCATGTGTATTTGTGATCAGGTGGCTGGTTTGATGGTGTCCCTCCTTCAGTCATCTTCTTGGCAAGAGTATGGTGGGTCTCTTGGTGATCTTCTCACTATTTTCTACCCCCTTCGTTGTTGTCCTTTGGTTTGTGAACTGATTGTTTTGTCCTTTCTTGGCTGTTTCTTGATCAGCGTCATATGCTGAATACTGTTGCCTCTTATCATGCGGCGTTGGTTGAGCTGCTCCAGCTTTGCCTTAGGGATTGATATATGTCGGGCCCCATTTCACAAACTTTTTTCTGCTCTATTTCACCTCCGGCCTGCTCACATGCTTCCTGAGCCTACCTGATCTCTGGATCAGGTTCTTTATATTCTCTATTCTACTCACTTTACAGTGACCCCTTCAGTCCATGATTGTCTTGAAGGCTTTGTTTTTGCTTTCTTTGGCCTCCAGTTGTCAGGTGGGTGAGCTTCATGCTCGTCTCAGGCACTGAGGGTTTTTGTTCTTTTGGCCCTGGTAGGCACTTTGTTCAGTTGCAGCCGGCTCCTCCTTTTCTGGTGAAGAACAAGTCAGCAGGCTTCCAGAGAGGTCCTTTGGTCATGGGTGCTTGGTTGATTTGACTGGGGGTGTATCATGTGCTTTGTCTGGTAGCATGATCAATGTGGACCTTGGGGAGCTCCAAAGGGGACCCTCCAGAAAGCATTTCATTACATTCATCAATGGATTTTAATTTTCACATAAAATAGGTAGAGCAATTATTGGCAGATAATTTCACATAAAAATTATAACATTTTTATGATAATTATTTGCAGTCTCGGGATATAAATATTGTTATGAATTCTCCATTTTGACTGCCACAATGGATAGAGCAATAGTTGATGAACATTTCCATATCAGAATTATAACTGCAGTGTTTGATAATTATTCATAGTATGCACATAACATAGGGTAGAACTATCACTGGCAATCAAATTAGTTTCAAAATTGTACATACCCAGTATATAATCATTATTGAACTCGGACATGGAAAATGATTACTAAGAACTATCTCGCCAATTGGTAAGCGAATGAGATAGTTGAGGGAGGGAGTGAGTGAATGAATGAATGAGGTAAAGTCAGCAGTGGCTCACTGCCTCCCCAGCCCGATATCATGGCTATGGTAGCAGCTCCTAATTCCTAACTCTTATCATTTTTGGCACCATGCTTCCTGTTGCAAGACTTGCTGTAAATTGTCAAGGCAAATACAGTACACCGCAGATAATTAATGATTTTTTTTTTATTGTTTTGGCGGGGAATTGGAGCCTGTGTACATGTGTACTTTTGGCTTGTTTGAAGGTCCTCCCAAGATGTAACTCCACAACAATTGCCTAACTCCCAGGTAAATATTTACTGCAAGGTGAACAGAGGAATTAGGTGAAAGGAAATGTGCCCAACCATTTCTGCTCCATCCAGGATTTGAACCTGGGATCCTCGACTGAGTTGAGAATGAAACCATCTGTACTACGAGATCCTTAATCCCTGCACTGTTCACCTGGTACACGTAACACTCCTCTAGTGCACCCCCAAAAATGAACTAAATTTTTTTTCTTTCAAATTCAGTATTGTTAAAATTCTTAACCTGATCACAGGAAACTAAACCAAATAAAAGTTGTATGTAGCTTGCTTTGGTGGAGTGAAGAAATATTGTGATGTCACCGATTCTCTCACTGGTCACGATCCTGATCGCTAAATCTTGAATATTATTAATTTTTCACATCACTTTCTAAAGGCACATGTGGTCTCACTGCATGATGTGCAGAGGCAAAAACTACAGCTGCATGCTATTACTGTGTCTTGCTCTTGAAACATTGTCACCAGAATTGGGGTTTACTAATACTGTAACATAAACCTTACACATTATCTTTTTCACTGTCATGGCCTTCTATGTCACTTTTATCAATGAATAACTGCAGATGTTTCTTTAGTCATTATTAAGTGATGCTGTGTTGCACAAACTGCATGGCAGTGCTGAGCTGCAGCAACATATATTGTCCATGGTGGTTGACCCTTAGTTGCTGTAATTACCCAAGTGTAATTGCAGGACGAGAGCCATTCTTGTATGTGGTGTCCTGTCTTCCCAGTACAGTACTGTCATATGATGCTTTGGAACTATTGACAGTTTTGGCATCCACCACCTTCTCACTTAGCTTGTTCCAACTGTCTTCCACTCTGTTTGCAAAAGAGAACGTTCTAATGTTTTTTTGGCAGCTTTGATTCCTTAGCTTGAGTTTGATCTCTTGTTCGTGAAGATGCAGGTTTCAAGAATACTACTATTGTCATTTTTGTTGATTCTTTTTACTATTTTGTATATAGTGATCGTACTACCTCTTTTTCTTCTATCTTTTAGCTTTTTTATATTGATTTCACCTTTAGCTTCTCTTCATAGTTCTTCTTTTTCAGTTCCAGTTTATTGATGATGATCTTGAGATATGGGAACTATACAACCACTGCATATTCCAATTTTGGTCTCACAAATGTTGTGAATGTGTTAGTACCAAAGCTCTCGCACCCAGGTTGAGTGCCCACAATATTTTTCAAGGTGTCGTCTAATTACTGGAGACCTGAAGAACAGGATGTGAGCCATTGTACCTGCAGGAGTTTTAAATCTTATGCTTGGCCTAAAATCAACCCTGGTTGTGCGTGCCACTGATACAACAACCCTGGTTGTTATACGCAGTTGAAGGGGTTAAATGATGCAATAATTAACAAAAATATTGTAGACTCTGCCAGTTGAGCAGGTCTGGTGTTCAAAGGTATTAATGATTAACTTTTGGCTGTTTTGCAATATTGTTTTTATACTATAATTTGATATTTTAATGTCAATTATATTTAAAAGATTTATGCACTGTTCAGTAGTTCACAATTAGGTGGCAAGTTGCTAATGCGGGCACATACTGGTTCAGTGACAGCTTAGGCAAATAATCCTCACAGAAACAAGCACTTGTTTGATCCACTGAACAATTTGTATTTAACATAAACTTTTTGGCTCATGCAGGAAATCTAATGAGCGAGGGTCATTAGAGCGAGTGGCCCATTATATTGATATTGGGGGTATCAAACTATTTATAGTACTGAAGTATTGCTGAATTGGTGTTGGTCAAAATATTCGTATCGGTTCACTTCTAGAATATTATACAGTATGCCGGACATTAATTCCAGTTAGTTAATTTTCAGAATTTCTCCAGCATTGAAATGTAAAGATTTAAAAACTTTAATTTAGTCCATTTGAACTGGAATATATTATATTGGACATCTTCAGTTTATGGCGGTCTTGGTTGATTGCTGTTTACAGATATGTAATCCTAAGTTCTGTATGTTGTTTGGTCTTTTATAGTACACTGTAATATTTACAGGAGAGGGTTGCTGGCTCAACTGCAAAAAGAACAGTTGGTGCAGAATTAAATGACTGCCAGCTTGCGTTGGCAGAGATGCTCAGCTCTGTGGGGCAGTCGACGTTCTCTGTTACCTGCTGCCAGAATGTTAGTTGATTTGTTTTGTATCTAATTTGATAATTAATAAGTGTTGAGTATAATGAAATGGCCAATTCTAGGGGTCTTTCAGTGGCTGAATTGTTGCTTATTTCTGGGAAGTTCTTTTGCTATTTTGTGGATGTAGGTTGCAGTTTTCAATCAGTGGTCTGTTTTGTTTTGCCTACCTTTCTGGGTGCCTTCCCTGGTCTATGGTATATATGATATACTGTACTGTACTTTAAATGTAATGTGTTCATAGACTTTTGCTCCCTGCGCCTCTCTGTGATTAGGTTCTGGCTCTGGTCCCTGATAGGCAACAAGAACTCTGCAACTGATGACTCCAAATAATATAGCACTATACCGGCACTGGGGAGCCGGTCGGCCGAGCGGACAGCACGCTGGACTTGTGATCCTGTGGTCCTGGGTTCGATCCCAGGCGCCGGCGAGAAACAATGGGCAGAGTTTCTTTCACCCTATGCCCCTGTTACCTAGCAGTAAAATAGGTACCTGGGTGTTAGTCAGCTGTCACGGGCTCCTTCCTGGGGGTAGAGGCCTGGTCGAGAACCGGGCCGCGGGGACACTAAAAAGCCCCGAAATCATCTCAAGATAACCTCAAGATAACCTATACACAGAATAATCACACTAACATGGGGTATCAATGAGAAAATCTGTAGGAGCTGTGATGAGGATTCAAACCTATGCGGTGTTTAGTCCCATGTACACATCCCTGATGCTGAAAGAGGAGCATCAGAGGTAGAACATTCCTAGATAACAACCAGAGTGATGGGGGGGAAGTGTGTGAAAATCCTGGTCCGGCTTTAGTGGAAGCCTCAGGAATCCATCGTGTGTTCAGCAGAACTCCAAAATGCAATCCTTTGACCATGTCGTGGTCGGATTGACTGGAGAATGTGCTTGGGACTACCCACGGCATAGGTTCGAATCCTCATCACAGCTCCTATGGATTTTCTCATAGCACTGTATCAGTATGGATAGCTTCAAGAAGCCTCCGGGGACTCAACCAGAAACTGGCATTTCATTACATTCGACTCTTGATTTTTTATTCCTTGCTCAAAGACCCATTTGTCTCAAGTTGTCTACCGTGTCAAGTCTATTCAGCATGTGGTCTGCCATCAGATTATGAAATGCTGAAGCTTTCCAGCTTTGTCGGCTATATTTTTTAATATGTCTATTTGATATTTGAGCTCGATGGTTTTGGCAGTCTAACAGGATTTCGGTAGCTTTATCTAGTTAATGTGCTGGGGCGCTGCAGGACTTTTGTGGCATGGCATTAGGTAAGGTACCTCTCCTTAACTCTCGCCCTTTAGGGGTATTAGTTTCTGTGCTCCTCTTTCCTGGTGAGTCCCCCTTTTCATTTTGCTCTGTGGTTAGTTAGAGATTACAAAAATGACTGAGCCCAGTTCAATGATTAAATAGGTTCAGAAAGAATGAGCCAACCAGAGGCGTAAAAACGAAGTGTAGAGTGTGATGAAATGGCTCTTACTGATGAGACCTCGGTGGCTTCCTGGACCGTTCTTTTCCCCGTCAGGTGTGTCGATTTGTGTTTGGTCGTCTCTTGTCTGAAGGGGCTCATTGGCCGAGCCAGTAGCTCTCAAGTGCTGCCTCCTGGTGGCTGGCAGGTGGTGTGAGAAGGTGAACAACTTAACTACTGGGTGGAATTTTGTTGTTGTTTACTTGTTTAGATTTACCTTGCTGTTGTTTGTTTTGCTTCACTCTACCTTTCTGATGGCTGTTCCTGGGTGAGATTGATGAGATCCCCCAGCTCTCTCTTCCTCTGTGTGGGGGTCGCTGATCCCTGGTAGGCTTTCATAGACTTGCAAAGGCCTGGTTTGACTCATTAGGTTGCAGCAGCAGCAGAGGTGTAATTAAAAAATTGCAGCATTGCAGCAGAGCGGCAAACTACTGGGACCCAGCAAAGTCCTACCAGAAAGAGGCATTCAATTACGTTCAAAACTTGTTTTTTTATAACTCTTGCTCAAGTTCTTTATAAACTTACTTAGTCATTGGATTGCGGTCAGTTTTTGTTCTCTTTAGGATGCTTTTATAGAACTGTCTTCCTACTTGCCTTGGCATCAGATCTCTGCATCAATGAGCTTGATTCTCATCACTGGAAATGGGATTGTTTTCCTTTTATTCTGAAGGATCATTCTCTTCATATGCCTCCTACTTTGTTTCTTGCCAAGAATAAGACTTCAGCCTTCCAAAGGAAGCTGCTGCTGCTTAATGTTTTTTTTTGGCTGGGTGTTTATCACACCCTGTGTCTGGTGGCTGCGGTCAGCTATATCATCAGGCTATTTGTGCTTCCCGCAAGAGCACCCCCTTCCTGATTCCATGGGTTGTGGATTATGTTCCATGGCTGGGCTGTGGATTATGTTCCATGGCTGGGCTGTGGTAGATCATCCACTTGGTAGTGATACTCAGCCAGCTGGATTTCATTCTTGTACTCATTATGCATGTAAATGTGTCGTGTTGGCAGCATTCATAGCCTAAGTTTTCACTGCTAGTATTAAGGCTTCTGACAACCCAATGAGGTGTAGGTCACTCATCACCCTTGGGAATATCCTGCAGCCTCTGTTCGGGTCTGTGACTTGGGTGGGTGTCTTGTCACTGACATCCACTGCCACTCTCCCGGGAGTCCTGGTATTCTGGCATCATCCACAATTAAGGCCCTTTCACTTTACCACTCTAGTTTACTCTTATTATATTATATATATATATATATATATATATATATATATAATATATATATATATATATATATATATATATATATAATATATATATATATATATATATATATATATATATATATATATATATATATATATATATATTATATATATTATATATATAATATATGTAATATACATATATATAATCTATATATATAAATGATATAATTACATATACAGTATACATACCCATATCAGCAGTGGTTACCTTAGGCAAGGGCTGCCAACAAATGGTAATTTAGGAGAGCTGGATAGTGAGTTATTTGATGATGGTTTGGCTCTCCTGAGTTTTTCTTGGTAGAGTTCTGGGGTGATCTCCAAAACTTTCTTAGAGAGATGTGTTTTTATTGAGGGGAAAAACACAGAATTTGGAGTAATGCTTCCTTCTGGTGGACAAGTTTAAGAATAGTGATCCTTGTGTGCAGTACTGTGTGCTCCAGGAAGCGACTGAGATGCTCCCTAGAAAGTTGTTATTCAATGCTTTATATTTCTTTCAGGGTCAGCTGTATGCATTTGGCCAAGGCTTGTCGGGCCAACTGGGAATCAAAACACCACACAACCGCAATCTACCCCAGGTAGTAGTTGGGCATTGGCTGTCACCACGTGGAGTCAGTCTTTTGGATAACGATGGAGACGATATGCCCAAAATATACGTTAAGAAGGTAAATTATATACTGTACTCTTAAGATGGATTTAGCTGAGCTGATGCAGAATATTTATTTTTTTAAAGTATTAATTGACCAATATTCCCAATAAAATCATAGAGCCTCTATGATTTTATTGGGTGAAATTCATTTATATATGAATTTGGCTCTATGATTGCCTGTTTATCATATCATAGGCTATCATAGGTTGCCTGTTTAACTATTATATTGTTTGGTTACTTGACGTTGCTAGTCTTGTCATTGAAGCCCTGTACTTATAAACATTAGAACCTCTGGATGTTCAGTACATTATGCAGCCCTCTTGTATCTTTTGAGTGTACCTTTGTATCGACTTCTGAGTCAGATGATGCATTTTCATCTCGAGGTGAAGATGGGAACAGTGGTCGCCTCACACCTGATGGTCCAGGTGTTGCAACATTGTCACCAGTAGATCTTTCATGTACATCACCAGCATGTATGATGATGTCATTTTGGAGAGGCCAATTCTTATACTCAAAATTCAGCAGTGACCAAATGATTACCTTGTGGAACTGGAGCAATGAGTTTTTGTGTCAGTTGTGTAGTGCAGTACTTGTATGACACAAAAGCATTATGGATAGCCATTTGCAGACGGGAGAACATGATTTTCTTTGTCCACTTGTGACATTTCCGTGTAAAATGATATTTGACCATTTGGTCGAAGTGATCAACCCCTTTCATGTGGTTATTGTAGGAATAGATTGCGTTTGGTTTGTTCACAATGACCTGTTGAACTGAAGATGTTCCGCCAGGTTTGCGTACTCGTTTCCTTCGTTTCACTTGTTGTGTATCTGCATTGTGGGAAGTTGTGATGAGTGAAACAACTTGCTTATCTTTTAACCGAATTATAAAAGTATTGTCCTTCCGTCGGAATACAGTTTTATCTCCTGCCAGTTTACCCTTTGCTTGTAGCTGAAGATGTTTTGGTGCACCACACTGCAATCTGAAAGTACCAAAGGTGTGTGCACCTTGTTCACGCAGCTTTTCACTCATTTGAACTGAGTTATAGTAGTTATCCATATACAGTATAAATGGTAAGGTTTCAACTTGACATATACTTGTTTAACTCTTTATATTGGCAGACCCGTAGAGATGTACCAAGATCTGTTTCAAATTTATCTATTCTAATAACGTCTTCAAATTTGTTCCCTTATATTTTTCATGTTTTATTGTTTTTCTAGTTTTGTGATTTGTCTTTGTTCTCTTACCTTGTCAGCAAACCTGTGGCCAGATTCATGAAGCAGTTACAGAAGCGCTTAGGAACCTGTACATCTTTTCTCAATCTTTGGCGGCTTTGTTTACGATTATTAAACAGTTAATGAGTTCTGAAGCACCAGGAGGCTGTTTATAACAATAACTAGAGTTGATTGGGAAGTTTCATGTTTGTAAATTGCTTAATAAATATAACCAAAGCTGTCAAAGATTGAGGAAAGATGTACACGTTTGTAAGTACTTGCGTAACTGCTCGTGAATCTGGCCCCTGGAAATTTCCTTATCTTGTCCTTGATAATCAGTGTAATTACCTAAGTGTAGTTACAGGATGAGAGCTACGCTCGTGGTGTCCCGTCTTCCCAGCACTCTTTGTCATATAACGCTTTGAAACTACTGACGGTCTTGGCCTCCACCACCTTCTCCCCTAACTTGTTCCAACCGTCTACCACTCTGTTTGCGAAAGTGAATTTTCTTATATTTCTTCGGCATCTGTGTTTAGCTAGTTTATATCTATGACCTCATGTTCTTAAAGTTCCAGGTCTGTGTGTGTGTGGTTTTCTGTGTCCTTGATAATCAGTGTGTGTGGTTTTGTCATAGCATCTTTGTAGTTGACATTGTTTTTTATTTTGAATTACACCTTTGCTGATACAAATTTTTAACTCGCTTTTGCATATTTGTTTTATCTCCGTTACTTTTCTTCAAACTCCGCACACCTTTGTTGCCTGAGACACCACTTGATCATCGAACTGCTCCACAGTATTTAGGTAACTGGAATTTTCTGGATCAGTTGGCTGGCTGAAGGGAATTATCAGGGGAAAGTGCCAAGCCATTGGACTATATAGCACTGGGAAGGGGTCAGGATAAGGATTTGGGATGGGACGGGGGAATGGATTGGTTTTCCATTCCAGACTTTAATTCCTCAGTCAGTGATTGAAGAGGCAGCACGGGCAGGTGTGTTTGATAGCAGGTGAGCTGGTTGGAGTGTGTGTGTTTGCTGTGTTTGTATTATTCTTAGATAAATGTCACCTTACAGGCTTTAGTAAGTTAAAAACTATCAGGTGAGAAAACATAGAATTGGAAAAGTGAAAAATTAAATAAACTACAGTATTGACTAAATAAAAAAAAAATATTCATTACCATTAGTTAGTTGATTTGTCTTGATATCATGCTAGGAACAATCTTTAACTGTCTATCTAAATTTGGCTTTGCATGACAGATATTTGCTGGTGGGGATGCAAGCATGGCTGTTGTAATGAAAGAACCAGAAATTGCTGATGATTACTGCAAAAAACATCCACACCAGCTTCCTCTGAAAATAGAAGAGTCAAAGATAAACCAGATGATGGGAATTGGGGAAGAGGACATGATTGATGATGATTTGTTTACGTGAGTAGAATGTCTTGTACAAAATTTATTTGGGAGTTGGGACTCGATATTTTCAGTTAACCTTTGAATTCTCTGTGTGTAAGAACAGTTGTACCTTGATATGTACAGGGTTTTGTTCATGGAAAAGGTCATTCAGCAAAGTGAACTTTTAGACGGGAAAAATATTTACATTCCTGTGACCTCCAACAACCAACTCTCGACAATTTCACTTGGATTCTTCATAA
Source organism: Procambarus virginalis (assembly GCA_020271785.1). NCBI lineage: Eukaryota > Metazoa > Arthropoda > Malacostraca > Decapoda > Cambaridae > Procambarus > Procambarus virginalis. The sequence continues at coordinate 2,622,941 of WNGS01113158.1, read as the reverse complement.
GGCAAGATCGTTGAAAGTCACAGTGGATTGAATTTTGATAATTAAGACAGGGTGACATTTTGCACTGAAGCACCATCATATTCCTGTTTCTGTTTCACTGCCATGTATGGTTTTATCTTTGATATGGGGGTCCTATAGCAGACTGAAATTATGCATGTCAAATTCTTAGTTGGTACTGTAATGGCAGACTTTAAGATATAAGACCCAACATCTTGTATAGCTGAGGTTGCTTACATTCGCTGAATGGAATTAGGAGGCATGATTCATTCCTCAGTGATTGAAGCGGTACCATGGGCAGGTGAGTTTGATAGACCATTGCATTACCAGAGTTATTATATAAAGACTTGAGAGAGAATTGCAGACGATGAGTCACAATAATGTGGCTGAAGATATGTAACCAAACCACACACCAGAAAGCGAAGAAACGATGACACTTCAGTCCGTCCTGGACTATTATCAAGCCATGTGATTATCAAACCCTTAACATAGCTTGATAAGGGTACAGGACAGACTGAAACATCGTCATTTTTACATTTTGTGATGTATGGTTTCATCACTACTTCAGAGAGAATGGCTTAGCTTATGATTTCATTGTTTAAAAATATACTTCTTGTCCATATATGCTAACTTGGATATAAAAATGAGTTGCCTCGTATGGGCCAATAGGCCTTCTGCAGTTACCTTAATTCTTATGTTCTTATGTTCCAAAGGAAAGAAGTGCTTAACATTATTATTAACCAATTTTAGGAACTTGCCATTTCTTCAATGTCAGTCTCTCATCATGAAGATAATTTTATGATTGTTCTATAATTTAAACCTTAAAGTGTAGCTATGGAAATACACACGTCTGCCCAGATGTGAAAAAAAAATATATATATGTATTTTTCCCTTTAGAATGATTAATTTGGATGAAAATACAAGGGACAGTGAAGTAAATATCTGCATATTTACCTATGAAATTTTTTATGATGAAATGGCTTAAGAGGGTGTTTAGATGAGGGTGCTTTTGAGAGATTTCCTTTTAGCAAAGTATAACAGATCCACAATCAGTTCTTAATTTAATGTTGACCAGACCACACACTTAGAAAGTGAAGGGACGACAACTTTTCGGTCCGTCCTGGACCATTTTCAAGTCGATTGTGGCTTGACTTAATTTAATGTCTTATTTTGTTTATACTTCAGGTATATGGAAACTGTATTTGGAGCTTTGGCATGCTGGAACTGTTCCTTTATAAAGGAGGGGGCTGACAAGCACAGTCATGGACTGGATTATAGACTTGCTGAAGAGTACATGGCAAAGCTTGGACGAATTCCTCGAGTGTCCATACAAGAAGTAGTGAGTTGTATTTTACTACAGTACATGTTTGTTTATTAAGTATCTTAAGTCAGGATACCTATCAGTTTTGTCCAAATAAATTGTGTACTTTTTGTTTTCCTGTATTTTAACAGTTTGTGGCATCAATGCAATATCTGGAGAACACCTTCATGCATTAACTTGAAACTTTTAAGACTTGTGTGTGTGTGATGGCACAAAGAATGCACTTAATGATATTGAACCATGAAGCCCATCGATGGCAGATTGTAGAATACTTTAAAAATCGTAAACTAATCTGATACTTTTAATATTTGCTAATTTGGATCATATGGTACCCACCCTCTCCGAGTTAGCTGATCTCCAGATTAGCAGTTGTTGTTACCGGGATGGTCCAAAAAATTAACATATTCAAAATTTTGTTTATACCACAACCAACTTAATTTGTAGTTCCGCACACAATAAATATAAATTTACATATTGTAGTTATCGGGGTGGAGTGAAAAATTTGTTTTTCTTGAAATCTAAAAAAGTGTAGTTTTTAATCCCTGACATGTATGCCAAAAGAATGAAAACAATTAATTGTGGGTGATTGCCACCATTTTTGGGTCAGTAACTGTGTAATGGTGAAGAAAATGAATCGAGAAATGAAAGGACAACATAGAGGAAGGAAGAGTGTCGGTGAATGGAGGAGAGTGAAGTGAAGGAGGAAAGGGTGGAGAGTGAAGGAGATAGGAGGAGAGATTTCCTTTTTTTCCCTCTTTCAAAAGGGAAAGTTTCAAGAGAAAATGGGATGAATGGTAGACTTGTAGAAACAGATGGGGGTAGAGGAAAAGGAGTATAATTAGTAGAAAGAGTTAGAGAATGAGATAGAGTAGATAGAAGTAGGACTGCCACCATCCATTCACAAGTTTACCAGACAAGGAATGGAACTCATCTCTGTTCAACAGTTATTATAATTAATGTTAAAAGACACTACAACCATGTAAAGCCTAAAGTTTCATTATCAAGTCTGAATATTTAGTAAGTACTCTTGAGAGTGCTCCCCACTCTAGCTTTCACTCTGCATAAGTTTGAAATGAATCAAAGCTTTTAGGGGATCAGATTTGAAGATAATTAAAAATGACTTGGAGATGGTAAACTTTGGAGATTTTTGGAGTCCAAAGATGGACTTTGTAATGGTAAATCTATTAAAAATGTGACAAATATGTTTTAATTTATATCTTGCTAGTTTTATTGATCATTTACAATCCATTAAGTTATGAAACAATTCAGAGTTGGAAACATTAAAGTTAAATTATGTGCAGGCAGTAATTTTGTTTTCATTTTCAGATACAAAACAGTGTGCATAATATTGTAGGGTGTCTCCCTCGACAACCAATAAGTAGAGAAAGTCTCCGCTGCTTTGTTCTTCTCCCACTTTTTAAGGATTTCTTAGATGGACGACTCATGGCAAAGTTACAGATGCCATATGCTGAGGCCCTTCTAAACATACAGAAAGGCATGGCTGCAATCTTCAGTAAGTCATAAACTTAAAATGTTTATAGCAACATTATAAAAGAAATAAAAGTAGATGAGACTAGTTGATAATAGTGCTCTAAGTGCATTGGCTTTATATAGAGCAAATAAGAATGCAATACATTAATAGATTAACATATGCAGTGCTAAAATTTATCTGGTAATGAGAAACATTTTCTGACATGTGCAAAGAAGAGAGAGTGACCCTTTGGTTATGCTAAGCCAAATCCAGTAATGTTTGACCAGGTCCTCTGACTTTCAAAACAAGCCAATAACTTGGTAAATGCTCTTGGCAATTGGCAGAAAAATCCAATACTATCTATTGCAGTAGTTTTAGCTTCAGGGAGTCGACCGGGCTCCCCACAGAAAACCAGCATTAAATGAATTGAAATGCCAGTTTCTGGGTAAGCTCCGGAGGCTTCCTGACACCCTCTCTCCCTCTAGTTGGCGGCTTTTGTCATTCAAGAACTGGCTGGTGGTGGCCCAGCTGATCCCTTCCTCCACAGGGAAGGGTGGGGTTGAGGTGAACAAAAGTTTGTCCTTTGCTTGTTTTCTTTGTGGGGGAGTACTTTTGATATTTAAAAAATGTAGGTCGCATTTTTCAACCAGGCAGTAGTCTGTTTTGATTCGCCTACCTTTCTGGATGCCTTCACTGGTCGATGACCTGTGCCTCAGGACTCCAATATACAGACGCCATTTGGGAAAAAAAATCGTCGGCATCTGTACTGGCTGTGAGAGCCTCAGTACCGAGAGAGCGACCATGGCTGGTGCATGCAGGAGCAGCTGGCAGCACCTCTGTGCAACTAGGGGACCACAACACCATTTATTAATGATGAAAGAGAGAAAGAGAGAGCACCCAGCCATTGTTTCCTGCATCTACTCATCATGAAATGACTTTGTTCCTCCACAATGTAACCTTGTGGAAATGGATTCATATTTGGGATTTTGTGACAGATATGTGACAATAACAGCAATTTTGTAGCTAGTCATGGCGAGATGTGTTGAATATTGGAGGTATTGTCTTGCATCATACAACTGCTGGTGTGGTCTGCTTGTATCATGTGGCTTCGTGCTGTGTTTTAATTTCATCACCATACCCTACCCACCAGAACTGCTTATTAGTTTATGGTGCATATAAATAGTGATATATATAATGTGTGTATATAGTACAATAACAGCAAGAATTGCTCCTCTCATCCTCCCTGGTAAGTCCCAAGTTTTCCATCTTTCCCCCTGGAAGCTTCAGGGGACCACTGGAACTTCCACAGAAACCTGGGTTATTTGTAATGAAATGCCTCTTTCTGGTAATTTCAGTGGCTCTCTGCCGGCCTCCCATTCCCTACAAGGTACGTCAGTTCGTGGACTATCGGCTCCGGATCGACCCAGTACAGACACGGAAACAGGTGCTCCAGGCTAGTGCTCCAATGCTGTTAGCAGCATTGTGCATTAGGGAGATTCAAACAGATCTGAATGAAACATTTTGGTTTTGAATGAATTGTTTGTGGAGTAGTTTGGTAGTGGTGGTGCTTTGTATTTGTGAACAAATACAGTTGTCTGTATTGCTTTGCTTACTTTCTGGATGCTTTCTCAGTGTGAGTGATCGTAACAATCCCCAGCTCTCTGCGCTTGTATGTGGTGGTCAGGTTGTGACTCTGGTCTCCGGTAGGCCAAACAGGACTCCTATGGCTGATGTGACTCGGTAGGGGAAGCCATCTCAGGGAGATAGCTTCAGAAAGCCACCAAGGGGCTCCTCCAGAAAAACAGGTACAAACGGTAATCTTTTTGGATTTATTCCCTTTATCAATACTACTGATACTGTACTGTTCTTTATTACAAATATCAATGCTGTAGTATATGATAAATTTTGTAGATACTATACAGGTATCTATAGTTATGTTTGTGTCTACCAGACTAGTTATACAGGTACAGTATGTTGGTGTTACATTGAAGTAGAAATTATTGTATATACTGTAACATTTTTATTTCTTTTCAGAGGTGTGGATGAAAGTTTTACCAAGAGATTTCACAATCAGGCTCATCACTATCTACAAGGCGGTTATCGTTCAGATACTCAGTGGTGCCAAACAGTCATCTGAGGTAGGTGTATATTAGATATTAATTTATTTTGTCAGGGACAGGAAGCCTGTGTTATTACCGAAGTGTAGTTACCAAAGTGTAGTTACAGGATGAAAAGCTATGTTCATGGTGTCCCCCATCTTCCCAGCACTCTTTCATACAATGCTTTGAAACTTCTAATGGTTTTGGCATTCACTGCCTACTCACTTAACTTGTTTCAACCAAAGGTTGCATTTTTGCCACCTTTATTTCCTTAGCTTGAATTTATGACCTCTCGTTCTTGACGAGAGCACTGTGCTAGTCGACATATTAGGGAGTATGGTGGTATGCTAGCCAACATATAATGATGATAGTACAGTATACAATCAAATTTGAAACTCTTGTGCATACAGGGGCTCACATTAGCTTCCTCAGGCCTCTCATAACCATTTCCTTCATATGGCACCTAAAAGTACCATATGATGCTCTGTGCATCCCTGATCAGGTGCCATAAGGTGCTCTGTGCAGTGCAGGAGGTAAACATTACAGCCTGGGGGACTCGTTTATCATTTGATATAATCATACTATACATAGTCATGTAGGACAATTTTATTGCAAGTCTTGCTTTCCTTGCCCACAGATTGATAGGCGATCACTAATTTCAGCTTTAAAGATGTTAGCTTTCCTGCATGGAGAGAATTTCATGGAAGGAGCGAAAGCAGCCAGAATATCATGTGAAGAGTTCTACATTCCTGAAATTGGTGAAAAGATTGACATTCGAACTGATTACCTCAACTGGATCAGCAGCAAAATCAGACCTGTTGCTAGAGCAGATGTAAGTACTATTCATCAAATTTAATCCAATATAATTTTCTTTTGCATTTAAAAAAATTGACCCTGAAGGTCATAGCTTATCTCTCCCACCTCACTGGCGTCCTCTTTTCCACCGCCTCGCACCTTCAAACCTGTATATTCCCTGACTCGTTGCTATGGCATATATGCTTAATTTGCCTTGTCTAGTTCCTCCCTGGGTATAAAGTGGCCTCCACACGATTGGTGTATTCCTAAGTATGTGGGCATGCCAAGGACACCCGCCATGAGTCTTCCACCCAGTGGTAAAAGATATAGGCCTTGTGCACTGCTTGGTGCATTGTGCACTGCAATAAGCCATTCAAGTCAGCCGTGGGACAATCTTGAGAGACCATTTTCTCAGTACAAACCTGAAGAAGTGGCCACACCACTTCTTGTGTGCTTGTGTGTGCCTCAAATCCCATGAAGCTTGCATCCCCATACATAAATAAATAAATGTCATGATATACCTGTAAACAAATGTTTTCTCATGTATTTTTAAAATTAACATAATACAGCATTGTATAATAATACATCTTATTTTAATTTCAGAGTCCTATCTCATTTTGCGAGTATCCTTTCCTGTTTGATGCTCAGGCTAAGACACTGTTGCTTCGTGCTGATGCCACAAGACAGGTATGGGCAGATGACTCTTCACTTTTTTATATACAGTAAAGTGGAATTTCCAAAATGTAGACATGTGTATGATTAAATACCCTTTACATCTAAATCTAAATAAAGAGAAATATGTTTCCATATTGCTAAACAAATACTGCACTTGAATTTAGATCCTGATTTTTATCACCTGCAGTGAATCTGGATCATATATAAAGTAGTAATTTCTAGCTGATTGTATTTTTCTTATTTTTGCTATTCTTAGGTTTTTAATAGCAAATATACAAACAATTTTGTAGCTGTTTTACTGAACTTGAGCTGTTGTATAAATGATAAAATATAGTTTGTGGCTTATTTTCTGCTATTTTCTGATATCCTACCATACCAGATATGGCCACACCACTAATCTTTCTGGTGGGCTGCTCACACTCAGGAAGACCCTCACACCCAGGAAGGGTGCCCATGATATTTTGTCAAGATGACATCTGTTTACTGGAGGCTTAAGGAAGCAAATATCAGCCTGGTGTAATGATGAATTTGTTCAATTGACACAAGGTTGAAACCTTGAACATACTTGTCTACCCTTTTTATTTAAGGGTATATGTATGATATGAATGATGTGGGGGGGGGGGGTGATTCCTAGCTGGGTTGAACATTTTCTAGCGTCTCCCTAGCTAAGTCATGGTAGGTGCATAATCGACTTGAGAATGGTCCAGGACGGACCGAAACGTTGTCGTCACTTCACCTTCTAGTGTGTGGTCTGGTCAACATTCTTCAGCCACGTTATTGTGACTCCTCGCCTGCATGACTTCATGATCTTGTCATATGAACATGGCTGATCTTATTTTGGGAAGCAGTTGAATGACCTTTTTAAGAAGGTTATTTTCATTTGAGCTTCAAACCATATTTTTAGTAAAAGTAATTTTTTGTTTTCCTAGATGCAAGGGGCCATTCAAGAAGCAGTGATCAACAGCAACCCAATGTTGTGGTTATTTAATCCTGCCCAAGTACAGTTTCTGAATATAAACATTCATCGCCACAAAATTGTCGAAGATACAATCAACCAATTGCTACACCATGGAATCGTCGATTACAAGCGACCCCTTAAGGTACTATTTTAAGTTGTATTACAGTATATTATTATTATTTAAGGAGCACAATCACATTCGTCCTTAAGAGTAACATTCGGAAACATCTGATTCTTATGAAACTTTATTTACAAAATCTAGCTTACACTCCCAGCCCAAGTTTCAGCAATTTAACCCAAAAGGAAATTGAACAAATAAAAATCCAAGAAAATAGCAACATTTAATATATTCCAAGATTACTGAATCTAGCCAATTCTAAATTGTTTTAATTTAGCGAACAGAATAGTTAAAAGTAACAGTCTGAAAGAGAATATTACATGAAAATATTTAAGTTGTTCTAAAATTGTTAAATGTGATTATAATTTCACTTGAAAAGTGCTCTTTTTGATTTGTAAATGAAAGTATAATTTGAAAATTACAATTTACGCTTTCCAAATATTTGAAGAACATAATACTGTATGTAAAATTCACGAGAATTATCTTTTAACAAAACCAAGAATTTTTAAAGATGTTCAGTTATACTTTTTAGTAGAATGACATCAGTGATTGCACCACACTGATGTGACCCATTAAAATCTGGTGTGGTACCCAAGGGTTAAAAAGATTTAGGTGTGTGGCTTAATGAGCTAATGAAAACCCCATCATACAGAGGCATAATTTTATTATATTTAGTGTTAGATTTATCCTTTGAAAAGTCAAGAATGATCTTGTAGGCATTATGAATTTATTTTGTTTCTAATAAATTTTTACCCCTGCAGGTACATTTCATTGGTGAAGAAGCAGAAGATGCTGGAGGGGTTCGCAAAGAGTTTTTCCTTCTTCTTTTGCGCGAGATACTTAATCCAGACTATGGCATGTTCACGGAGTACCCAGAAACGCGTAGCATTTGGTTCAAGGAAGGCTCTCTAGAAGTACCTGCTACATATGCTCTAATTGGTAAGCAGAATTGTTATAATTTTATGCAAATTTACGGTTTGAACCATTTCTGCTGAATGTTAAATTTTAATTATTAGCATAGAGAAAGTTAGTCAGTTCCCAGTTTTGTATGATCTCCAAATGTACTCTCTAGGAAGGAGACGAGAGGTATCAAATAATATATACAGTACATTGAAAATACTAGAGGGTCAGATCTCAAATTTACACAGTAAAACAGCAACATATAGGAGTGAATGATATGAAACGAAATACAAAATAGAACCATTAAAGAACAGAGGTGCCATAGGCACAATCAGAGAACACACTATGAACATCAGAGGTCCATGGATGTTAAACATCTTCCCAGTGAGTATAAGAAATATTGCCGGAACAAAAGTGGATATCTTCAAGAGTATACTGGATAGTTTTCTTAAAGAAGTGCCGGACCAACCGGGCTGTGGTGGATATGTGGGCCTGTGGGCTGCTCCAAGAAACAGCCTGTTGGACCAAGCTCTCACAAATCAAGCCTGACACCAGGCAGAGCTTGGGGAGTAGAAAAACTCCTAGAACCCCATCCAATTACAATTCAGGTACAGTCCACTCTGTGGAAATAAGCTGAAGCAAGATAAGCAGTCTACAAGAACGTTAGATGCACCCCACACATGAAGTATGCAGAGAACCAAACTTCAAAGCCAGAAGCCCAGCTTCAAAGAGGGAAGGACTGATGCAACTTCATGTGATTCAACAAATGAACCACCAGGGAACAGTTGGAATGGTGCCAGATGATAGACCCTGGAGAAAGATATGCTCTCTACAGGGGCTGCCATAATACTTCAAACTTGTGAACTGTGCTGTGTGCTTGACACAACAGGCCCAACTACTGACTCTAGGAGGCCTGGTTTGCACTGGTCATAAAGCTCAGATATCCATGAAGACATCGAGTGATGGAGAGGAAGGATGGCATCGTGGAACCAAACAATGAAAAGTTTGAAGAGGAAGTCAGCCAGTTGGAAGCCATCACAATGGAAGCCATTGGCAAGAGCCAGTAAAGGACAGGCAGGGCCTGAACTGGACAGTTCTGTCAATGGCAAATGGGCAGAACCAGAGGAACTTGAACAATGCCTTTTGCCAAAATCTGCCCAAGAGAAAACTGTACAGGCAAAGTTCAGCAGGCTCCAGTACAAATACAGTTCTTGATCAACCGACGAGTCATCCTGGGCTGATCCAACACAAAAATCTATTTATATTTTTTTAGTGCTCTTGTTGTGTCCATTGTTGATGGCTTAAGGAAGTTAACAAGACACAGAGCAGAAAGGCATTTTATACTACTACTCAAATTTGGCATGATTTCTTATGTAGTACAAAGTTATAATTTAGGTCAACAGGGTGTTGCTTGGCATTCTTCTTTGATATAACAAGTTGAGCTTGAGGTCTTCGTCAACTTACAGTATATGTATACTAAGTAAAGCTATGGATTTTTACCAGAAAAGGGGCAATTTTTATTTGGATGGCAAAAATGATTTTCTTATTTTATATACTAAACATCTTAATGGCTATACAATGTTTCATTTTTGTATGTAGTTTACCTTAATGGTACTGTCGATGAATGGATGATGGTGGACGGTTTATGGTGCTGTTGTAAGGGTCTTATTACAATATGTTGCAACCATGGTTTCAGGGATTGTGTGTGGCCTTGCCATCTACAACTTCACCATCATCAATCTTCCTTTTCCTTTGGCTCTCTACAAGAAGTTGCTTGGTCAGTCAGTTGGCCTCGATGATCTTTTAGACGTAGATCCTCACCTTACAAGGTAAAGTGTTTAATTTTGTGTCTTTCAGTACATACTCATTTTTTTTATATAGACAAAAGTGAAACCCGTCTAACATTTTTTTAATGTGAGTGTATAGAAATGGAGTAGAGGGCTTCCCACACTAAAGGAGGCCCAAGGTGTATGAAAGATTCATTTGCTCAAAGAAATCACATTGTGATGTATCACTGAGAAAATCAGTAGGAGTCATGAGGAGGATTCGAACCTATGCCCTAGGTATAGCAAATGCCTTGGATTGCATTGCTTTTACCATTGTTATAAATCCCCATGTAGCCTCATTAGGTAGGTCTACCCCACAGTGAGAGTTATTCCCCCCCCCCTCACCTAGCCATAGTGAGGAGTCAGGGAAATTAAATAATGCAAGCAATCATCATTAAATGTGACTTGGAGGGAGATAAGTCACGGATGAGCATCTTTGATAAAACTTGGAAGCGAGAGGACGACCGTATGTGACGTGCTGTGTGCAAAAATGACGTCATCGTGGGAGCATGTCGTGTGCAAAGGTCTTAGGACATCATTTATTGTGAAGTCTGAAGAAAAGGACTCATGTCGTCGCTCCAGAGGAAGATAGTTATTTGTGGCTTACAGAGAAGAATTTGTGAGGAGCTTCATGAGTGAAGCGTGAGGAAGCAGTGGGATGGTGATTGGTGAAGTATCTCTTAAATAGTGGCAACGAGTAGTTACGGCCTGAAGCCAGTCGAGTGGTTGTGCTCTGAGGAACCACGGTGGTGAATCCTACAAGAGGATTTGTTGGGCAGGTGTACCTGATTGACACCTGTCCTGTGACCCTTCTCATGCAAGTCAAGATTGAGAGGAGCTGATTAGTGGCCGTCAAATGAGAGTTGTGCGGGTTGCTGAGCAGAGTGCTTTATTTGGACGATGTGTGATGCTATCACCATATTTTGCATTAAAAGCTTAAGTATGCCACCACATGTTGGTTGTTGCAGTGAGATCGTGTGCCCAACAATCTTGTATAGTGTTTGAATGTAGATTAGAAAGTTTGTGGAGATAATGCAATGATATAAAGAGTTTAAGATGATTTGACATTGTGAAAGTGGGAATGACACATGCTCGATCGACCTGGGTCAGGAGTTGACTGAAAGGGGAAGAGACCCCTGACGGACGGAGATTTTCAGTGTGTACTTGCCCAGGTTGGAGGAGTACCCCTACAGTACAGACCGCTACGAGGAATGTTGGAATTTGAAGAGGGGGAATTTACTTGTAAATATTATATATGTTTTGATTGAAGATATGTTGTTATTTTTGTGGTAATGGAATTACAGGTTCATGTATGAAGGATGTATTGCGTCCAGAGTTGACGTAGCAGTAGTACATGGTGAACACAAATCGTCATTAAGTGGTGTAGCAGTGATATAAAAAGAAGCTGCAAGAGGATATGCTTAATTTGAGGACCCACTGATGGATGGTCCCAATAGCGATTCCCAAGAAGATCAATCACCATAGAGGAGACTTGTTGTATAGCGAGAGTAGCTGATCTTCCGGATGAGATACAGTGTGTTGTGAGGGCAACAATATATGCTTGAGAAGTGGATGGATTCGTGTAGTATGCCTGACGCAATACAAGGTGAGAACGTTGATTTTTTTATGGTGTTAAATTGCATATATGAAGCCTAGCCCAGACTGCAAGGTGACTGTGGCACAGTGGGGTGCTGAAGAGGAGCAGACAGCAGCCTAGCTGAGACAGTCACATGGTGTATTGTTCATAGGGGAGAGTGATGGTATTTTTGTAGAACCACACCTGATATTACCAGGTTATTCTTTATTGTTTGTAATAAATGTTTGTCTGTTAGACAAGCATGTTTGACTTTGTCCTGGTGAGGATTTCTAAGAGGAAAGAGAAATAATGGCAGGCTGGACGACATCATTCAGAAAACAAACGGGGAACTAGATCACCCTAAGACTAGGAGAGAGAGAGGGGGCAAGTCATGGTGGCTCAGTTAGGTGGCTCAGTTATGGTGTGTACTTGTGACAATGGGCCAGTTCTGAGCCAAATCCCCACTACTATGACATCGAGCCCCTTCTCCATATTGAAGCTCATTACCGGGTGACTCTCCAGTGTGTGCTCCACTGGTGTTAGTATTTGAGGTGGTGAAAGGAGGATATTATTTTTTAGAGGTGGCTCCCTGACGGGGTGAAAGCCCAGGGTAAAATTTGGCGACACCTGAAAGAGTGTGTTCAAGGGGCCCCGAGACCATGTTGTGATGTAGTGGTCTACTGTGTTTACTCGAGAGTACCCAGAGTATAAGTTCGAATCCTCCTCATGGCTCCTACTGATTTTTTCATTGATACATCTTGAGTGATTTCTTTGTGCATTTGAAGTGAAGCATAGGAGTTCCTAGACTACAAACCAAAGTGCATGGGGCAATACATGAAACCCTGGTTAGGTTTCAGTGTAAGCCACAGGACCCAGAGGACAGGGTAAGGGCTGGATCTCTAGCCCTTAGCCTGTCCTCTTAGCTGATCACTGGAGTCCGATCCCTCTCCTACCTCTTCCCTCTCCTTTCCTCGGTGTTTACGACAGGTAGACACACGACTAATGTGGGTATAAGTGCGGTGGGTGAAAATTTGGGCATAACCACTGCCACGCCCAGTGATTTAGACATTGATTCTGTGATTGGCCCTTGAGTGATAAGGGCGTGACCAGAGTGCCTTAGGGGGCAGAGTTTCATAGCAGGCCTGGAATAATTCTTACGTAATTTTTAGTGTGAGCTGGACCTAGAGGGCAGAAAAGGTGTCGGAAAGCCCATGGGGGGGACAGATGACCTTATTGGTCGGATAAGTTGCAGACCTAAGGTACTGTTACTCAAGTTTATATATATATATATATATATATATATATATATATATATATATATATATATATATATATATATATATATATATATATATATATATATACATATTATATATATATATATATATATATATATATATATATATATATATATTATTATAATATATATATATATATATATATATATATATATATATATATATATATATTATATATATATATATATATATATATACATATAGTAATTCCAGCTATTGCCTCTAGGGTAAGACTTTAAAATAGGATATCATTGATTCTTAATAATAGTCATTAAAGTTTAATTGGCATTTTAGTTAATTTTTCATGTCATTAATCTTTGAGCATACCATCTTGAGCTGGTTTGGTTCTTGGGTATTTCAAGTGATTTTCTAAGTGAATTAATAACATATGTAATTATAAAGAGTAAGTTATCTAAGTTCTTGGTTTCTATGTCCTTGAGTCAGGGACGATTGTCAGTGAATTCTACAGTGTAAAAGTGAGGATGGTGATAGCTCACTTTTCAAGTGTTAACAATAATTATTGGTCTTATAGACAGTAATTATCTTTTTGGTACATAACATTTAGATGGACCAAGGTTTCTCTCTGGATGCTTGTTTTGCATGGATTTGGTCTTGGGGGCTTGGGCTTTTTAGGTTTTGTTTTTGCCTTTTCACATTGCAGTTTTGATGCTTGAAGGTTCTGCTTTTTGCATTATTAAGCTAGCCAAGGCTGTATGTGGTGGAACCCCTTTTTGACTTTAATGTTGCCTTCTGGTAGCCAGGGTTGCCTGTTACATCGGGGGTTACTAGCATAGCAGTCCCAGTGCCTGGGCTTCCTGCAGGGCTCATTCACCCTGTAGGCCCTGTAATACTCTATGGGCTCAGTTGAACTATGGAGACCTCTTCTGAGCTTGCTCTCGCTTTGTGTGAACTTGAGGGTTGTTTGTCACCTGTGCCACCTGGTGATGTTCAGTCATTCTGCCTCAACCGTGCTGCCTGTTGGGTCGGTGACACCTTCGACCCCGAGTCCTGTGGGACTAGTTCCCCTCATGTGCTCTGTCTTACTCATTCCTTTGTTGAGGTTCAGAGGTATGAAGCAGTGACCGCTCTGCATTTAATATTTTTGGTGTTGCAGTGTTGTTCTCATGCTTTGTTTCACCTCTGGCCTGCCTGCTAATTGGACCGGGTTCTTTCTTTTCTCTCTTCTTCCCCTAGTTATGGTGGCCTATTTGCTCTGGGATTGTTTTTTATGGCCGTGTTTTTGCTATCTTTGGCATCTGTTGGGTTGGTGAGCGTCATGCCCTTCTACGGTGCCGGGGCTTTTGTTCCTTTGGCCCTGGTGGGTGCTTTATTCAGAAGTTTCTCAATAACTTTAAATGTAGTGTGTTCATAGGCCATCGCTCCCTATGCCTCTGAGGGAGGCCAGGTTCTGGCTTGTGGTCCCCCGGTAGGCCAATAGAACTCCGCGACTGATGGCACCTAGTAGTATAGCACTGATCAGTGTATGATGGCTTTAGGGAGCCTCTGGGGCTCTTCTAGAAATTGGCATTTCATTACATTCAACACTAATTTTGTCCAACCTAATAAAACCAATACAGTGAAGTTGATTTCGTACATCTTTTAGGACCTTACGTGAGCTGCTGGAGTATGAAGGAACTGACGTAGAGGATGTTTACTGTCTGAACTTCACTGTTACCCAGGACTTCTTTGGTGAAACTAAGAGCATTCCTCTGAAACCAGATGGTGAGAATATTCCAGTTACTTCACAGAATAAGTAAGTTTTTGGAGTTGCACCCTTATAGATTTGGGTAGTTAGATTTGTATCATACATTTGATAAACAACTTTAATACTGTATATAAATTGTTTGTATGGTGTCACCGTAATCATATAGACGACAATGGACTGGTATCCTTGGCCCATAAAGAATTGACTAACAGACATTAGAAAATAAGTTTGAAATTGAACAGTAATAAACAAATTGGGTTTTGTGGTAGATAAAATGTATATATAATGACCTTACTTTCTATGCACTGTTTTTCTACATTTCATCAACTCTTTTATGCTCTTTTCAGTTAATCAGTATTATCTTAAACTTGAATAGTTAAATGCTTTTTCTCATCCCAGGCAGGAATATGTTGATCTTCTTGTGGATTACAAACTAAACAAGGGTATAGAAGCCCAATACAAAGCATTTCACGAAGGGTTCTATCGTGTGTGTGGATGCATAGTACTCAAGCTCTTCCAGCCAATGGAGTTAATGGCCCTTGTTATTGGTAATGAAAATTACAATTGGGCAGAGTTGGAGAAAAACACAGAATATAAGGTAGGCTTAATAATGTATAGTTTTCTGTTTATATTTTTGTACCTTGTATACTAATTGGGATTGTCAGTAAGAATCAAATTTTGGAAATATCGGATTAAATACTGTAGTAGTAGTAGTAGGCATCCATCAGTCTCAGGAGACTATGGAGTTGCGCTCTGGTTGTCGGTCTGGAGTGGCCTCACCAGGGCGCAAAGCCAGGGTAGGTTGATTCGGGGGAGAAGCTGTTTCCAAAATTTGATTCTTCTTCATAAATACTGTAGTTTTATGATTACCTGAAATTATACTGGAAATCAGGCCGAACATTAATAAGAGTGAATCAATTGAATACAAGAGATAAACCTCACATTTGAAGCGAGCACCCGACCTGCATCCCAAGTTAGCCAGGCTGTGAACAACACCACAACAAAACAATGGTGGTGTGCTGAATGCACATTTATAATTTTAAGTTTGTGCAGCCACTCTTTTATTGTAGAGTATCTTCATATGTTTGGTATATGAATTATTGCAAATGATTCTTCCATCATACAGTACAAAGAAAATATAGGTTTTCTACAAAATATGTTTTGGGTAAATTTTGGGTAAATTAACATTGAAGTGTGGTGTGTGATGTACTGTATGTAGAACTTAAGTTAGAGATATGCTTAATAGTGTATTCTTTTTATTGCAGGGTGAATATTTCTCAGACCATGAAGTTATCAAAATATTCTGGGAAGTGTTCTATGACTTGACATTAGATCAGAAGAAGCAGTTCCTCATTTTTTTAACTGGCACTGATCGTGTACCAATTTTGGGCATGAAGGTAAAAACATAATTTTAAGATTTGTAAATACTTTTAATGATATGCATGTTCAATTACGTGTCATTACTTAAGTGTAATTACTCGGGTGTAGTTACAGAATGGAGCTATGCTTCTGGTGTCTGTCTTCCCCTATAATCTTTTATCATATGATGCTTTAAAACTACTGATGGTTTTGGCATCCACCTCACTCAAATTTTTCAAACCATCTACAACTCTGTTTCTAAAAGAAATTTTTTCAGAGCTTGAAACTGCCCTCTTGTTCTTGAACATTTGTAGGTTTCAAAAATTAAATTGTCAATTGTCGATTCCTATCACTATTTTGCACGTGATCACATCACCTCTCTTTCCTTCTGTCTTCCAGCTTTGGTATAATTCATGTCTGCAGCCTCTTCTTGTAGCTCTTGATTTCTGGGACAGCTCCCTTAGTGGATTCCTGTTGCTAGCTGGCATAGCTAGCAACAGCAACATAGCTCCATATGTATGGAGCTCCATAGTTAGCTCCATACATATGTCGCACAAGGCTCTTAAGAGTCGCTGAAAGCTTACCAAAGACCGCAATCCAAAACTTGGTCTATTCGGAAATACATAATAGGTACATATACTGAATATCTGTGCATAAACCCTCGGATACTTAATGTAATAAAATACTTTTATGATGTGTGTGTGTGTGTGTGTGTGTGTGTGTGTGTGTGTGTGTACAATTTGTCCAGTACATTACTAGGTAACTTTTCCTAGACATTTACTTTTCAGACCCATTCAGTCTCGGTTGTATTGACCTTCAGGCTGAGGGCTTTGATAAAGGATTCTACCTCCAGCCTAAGCCTTAGTGAATAAGCTGTAGTTCCTGGGGGGTGGTAAATGCAACAACTTATATACTAAGTGTGCAATATGTACTTCTAGATCAGCATAATTCTGTTTGAGTAATTGAGTGGCTAGACCGTAGCCATCACTCATTAACTCTAGACAGGAAACTACTGTTTTGGCTTCACCCTTTAACTGACCTTACAGGTATGAAAATTTAGTACTCTTTGGAAGGGAGGGATTTGAATCCACAAGGTTATCTTGAGATGATTTCGGGGCTTTAGTGTCCCCGCGGCCCGGTCCTTGACCAGGCCTCCACTCCCAGGAAGCAGCCCGTGACAGCTGACTTACACCCAGGTACCTATTTACTGCTAGGTAACAGGGGCATAGGGTGAAAGAAACTCTGCCCAGTGTTTCTCGCCGGCACCTGGGATCAAACCCAGGACCACAGGATCACAAGTCCAGCGTGCTGTCCGCTCGGCCGACCGGCTCCCTTACCTTACTTCCTTACTTACCTTACTTCTTACTCCCTTAAGGTACACGAATTTGTTCCAGAAATTGTCACATTCCTCCCATCTACTCCTGAGAAGGTGGGTAAATTGATTGGTGGGAGTCAAGCTTCAGCTTGATTCTTGGTGGTGTCTTGGGAGGCTTTTAAGTAGCTCACAAGGGACAGGTATGAAGTGTGGAGCTATCCGGGCAGCTTGGACCTGGATGCCATAGATGAACCCACCAGAAAGAAGTATTCTTCTATATTCAATGCAGAATTTTAGTTTTGGGAGTCATTTAGTAGCATGTGTCTGCATATACCCAAATTGCAATTAAGACTTTCTGTATGAAATATTGTATTTCAAAATAATGTTATTAAGTATGTTTATCTAAATAAGTTCTATAGTTTAAAGGATTTTTTATTGATAAGGTCTATAACCTAAACAAATCCCTCATAGGTTTTGTAAATTTGAATCAAAATGTATCAAAAGTTAATGAACAGCACTCTTGGATAATGATAAATTTTGTTTCTTTTTCTCTAGGCTTTGAAGATGATTATACAGTCTACAGCAGACGATTCCTTCCTGCCAGTTGCTCACACATGCATTGGTCAACTAGACCTCCCCAAGTATAGTACTAAAGAAAAGCTAAGATATAAGCTGCTACAAGCCATCCAGCAGAGTGAAGGTTTTGGCCTTGTATAAGGCCCCCTCAACACCCTTTTATGTGTATGTTATCTTGTGAACAGTACCAAACTAGTGATGAATATTATGCCACTTGACATCTCTTGTTGGCTTCACATGTAGATAAATAAATTTAATAAATCTTGACAGTTTTTACTTTAATGAAAATTGTTAAAAGGCACTAGTAATAATTATGTAACTGTGTGTGTGTGTGGTGTGTGTGTGTGTGTGTGTGGTGGTGTGTGTGTGTGTGTGTGTATGTATATATATATATATATATATATATATATATATATATATATATATATATATATTACTTTAGTGTAGTTACAGGATGAGAGCTATACTCGTGTTGTCCCGTCTTCCTGTCTATCACTCTGTGAAAGAAAACAGTAACTTTCTGTAACTGAAAGATGTTCTTTTCTAAAGTTTATGAAAATTTGTATTAAAGCTTAATGTTTTGCTAGCATTGTCTGGTACAGTAGCAGCAGAAGAGCATCAATAATCGGAACCTACTCTATAATTTCAGATGGAAGCCAGGAGGATGTGTACTTCATCCTTTGGACTGTACCAAAAGGAGAATTCAAAATATGCAACCAAGGCTTTTGTAAATACTGTAATTTATTTCTGTTTCTTTAGTACTTGGCCTTTGGTATCCAATAGCTCATTACAGAGCATATTATATTAAATATTTTGAATTTCACAGTGAAGAGAATATTGATTAGTATCGATTTGATAATGGTCCAGGATGGACCGAAACGTGGTCTCGTCGTCTTTTGTGTGGTTTAGGCAGGCCCTCGGTAGCATTGACTCTGGATACCACAGAAACATCCACAAAACTACCAGGCCTCCAGCCTTGTGCAGGCCCTACTGAACACCAGAATCTAATGTGCACACAGAAGTGAGGGAAGCATGGAAATCTACGCTCAGTCCATAATTGAGTAAAACTGCTCGGGTAATTTTAGGTAATAATAGGTACTTTCTGACCACTTCACTGGGGCAGATTCTCGCACATGCTTTTGGGGAAGATGTTACTTCTCTCCTTTGAGATGTCTGAAGCCTTTTTATCACTTTTGGCCAATTCTCTCTTCTCTGGAGCTTAATTGATGCTTGGAGTTGTTTCCTGTTGGATGTTCCTACTCTTCATTGGGCTTGTGTGACTCTTGGGTGCCTTTCTAGTTACTTAGTTTCCTCCTTTCCTAAGCAGTGTTTCTGGCCTTTCACCTCATGAGTAAGCCTCATTTGTTCTTTTGTTAATCTGTTTCTTTCAGTCCAAATATGGTTTCTTTCCAAGGCATTGTTGGAAATACGGGGCTACTGAAGGCCAGCCTGAAAACATACATTGATCAATGAATTGCCCTTTACTGGGCAGCCTTAGTAACTCCTTGTACCCACTTTTTTTTGCCCTTATTTTCCATGGGGATCTGTGACCAGATTCACGAAGCAGTTACTCAAGTACTTAAGAAAGTGTACATCTTTTTTTTAATGTTTGACGGCTTTGGTTACATTTATTAAACAGTTTGCAAGGATGAAAACTACCCAATCAACCTTTTTTGTTATAAACAGCTTCCTGGTGTTTTAGAGCTCATAAATTGTTTAATAATTGTAAACAAAGCTGCCAAAGATTGAGAAAAGATGTACAGGTTCAGAAGTGCTTGCGTAACTGCTTCGTGAATCTGGCCCCTGGTGTGCCTTAGGGCAGCATGCGAGTCAGGAGGCAGGCAGACTGGAATACTGGGTGACCTGAGCTGCAACTTGTGGTGCACTTTGATATTACCACATGGTTCGTTGTCATAGGGTAATTACTGCTTCTCTTGCTTCCATCTTCTATCTTTAATCAAGATACAGTATGCAGTTTGATCTTCTGGGCATTTTTATTCAGTTTTGAGTTATCAGATCTGTTTCCCCTTGACTCTGAGGAGACCAGTTTCTAGGCCTGTGTTAAGTCCAGAAGCCTGTTAGTTTTGTGGATGTCTCTGAGGTGTCAGAGATAACACACCGGGAAGCCACTGATGCTGCCCAGAAAGGAATGATTCATTACATTCAATGCATGAGTTGTTTTCATCAATGTTTTTCATGTGTAATTATTTCCTACATTGAAAGGGATGGAGGTGATATTTGTAGAACCATCACAAGATTTGTAATAGCTGTGTACTTAGAATACTTAATATCCCAGCTGCAATCTTCTCAGTTTTTGTTCCTTTTCTTCATGCAAGTATGACTTAAAAGTAGCTATAGCATTTATTGCATTAAGGAAGAGTGTGTAAATGTAACGACAGCTCACTTGAGCGAAACTTTTCCAAGAGAGAAGTGTAAGAGAAAATTAGTTTATATGGAAACTATTAAGAGATAAAAATGAAAGAGAAGCTTCAAGGTAATGTGTAATGGTACAGTTGTTACAGACCAACAGGGCTGTAGTGGATATGTGGGCCTGTAGACCACTCCAAGCAACAGCCTGTTGGCCCAAGCTCTCACTAGTCAAGCCTGGCATCAGGCTGGGCTTGGGGAGCAGTAGAACTCCCAGAACCACATAAAGATATAAAAGACAGAATGGCATTAATTCCCGAGTTGATGTGTGAAATATAAAAATTTACCCAAGCTTATCCAATACAGTAGTTAATGAAAAGACAACTGAAGAATGATTGTTTATCTCCTGCTACATATTTCTCTGGTGACACAGCTTACTTGATGGACTTACTAGCATTTGTAGAGGTAGAGAACTATTAGGAGAAAGGAAAGGAAAGGAAAGGAATTGTCGGGAAAGCGCCAAGCCACTATGACTGTACAGTAAAGCACTTGGAATGGATGAGGATAAGTATTTGGGATGGGATGGGGGGAAGGAATAGTGCCCAACCACTTGGACGGTCTGGGATTGAACGCTGACCTGCATGAAGCGAGACCCCCTCACTCTACCGTCCAGTCCAAGTGGTTGAGCTTGGAAATATAATAATGTTTATGTATTTCAGTGAATTCAAGTGAGATTTAGAGAAGTAACAAAAAAAAAAAAATTGTACTTTTAGTTTAATTGGATAAACTTTAGTGTGCCTTCATATTAACAATAGTGCTTAGTCATATATATATAATACATATAGTTGATATACTTGTAATGTGTGGGTTAAACCATATTTTACGTAGTGACACCTTCTCCAGGGGTAGCTTAGATTAAAAACAAAATGAATTTGTTATTACTGATTGCTAATAAGCAAAAAACTCCTATAAGGAGTATCTAATTTGCAATTTAATATTGCATTTAAATTATTTAGAATGCAGATTACCCGACAAAATAGAAGTATTGATACTCATCATATAAATTCTAAAGGTCTTGGGATTTATTACTTATATATTTTTGCATTTAATCAAATTTTCTTTTTTTCTTGTACAGAATTGTGTAACATTAGAATAAATTCATGATACATATTGTTTCATGTTCCTGAATGTAGTATGGTATTGAAGATTTACTATTAAAATGATAACCAACTGGTTGTCCAATATTTTATGAAATCTTCAGTTATTATTCCTAATTGGTGTACAGTACCTTATTGTAACCCAGAAATACTGCAAAGCAATTATGTGTTTGTTTATATTATAACATTGTTCTCAAATGCTTATATTTTCTGTTAAGATATGATTTTCTTGCAGATAGAAAAAGAGTGCAGGTTAAACAAATATTTAATAAACTAAAAATATAAAAGTATTATAAATTGATGATATTTTGAAGATTTCACGCAGCTGAGTATACGATGTCACAACTAATTAATGATGTAACTGTTAGCGCTAGTCTTCAGAAATATAATAGCATAAAGAATATTTTAATGTCCCTGTTGTAAACAACAGTAACTCTTGTGTAAGCATGGGACTTTACTAACCACTAATGTGCATAGATGTGCTATTTTTTTTGTGAAAAGATTTCCCTTATTTCTACATTAGTATACACAGAGTAAAGTAAATGTCAAAATTCCATTGGGTTCAGCCAAGTCCAGAGACAAGGATAATTAATGACAAGCTTGTGTTTCTCTAACCTTTTTTTTCCAACACACATTTCTCTGTGTGGACATTACCTATTCATCCATGTTTGTTGTTCTTTACATTTAGGCTATTCTGTTTTACACTATTTAATTATTTTATCTGATTCAAGACTGGCATGCTTTTTGATTACTTGAAATGTGTGTGATCAGTGACATCTTAATCTTGTAATAAAAAAAATAAATTCTGCTCTGTCTGACAAGTTAACCACTGTGATGCGCCGCATTTATTGTGACATTATGGCTGTGCACCAAAAATAAAGTGTTCCAAAAACAGTATTTGTTCTTTTGGTATTGTTAATTAGCACCAGGAAGCACGAAAATCCAAGTACAAAGTCTTTATCTCTTGTAGTTTAGCCATAGTTGCTTGGAGAGGTTGCATTTTTTGGGTAAAAATTAGGAGATTGAAATTAGGAGATATAAGCATACCCAGTGGTATTATATCATAGGTATGAGTAGACCGTGTAGATCTGAGGCAAAGGGAAATTGACACCAGTATTTGCACTATCATACTATTGTGCAAGAAGAGCCACTCCTCTATGGATCATAAAATAAACTCGGCAGACTCCTAGATGTTACTACTGCTCGGCTTAGACTGCTATAAGTATCTGGGAATTTTCATTATCTACTGATGTAGATCTGACCAAATGTAAACTGTAAACAAAATTATTCGCACACCCTCCGTCACTATGTGATGGAGTGCGAAAAGATATGTGAAGTCAGAGAAAATTCTATAACAGATGTTCAAGAGATGTGTAAATATTTCATTTAAAATGATCTGCTGTCTATAAGTGTTAACCAAATATCCCTAGTTTGCCAAGTCTAGGTAGCAACCAAGTTATTGTAACCTATCCACCGGTGCCCACTGGATGGGGGGCGGTGTGCAGGATAAACATACAAACATCATTTGTGACACTAGCTCTCCACATGTCAGTTGCTTAATTTAAGAACTACTTCTTGTGGTAGGTCTCGAGCCCATTGTTGTGACGATGTGCATTGAATATTGTAACTAGCTCATCATGACTAAATTGCTTCGCTAAATGAATTGTGGGGTTCAGTCCCTGAGCCCATTATGTGCCTCTGTAACCCTTTCCACTACCACCCACAGGATGGGTATGGGGTTCATGATAATTGAACTAAGCAAGGTTGTATAGCGCTTGGAGGAATATGAGGATAAAACATAAGGAAGGAACAGTGCCTAACCACTTGAATCTTTGGGTATCGAACGCAGACCTGCAAGCAGTGAAGCCGCTGCTCTACCGACCAGCCCAAGTGGTTTCGTAAGATACACTAGTTTATTGTAAATCCTGGTGCAGAAGATTTATTATAGCGCTCATCTTGCCATCCAGGTATCCCAAGATGCTGATGACTTGGTGCTGGTGGTGGTGAAGTCATCAGTGGGTGGGTGGTCGCTGCTCTGTGATAACGAGGTCCCTTCTGTACCCTCTGTGCCACTCATCGCCTCGCTCGCCCCTCTACCTGTCTACAGAAATTATCTTTGCTTCCTGATTTCGGTATTCATTTCGGTAAGTTTATTTTTAATTCTCGGTAGATGTGGATGGTCGTCGTCCTTGGTTTCTGAACATATTTCCTTAATTTCTTCCATTGTGTAAAGTTATTATTACTATTGAGCTTACCTTAACTTCTTCCTCATTTCGTTTTTAATTTCTTTAAGTTTTCTTTTTGTGTTTAACAAAGGTTTATCACGAATATTTTCGTTACCTTCATCAGTATACATCTTAAGGTCATCAGAATTAGCCTCGTTATCTCCATCACTACCTTGGAAGCCTTCGGTGTATTTCCTCTTATGATTATCAGAGCGCTGCTTCTGAGGAAGAATATTCGTTTTCTTAGAAGAGGAAGCCACATCATAAATATTTTCGAGAGGAGACATGAAATCTTTGGCTTCAATTACGTTGTTCTACTAAGTCTTGTCATTGCCATCATTTTGAGTTAATTAACTTGTTTGATCTAACTTCTGATTAAAATATGAATTACCTTGAGATCTTGATGCACATTGCAATTGCTATTTAAAATAGCTGTCCTCGTTATTATACTCCGTGGGCAGTGCTCTCTGATTCTCACCGTAGAAACCTGGCAAAGGATTCATTGTTTGTTTATTTAGGAAGGCTTGCCATCTCTGAGGCGCCGTCTTTGTCTTGATTTTAATTATTCTGACATTTGCTATATTTCTTCCCGGGATTTCTTCCTTTTACAAATGTTGATAACTTTATCTGAGAATTTTAAGCCCCTCGTTCTCCAGAGCTTCGTCTGATATTTCGTCACTTGGTGAAAAAAGACACATAATTCTATCTTCGTATTTTTAATCTTCATCGTGAGGGTGTTCACCACTGGTTTAATCTTCAGGATTCATCTCTTCACCTTCCTAGTTGAAGCCTTCACTCTCTGCTGAAGCCTCCATGACCAGCTTCCTTAATAGCTTTTGCCATCCTGCATCTCTTTCTTCTGAAGTTTTACCTTATAAGTTTTCTTTAACAATTTGTACTCCTTTGTTATTTTGATAATCTATCCAGAAGATTGATTTTGTTATGCGGTGAAACTTGCTCAGTGTCCTCACGAACGATCTTCCCATTGTCTCTGTGATGAAGGACAGCTGGAGCGCGGTCGCCTCCCGCCAAGTGTGTGTCGTTATATTGCGGCAAGTGAATTCATTTTCACGTGTCAAATATTTAAATATTTATTCGAATTTCTTACCTGCATTACGTAATGTTATAAAATATTGTCCAATTAATTTTTTTCGATATCTTACGTGATAACTTTTTTAGCTGACGTTTCTTTCTGTTCGTTGATCGAGGTAATGCTAATTATGGAATAGATCCTGATTCATCTTCCTTAATTAGTCGCTACATAATTGCTCCAGAAAGTGTAATCGCGACAAAAAATGATCATAATTTTTTGGGGGTATCACTTCGTGGCTTATCTTATGATTCTACATATTTTCTGCGGACTCCTGTTAAG
>WNGS01113158.1:2564325-2596831 GCA_020271785.1 Procambarus virginalis | reverse complement strand
GATCTTCATGTGACAATGGCGTTGTGTCACTGACTAATGCAAGGAACGCTTTTAAATTCAAATCCTTAAGATCTATTAGAAAACTTCCCTGGAGAAGTGTGTAGAGACCGGGAGGTAACAAACAGTACGGGTGATGGTTCAAGTACTCCTGGGACAGCTCCTAGTCCCGCTCCAGGTCCTTGTTAAGTCGCTCAGACCTACGAGGATTCTTCTTGTATCTCGAAACGAACTCTCGACCCACCTCGAACTGAGCTTCATACTTCAGTCTTTTTAAAGTTTCTCCTTCCCGAGTATTCACGTTATACTTCCGACAAAGAGAACATTTTCCAAAGTGAAATGTTCTTCTCTGTTATTCAACATATTGCGGGTATCGTTACATCTCCATGTATTGTTAAGCTGTGTGAAGCTTGAGGTCAAAGGGCAGCTGGGCCGCACGCTCGGCCGAGGGCGACCCCCGCAAACACGGCTTCTCCAAATAAATTTTCTTGTTTTATGATTCATTACGTCTCCTCATTTTTCTTTTACGTTATTTACGTTATTTTTCATTTACAATTACTTTATGTCGCTTTTGAGCAGCAGTATTATCAGCCAGGGGTTATTCATCTCCACCATCCAGAGGTTATTTATCGCCACCATCCAGGTGCTATTCATCACCACCATCATCCAGGAGTTATTCATCACGAAGGAGATATCCATCATCATCATCATCTAATTTGCAGTGTTGAGCTAAGCAACTTTGTGTACCTTCACGTACCTACCATTCCCTGTGTGTCCTGGTAGGCTGACGACGTCTGGGCGGGCGACGCCGCCGACGGGCCGACGGCGGGGCGCGGGAACTGACAGCCTAAAGTTTGATGAGAGCATTTCGCGTCATGAATTCTGGCACCTGAGTGCACTCACTCTCACTCTCCTCTACATTCCGCTTGCACCTGTTCTCGGTCTTACCATAACATGGGAATTATCTCTCCATTTTTGCTTAATATAAATTTCTATATTAATCAAACCTTTTAAAATCAAAATCTAATAATAACTGGTCAAACTTTTTCCACGTATCACATCAGAATAATGACCAACATACAGCAAAAATAGCAAGGTTGGAGTGGTGAAGATGACCCACTCATGTTGTGCTGGTAATTGATATACTATAGTACTGAAGGTGAGTGCTGAGTACTCACTGTGTACTCATTGTACTCAGTATAGTACTGAGACCCACTGTCTCAGGTCTCGGTATCGAAGACCTCCCCCAACCGTGACTTTGTGACCTCCTTCCTCATCGTGCAACCCACAACAGTCGCCTAGCTCCTGGGGACCTGTTTACTGCTCGGTATTGGGTTAAATAAGTCGTCTATAGTGGTATTGGGTAAAAGGAATGGTTCTAATAGTGTTTTAGGTTGTATAATCGTCTTGGTGGTACAGTGGTGTTGGTTATTTAAAAAAATATACGATGCCTATCGTAAATCTGACTCAAGAGCGTGATTTTGGAGCTGAAGTGTGACTCACTGCACATATATGCAGTTTGAAATTACGAGATTTTATACCGAAAATATGCCAATTACTGAAAACTGCGATGGGTCATATTTTGCCCAAACCCCCCTACAGTTTTCAAAATATCGAAAATATCGGAAAATTGACACCTGAGCGTGATTTTTGAGTCGAATTCTGACACTCTGCACCTATTTTCATTTTCAAATTACGACTTTTTATACCGAAAATATGCCAATTACTGAAAACGGCGATGGGTCATATTTTGCCCAAACCCCCCTACAGTTTTCAAAATATCTGAAATATCGGAAAATTGACACCTGAGCGTGATTTTTGAGCCGAATTCTGACTCTCTGCACCTATTTTCATTTTCAAATTACGACTTTTTATACCGAAAATATGCCAATTACTGAAAACGGCGATGGGTCATATTTTGCCCAAACCCCCCTACAGTTTTCAAAATATCTGAAATATCGGAAAATTGACACCTGAGCGTGATTTTTGAGCCGAATTCTGACTCTGCACCTATTTTCATTTTCAAATTACGACTTTTTATACCGAAAATATGCCAATTACTGAAAACGGCGATGGGTCATATTTTGCCCAAACCCCCTACAGTTTTCAAAATATCTGAAATATCGGAAAATTGACACCTGAGCGTGATTTTTGAGCCGAATTCTGACTCTCTGCACCTATTTTCATTTTCAAATTACGACTTTTTATACCGAAAATATGCCAATTACTGAAAACGGCGATGGGTCATATTTTGCCCAAACCCCCCTACAGTTTTCAAAATATCTGAAATATCGGAAAATTGACACCTGAGCGTGATTTTTGAGCCGAATTCTGACTCTCTGCACCTATTTTCATTTTCAAATTCCGACTTTTTATACCGAAAATATGCCAATTACTGAAAACGGCGATGGGTCATATTTTGCCCAAACCCCCCTACAGTTTTCAAAATATCTGAAATATCGGAAAATTGACACCTGAGCGTGATTTTTGAGCCGAATTCTGACTCTCTGCACCTATTTTCATTTTCAAATTCCGACTTTTATACCGAAAATATGCCAATTACTGAAAACGGCGATGGGTCATATTTTGCCCAAACCCCCTACAGTTTTCAAAATATTTGAAATATCGGAAAATTGACACCTGAGCGTGATTTTTGAGCCGAATTCTGACTCTCTGCACCTATTTTCATTTTCAAATTACGACTTTTTATACCGAAAATATGCCAATTACTGAAAACGGCGATGGGTCATATTTTGCCCAAACCCCCTACAGTTTTCAAAATATCTGAAATATCGGAAAATTGACACCTGAGCGTGATTTTTGAGCCGAATTCTGACTCTCTGCACCTATTTTCATTTTCAAATTACGACTTTTTATACCGAAAATATGCCAATTACTGAAAACGGCGATGGGTCATATTTTGCCCAAACCCCCTACAGTTTTCAAAATATCTGAAATATCGGAAAATTGACACCTGAGCGTGATTTTTGAGCCGAATTCTGACTCTCTGCACCTATTTTCATTTTCAAATTACGACTTTTTATACCGAAAATATGCCAATTACTGAAAACGGCGATGGGTCATATTTTGCCCAAACCCCCCTACAGTTTTCAAAATATCTGAAATATCGGAAAATTGACACCTGAGCGTGATTTTTGAGCCGAATTCTGACTCTCTGCACCTATTTTCATTTTCAAATTACGACTTTTTATACCGAAAATATGCCAATTACTGAAAACGGCGATGGGTCATATTTTGCCCAAACCCCCCTACAGTTTTCAAAATATCTGAAATATCGGAAAATTGACACCTGAGCGTGATTTTTGAGCCGAATTCTGACTCTCTGCACCTATTTTCATTTTCAAATTACGACTTTTTATACCGAAAATATGCCAATTACTGAAAACGGCGATGGGTCATATTTGCCCAAACCCCCCTACAGTTTTCAAAATATCTGAAATATCGGAAAATTGACACCTGAGCGTGATTTTTGAGCCGAATTCTGACTCTCTGCACCTATTTTCATTTTCAAATTCCGACTTTTTATACCGAAAATATGCCAATTACTGAAAACGGCGATGGGTCATATTTTGCCCAAACCCCCTACAGTTTTCAAAATATCTGAAATATCGGAAAATTGACACCTGAGCGTGATTTTTGAGCCGAATTCTGACTCTCTGCACCTATTTTCATTTTCAAATTCCGACTTTTATACCGAAAATATGCCAATTACTGAAAACGGCGATGGGTCATATTTTGCCCAAACCCCCCTACAGTTTTCAAATATCTGAAATATCGGAAAATTGACACCTGAGCGTGATTTTTGAGCCGAATTCTGACTCTCTGCACCTATTTTCATTTTCAAATTACGACTTTTATACCGAAAATATGCCAATTACTGAAAACGGCGATGGGTCATATTTTGCCCAAACCCCCTACAGTTTTCAAAATATCTGAAATATCGGAAAATTGACACCTGAGCGTGATTTTTGAGCCGAATTCTGACTCTCTGCACCTATTTCATTTTCAAATTACGACTTTTTATACCGAAAATATGCCAATTACTGAAAACGGCGATGGGTCATATTTTGCCCAAACCCCCCTACAGTTTTCAAAATATCTGAAATATCGGAAAATTGACACCTGAGCGTGATTTTTGAGCCGAATTCTGACTCTCTGCACCTATTTTCATTTTCAAATTACGACTTTTTATACCGAAAATATGCCAATTACTGAAAACGGCGATGGGTCATATTTTGCCCAAACCCCCTACAGTTTTCAAAATATCTGAAATATCGGAAAATTGACACCTGAGCGTGATTTTTGAGCCGAATTCTGACTCTCTGCACCTATTTTCATTTTCAAATTACGACTTTTTATACCGAAAATATGCCAATTACTGAAAACGGCGATGGGTCATATTTTGCCCAAACCCCCTACAGTTTTCAAAATATCTGAAATATCGGAAAATGACACCTGAGCGTGATTTTTGAGCCGAATTCTGACTCTCTGCACCTATTTTCATTTTCAAATTACGACTTTTTATACCGAAAATATGCCAATTACTGAAAACGGCGATGGGTCATATTTTGCCCAAACCCCCCTACAGTTTTCAAAATATCTGAAATATCGGAAAATTGACACCTGAGCGTGATTTTGAGCCGAATTCTGACTCTCTGCACCTATTTCATTTTCAAATTACGACTTTTTATACCGAAAATATGCCAATTACTGAAAACGGCGATGGGTCATATTTTGCCCAAACCCCCCTACAGTTTTCAAAATATCTGAAATATCGGAAATTGAACCTGAGCGTGATTTTGAGCCGAATTCTGACTCTCTGCACCTATTTTCATTTTCAAATTACGACTTTTTATACCGAAAATATGCCAATTACTGAAAACGGCGATGGGTCATATTTTGCCCAAACCCCCCTACCAATATTTCAAGCGTGATTTTTGAGCCGAATTCTGACTCTCTGCACCTATTTTCATTTTCAAATTACGACTTTTTATACCGAAAATATGCCAATTACTGAAAACGGCGATGGGTCATATTTTGCCCAAACCCCCCTACAGTTTTCAAAATATCTGAAATATCGGAAAATTGACACCTGAGCGTGATTTTTGAGCCGAATTCTGACTCTCTGCACCTATTTTCATTTTCAAATTACGACTTTTTATACCGAAAATATGCCAATTACTGAAAACGGCGATGGGTCATATTTTGCCCAAACCCCCCTACAGTTTTCAAAATATCTGAAATATCGGAAAATTGACACCTGAGCGTGATTTTTGAGCCGAATTCTGACTCTCTGCACCTATTTTCATTTTCAAATTACGACTTTTATACCGAAAATATGCCAATTACTGAAAACGGCGATGGGTCATATTTTGCCCAAACCCCCCTACAGTTTTCAAAATATCTGAAATATCGGAAAATTGACACCTGAGCGTGATTTTGAGCCGAATTCTGACTCTCTGCACCTATTTCATTTTCAAATTACGACTTTTTATAACCGAAAATATGCCAATTACTGAAAACGGCGATGGGTCATATTTTGCCCAAACCCCCCTACAGTTTTCAAAATATCTGAAATATCGAAAATTGACACCTGAGGTGATTTTTGAGCCGAATTCTGACTCTCTGCACCTATTTTCATTTTCAAATTCGACTTTTTATACCGAAAATATGCCAATTACTGAAAACGGCGATGGGTCATATTTTGCCCACCCCCCTACAGTTTTTGTCCAGACGTGATTTTTGAGCCGAATTCTGACTCTCTGCACTATTTTCATTTCAAATTACGACTTTTTATACCGAAAATATGCCAATTACTGAAAACGGCGATGGGTCATATTTTGCCCAAACCCCCCTACAGTTTTCAAAATATCTGAAATATCGGAAATTGACACCTAGCGTGATTTTTGAGCCGAATTCTGACTCTCTGCACCTATTTTCATTTTCAAATTACGACTTTTTATACCGAAAATATGCCAATTACTGAAAACGGCGATGGGTCATATTTTGCCCAAACCCCCCTACAGTTTTCAAAATATCTGAAATATCGGAAAATTGACACCTGAGCGTGATTTTTGAGCCGAATTCTGACTCTCTGCACCTATTTTCATTTTCAAATTACGACTTTTTATACCAAAATATGCCAATTACTGAAAACGGCGATGGGTCATATTTTGCCCAAACCCCCCTACAGTTTTCAAAATATCTGAAATATCGGAAAATTGACACCTGAGCGTGATTTTTGAGCCGAATTCTGACTCTCTGCACCTATTTTCATTTTCAAATTACGACTTTTTATACCGAAATATGCCAATTACTGAAAACGGCGATGGGTCATATTTTGCCCAAACCCCCCTACAGTTTTTCAAGCGTGATTTTTGAGCCGAATTCTGACTCTCTGCACCTATTTTCATTTTCAAATTACGACTTTTTATACCGAAAATATGCCAATTACTGAAAACGGCGATGGGTCATTTTTGCCCAAACCCCCCTACAGTTTTCAAAATATCTGAAATATCGGAAAATTGACACCTGAGCGTGATTTTTGAGCCGAATTCTGACTCTCTGCACCTATTTTCATTTTCAAATTACGACTTTTTATACCGAAAATATGCCAATTACTGAAAACGGCGATGGGTCATATTTTGCCCAAACCCCCCTACAGTTTTCAAAATATCTGAAATATCGGAAAATTGACACCTGAGCGTGATTTTTGAGCCGAATTCTGACTCTCTGCACCTATTTTCATTTTCAAATTACGACTTTTTATACCGAAAATATGCCAATTACTGAAAACGGCGATGGGTCATATTTTGCCCAAACCCCCCTACAGTTTTCAAAATATCTGAAATATCGGAAAATTGACACCTGAGCGTGATTTTTGAGCCGAATTCTGACTCTCTGCACCTATTTTCATTTTCAAATTACGACTTTTTATACCGAAAATATGCCAATTACTGAAAACGGCGATGGGTCATATTTTGCCCAAACCCCCCTACAGTTTTTATCTGAAATATCGGAAAATTGACACCTGAGCGTGATTTTTGAGCCGAATTCTGACTCTCTGCACCTATTTTCATTTTCAAATTACGACTTTTTATACCGAAAATATGCCAATTACTGAAAACGGCGATGGGTCATATTTTGCCCAAACCCCCCTACAGTTTTCAAAATATCTGAAATATCGGAAAATTGACACCTGAGCGTGATTTTTGAGCCGAATTCTGACTCTCTGCACCTATTTTCATTTTCAAATTACGACTTTTTATACCGAAAATATGCCAATTACTGAAAACGGCGATGGGTCATATTTTGCCCAAACCCCCCTACAGTTTTCAAAATATCTGAAATATCGGAAAATTGACACCTGAGCGTGATTTTTGAGCCGAATTCTGACTCTCTGCACCTATTTTCATTTTCAAATTACGACTTTTTATACCGAAAATATGCCAATTACTGAAAACGGCGATGGGTCATATTTTGCCCAAACCCCCCTACAGTTTTCAAAATATCTGAAATATCGGAAATTGACACCTGAGCGTGATTTTTGAGCCGAATTCTGACTCTCTGCACCTATTTTCATTTTCAAATTACGACTTTTTATACCGAAAATATGCCAATTACTGAAAACGGCGATGGGTCATATTTTGCCCAAACCCCCCTACAGTTTTCAAAATATCTGAAATATCGGAAAATTGACACCTGAGCGTGATTTTTGAGCCGAATTCTGACTCTCTGCACCTATTTTCATTTTCAAATTACGACTTTTTATACCGAAAATATGCCAATTACTGAAAACGGCGATGGGTCATATTTTGCCCAAACCCCCCTACAGTTTTCAAAATATCTGAAATATCGGAAAATTGACACCTGAGCGTGATTTTTGAGCCGAATTCTGACTCTCTGCACCTATTTTCATTTTCAAATTACGACTTTTTATACCGAAAATATGCCAATTACTGAAAACGGCGATGGGTCATATTTTGCCCAAACCCCCCTACAGTTTTCAAAATATCTGAAATATCGGAAAATTGACACCTGAGCGTGATTTTTGAGCCGAATTCTGACTCTCTGCACCTATTTTCATTTTCAAATTACGACTTTTTATACCGAAAATATGCCAATTACTGAAAACGGCGATGGGTCATATTTTGCCCAAACCCCCTACAGTTTTCAAAATATCTGAAATATCGGAAAATTGACACCTGAGCGTGATTTTTGAGCCGAATTCTGACTCTCTGCACCTATTTTCATTTTCAAATTACGACTTTTTATACCGAAAATATGCCAATTACTGAAAACGGCGATGGGTCATATTTTGCCCAAACCCCCCTACAGTTTTCAAAATATCTGAAATATCGGAAAATTGACACCTGAGCGTGATTTTTGAGCCGAATTCTGACTCTCTGCACCTATTTTCATTTTCAAATTACGACTTTTTATACCGAAAATATGCCAATTACTGAAAACGGCGATGGGTCATATTTTGCCCAAACCCCCCTACAGTTTTCAAAATATCTGAAATATCGGAAAATTGACACCTGAGCGTGATTTTTGAGCCGAATTCTGACTCTCTGCACCTATTTTCATTTTCAAATTACGACTTTTTATACCGAAAATATGCCAATTACTGAAAACGGCGATGGGTCATATTTTGCCCAAACCCCCCTACAGTTTTCAAGCGTGATTTTTGAGCCGAATTCTGACTCTCTGCACCTATTTTCATTTTCAAATTACGACTTTTTATACCGAAAATATGCCAATTACTGAAAACGGCGATGGGTCATATTTTGCCCAAACCCCCCTACAGTTTTCAAAATATCTGAAATATCGGAAAATTGACACCTGAGCGTGATTTTTGAGCCGAATTCTGACTCTCTGCACCTATTTTCATTTTCAAATTACGACTTTTTATACCGAAAATATGCCAATTACTGAAAACGGCGATGGGTCATATTTTGCCCAAACCCCCTACAGTTTTCAAAATATCTGAAATATCGGAAAATTGACACCTGAGCGTGATTTTTGAGCCGAATTCTGACTCTCTGCACCTATTTTCATTTTCAAATTACGACTTTTTATACCGAAAATATGCCAATTACTGAAAACGGCGATGGGTCATATTTTGCCCAAACCCCCTACAGTTTTCAAAATATCTGAAATATCGGAAAATTGACACCTGAGCGTGATTTTTGAGCCGAATTCTGACTCTCTGCACCTATTTTCATTTTCAAATTACGACTTTTTATACCGAAAATATGCCAATTACTGAAAACGGCGATGGGTCATATTTTGCCCAAACCCCCCTACAGTTTTCAAGCGTGATTTTGAGCCGAATTCTGACTCTCTGCACCTATTTTCATTTTCAAATTACGACTTTTTATACCGAAAATATGCCAATTACTGAAAACGGCGATGGGTCATATTTTGCCCAAACCCCCCTACAGTTTTCAAAATATCTGAAATATCGGAAAATTGACACCTGAGCGTGATTTTTGAGCCGAATTCTGACTCTCTGCACCTATTTTCATTTTCAAATTACGACTTTTTATACCGAAAATATGCCAATTACTGAAAACGGCGATGGGTCATATTTTGCCCAAACCCCCCTACAGTTTTCAAAATATCTGAAATATCGGAAAATTGACACCTGAGCGTGATTTTTGAGCCGAATTCTGACTCTCTGCACCTATTTTCATTTTCAAATTACGACTTTTTATACCGAAAATATGCCAATTACTGAAAACGGCGATGGGTCATATTTTGCCCAAACCCCCTACAGTTTTCAAAATATCTGAAATATCGGAAAATTGACACCTGAGCGTGATTTTTGAGCCGAATTCTGACTCTCTGCACCTATTTTCATTTTCAAATTACGACTTTTTATACCGAAAATATGCCAATTACTGAAAACGGCGATGGGTCATATTTTGCCCAAACCCCCCTACAGTTTTCAAAATATCTGAAATATCGGAAAATTGACACCTGAGCGTGATTTTTGAGCCGAATTCTGACTCTCTGCACCTATTTTCATTTTCAAATTACGACTTTTTATACCGAAAATATGCCAATTACTGAAAACGGCGATGGGTCATATTTTGCCCAAACCCCCCTACAGTTTTCAAAATATCTGAAATATCGGAAAATTGACACCTGAGCGTGATTTTTGAGCCGAATTCTGACTCTCTGCACCTATTTTCATTTTCAAATTACGACTTTTTATACCGAAAATATGCCAATTACTGAAAACGGCGATGGGTCATATTTTGCCCAAACCCCCCTACAGTTTTCAATAATATCTGAGCGTGAGCCGAATTCTGACTCTCTGCACCTATTTTCATTTTCAAATTACGACTTTTTATACCGAAAATATGCCAATTACTGAAAACGGCGATGGGTCATATTTTGCCCAAACCCCCCTACAGTTTTCAAAATATCTGAAATATCGGAAAATTGACACCTGAGCGTGATTTTTGAGCCGAATTCTGACTCTCTGCACCTATTTTCATTTTCAAATTACGACTTTTTATACCGAAAATATGCCAATTACTGAAAACGGCGATGGGTCATATTTTGCCCAAACCCCCCTACAGTTTTCAAAATATCTGAAATATCGGAAAATTGACACCTGAGCGTGATTTTTGAGCCGAATTCTGACTCTCTGCACCTATTTTCATTTTCAAATTACGACTTTTTATACCGAAAATATGCCAATTACTGAAAACGGCGATGGGTCATATTTTGCCCAAACCCCCCTACAGTTTTCAAAATATCTGAAATATCGGAAAATTGACACCTGAGCGTGATTTTTGAGCCGAATTCTGACTCTCTGCACCTATTTTCATTTTCAAATTACGACTTTTTATACCGAAAATATGCCAATTACTGAAAACGGCGATGGGTCATATTTTGCCCAAACCCCCCTACAGTTTTCAAAATATCTGAAATATCGGAAAATTGACACCTGAGCGTGATTTTTGAGCCGAATTCTGACTCTCTGCACCTATTTTCATTTTCAAATTACGACTTTTTATACCGAAAATATGCCAATTACTGAAAACGGCGATGGGTCATATTTTGCCCAAACCCCCCTACAGTTTTCAAAATATCTGAAATATCGGAAAATTGACACCTGAGCGTGATTTTTGAGCCGAATTCTGACTCTCTGCACCTATTTTCATTTTCAAATTACGACTTTTTATACCGAAAATATGCCAATTACTGAAAACGGCGATGGGTCATATTTTGCCCAAACCCCCCTACAGTTTTCAAAATATCTGAAATATCGGAAAATTGACACCTGAGCGTGATTTTTGAGCCGAATTCTGACTCTCTGCACCTATTTTCATTTTCAAATTACGACTTTTTATACCGAAAATATGCCAATTACTGAAAACGGCGATGGGTCATATTTTGCCCAAACCCCCCTACAGTTTTCAAAATATCTGAAATATCGGAAAATTGACACCTGAGCGTGATTTTTGAGCCGAATTCTGACTCTCTGCACCTATTTTCATTTTCAAATTACGACTTTTTATACCGAAAATATGCCAATTACTGAAAACGGCGATGGGTCATATTTTGCCCAAACCCCCCTACAGTTTTCAAAATATCTGAAATATCGGAAAATTGACACCTGAGCGTGATTTTTGAGCCGAATTCTGACTCTCTGCACCTATTTTCATTTTCAAATTACGACTTTTTATACCGAAAATATGCCAATTACTGAAAACGGCGATGGGTCATATTTTGCCCAAACCCCCCTACAGTTTTCAAAATATCTGAAATATCGGAAAATTGACACCTGAGCGTGATTTTTGAGCCGAATTCTGACTCTCTGCACCTATTTTCATTTTCAAATTACGACTTTTTATACCGAAAATATGCCAATTACTGAAAACGGCGATGGGTCATATTTTGCCCAAAATGATTTTTGAGCCGAATTCTGACTCTCTGCACCTATTTTCATTTTCAAATTACGACTTTTTATACCGAAAATATGCCAATTACTGAAAACGGCGATGGGTCATATTTTGCCCAAACCCCCCTACAGTTTTCAAAATATCTGAAATATCGGAAAATTGACACCTGAGCGTGATTTTTGAGCCGAATTCTGACTCTCTGCACCTATTTTCATTTTCAAATTACGACTTTTTATACCGAAAATATGCCAATTACTGAAAACGGCGATGGGTCATATTTTGCCCAAACCCCCCTACAGTTTTCAAAATATCTGAAATATCGGAAAATTGACACCTGAGCGTGATTTTTGAGCCGAATTCTGACTCTCTGCACCTATTTTCATTTTCAAATTACGACTTTTTATACCGAAAATATGCCAATTACTGAAAACGGCGATGGGTCATATTTTGCCCAAACCCCCCTACAGTTTTCAAAATATCTGAAATATCGGAAAATTGACACCTGAGCGTGATTTTTGAGCCGAATTCTGACTCTCTGCACCTATTTTCATTTTCAAATTACGACTTTTTATACCGAAAATATGCCAATTACTGAAAACGGCGATGGGTCATATTTTGCCCAAACCCCCCTACATATTTTCACAAGCGTGATTTTTGAGCCGAATTCTGACTCTCTGCACCTATTTTCATTTTCAAATTACGACTTTTTATACCGAAAATATGCCAATTACTGAAAACGGCGATGGGTCATATTTTGCCCAAACCCCCCTACAGTTTTCAAAATATCTGAAATATCGGAAAATTGACACCTGAGCGTGATTTTTGAGCCGAATTCTGACTCTCTGCACCTATTTTCATTTTCAAATTACGACTTTTTATACCGAAAATATGCCAATTACTGAAAACGGCGATGGGTCATATTTTGCCCAAACCCCCCTACAGTTTTCAAAATATCTGAAATATCGGAAAATTGACACCTGAGCGTGATTTTTGAGCCGAATTCTGACTCTCTGCACCTATTTTCATTTTCAAATTACGACTTTTTATACCGAAAATATGCCAATTACTGAAAACGGCGATGGGTCATATTTTGCCCAAACCCCCCTACAGTTTTCAAAATATCTGAAATATCGGAAAATTGACACCTGAGCGTGATTTTTGAGCCGAATTCTGACTCTCTGCACCTATTTTCATTTTCAAATTACGACTTTTTATACCGAAAATATGCCAATTACTGAAAACGGCGATGGGTCATATTTTGCCCAAACCCCCCTACAGTTTTCAAAATATCTGAAATATCGGAAAATTGACACCTGAGCGTGATTTTTGAGCCGAATTCTGACTCTCTGCACCTATTTTCATTTTCAAATTACGACTTTTTATACCGAAAATATGCCAATTACTGAAAACGGCGATGGGTCATATTTTGCCCAAACCCCCCTACAGTTTTCAAGCGTGATTTTTGAGCCGAATTCTGACTCTCTGCACCTATTTTCATTTTCAAATTACGACTTTTTATACCGAAAATATGCCAATTACTGAAAACGGCGATGGGTCATATTTTGCCCAAACCCCCCTACAGTTTTCAAAATATCTGAAATATCGGAAAATTGACACCTGAGCGTGATTTTTGAGCCGAATTCTGACTCTCTGCACCTATTTTCATTTTCAAATTACGACTTTTTATACCGAAAATATGCCAATTACTGAAAACGGCGATGGGTCATATTTTGCCCAAACCCCCCTACAGTTTTCAAAATATCTGAAATATCGGAAAATTGACACCTGAGCGTGATTTTTGAGCCGAATTCTGACTCTCTGCACCTATTTTCATTTTCAAATTACGACTTTTTATACCGAAAATATGCCAATTACTGAAAACGGCGATGGGTCATATTTTGCCCAAACCCCCCTACAGTTTTCAAAATATCTGAAATATCGGAAAATTGACACCTGAGCGTGATTTTTGAGCCGAATTCTGACTCTCTGCACCTATTTTCATTTTCAAATTACGACTTTTTATACCGAAAATATGCCAATTACTGAAAACGGCGATGGGTCATATTTTGCCCAAACCCCCCTACAGTTTTCAAGCGTGATTTTTGAGCCGAATTCTGACTCTCTGCACCTATTTTCATTTTCAAATTACGACTTTTTATACCGAAAATATGCCAATTACTGAAAACGGCGATGGGTCATATTTTGCCCAAACCCCCCTACAGTTTTCAAAATATCTGAAATATCGGAAAATTGACACCTGAGCGTGATTTTTGAGCCGAATTCTGACTCTCTGCACCTATTTTCATTTTCAAATTACGACTTTTTATACCGAAAATATGCCAATTACTGAAAACGGCGATGGGTCATATTTTGCCCAAACCCCCCTACAGTTTTCAAAATATCTGAAATATCGGAAAATTGACACCTGAGCGTGATTTTTGAGCCGAATTCTGACTCTCTGCACCTATTTTCATTTTCAAATTACGACTTTTTATACCGAAAATATGCCAATTACTGAAAACGGCGATGGGTCATATTTTGCCCAAACCCCCCTACAGTTTTCAAAATATCTGAAATATCGGAAAATTGACACCTGAGCGTGATTTTTGAGCCGAATTCTGACTCTCTGCACCTATTTTCATTTTCAAATTACGACTTTTTATACCGAAAATATGCCAATTACTGAAAACGGCGATGGGTCATATTTTGCCCAAACCCCCCTACAGTTTTCAAGCGTGATTTTTGAGCCGAATTCTGACTCTCTGCACCTATTTTCATTTTCAAATTACGACTTTTTATACCGAAAATATGCCAATTACTGAAAACGGCGATGGGTCATATTTTGCCCAAACCCCCCTACAGTTTTCAAAATATCTGAAATATCGGAAAATTGACACCTGAGCGTGATTTTTGAGCCGAATTCTGACTCTCTGCACCTATTTTCATTTTCAAATTACGACTTTTTATACCGAAAATATGCCAATTACTGAAAACGGCGATGGGTCATATTTTGCCCAAACCCCCCTACAGTTTTCAAAATATCTGAAATATCGGAAAATTGACACCTGAGCGTGATTTTTGAGCCGAATTCTGACTCTCTGCACCTATTTTCATTTTCAAATTACGACTTTTTATACCGAAAATATGCCAATTACTGAAAACGGCGATGGGTCATATTTTGCCCAAACCCCCCTAGTTTTCAAAATATCTGAAATATCGGAAAATTGACACCTGAGCGTGATTTTTGAGCCGAATTCTGACTCTCTGCACCTATTTTCATTTTCAAATTACGACTTTTTATACCGAAAATATGCCAATTACTGAAAACGGCGATGGGTCATATTTTGCCCAAACCCCCCTACAGTTTTCAAAATATCTGAAATATCGGAAAATTGACACCTGAGCGTGATTTTTGAGCCGAATTCTGACTCTCTGCACCTATTTTCATTTTCAAATTACGACTTTTTATACCGAAAATATGCCAATTACTGAAAACGGCGATGGGTCATATTTTGCCCAAACCCCCCTACAGTTTTCAAAATATCTGAAATATCGGAAAATTGACACCTGAGCGTGATTTTTGAGCCGAATTCTGACTCTCTGCACCTATTTTCATTTTCAAATTACGACTTTTTATACCGAAAATATGCCAATTACTGAAAACGGCGATGGGTCATATTTTGCCCAAACCCCCCTACAGTTTTCAAGCGTGATTTTTGAGCCGAATTCTGACTCTCTGCACCTATTTTCATTTTCAAATTACGACTTTTTATACCGAAAATATGCCAATTACTGAAAACGGCGATGGGTCATATTTTGCCCAAACCCCCCTACAGTTTTCAAAATATCTGAAATATCGGAAAATTGACACCTGAGCGTGATTTTTGAGCCGAATTCTGACTCTCTGCACCTATTTTCATTTTCAAATTACGACTTTTTATACCGAAAATATGCCAATTACTGAAAACGGCGATGGGTCATATTTTGCCCAAACCCCCCTACAGTTTTCAAAATATCTGAAATATCGGAAAATTGACACCTGAGCGTGATTTTTGAGCCGAATTCTGACTCTCTGCACCTATTTTCATTTTCAAATTACGACTTTTTATACCGAAAATATGCCAATTACTGAAAACGGCGATGGGTCATATTTTGCCCAAACCCCCCTACAGTTTTCAAAATATCTGAAATATCGGAAAATTGACACCTGAGCGTGATTTTTGAGCCGAATTCTGACTCTCTGCACCTATTTTCATTTTCAAATTACGACTTTTTATACCGAAAATATGCCAATTACTGAAAACGGCGATGGGTCATATTTTGCCCAAACCCCCCTACAGTTTTCAAAATATCTGAAATATCGGAAAATTGACACCTGAGCGTGATTTTTGAGCCGAATTCTGACTCTCTGCACCTATTTTCATTTTCAAATTACGACTTTTTATACCGAAAATATGCCAATTACTGAAAACGGCGATGGGTCATATTTTGCCCAAACCCCCCTACAGTTTTCAAGCGTGATTTTTGAGCCGAATTCTGACTCTCTGCACCTATTTTCATTTTCAAATTACGACTTTTTATACCGAAAATATGCCAATTACTGAAAACGGCGATGGGTCATATTTTGCCCAAACCCCCCTACAGTTTTCAAAATATCTGAAATATCGGAAAATTGACACCTGAGCGTGATTTTTGAGCCGAATTCTGACTCTCTGCACCTATTTTCATTTTCAAATTACGACTTTTTATACCGAAAATATGCCAATTACTGAAAACGGCGATGGGTCATATTTTGCCCAAACCCCCCTACAGTTTTCAAAATATCTGAAATATCGGAAAATTGACACCTGAGCGTGATTTTTGAGCCGAATTCTGACTCTCTGCACCTATTTTCATTTTCAAATTACGACTTTTTATACCGAAAATATGCCAATTACTGAAAACGGCGATGGGTCATATTTTGCCCAAACCCCCCTACAGTTTTCAAAATATCTGAAATATCGGAAAATTGACACCTGAGCGTGATTTTTGAGCCGAATTCTGACTCTCTGCACCTATTTTCATTTTCAAATTACGACTTTTTATACCGAAAATATGCCAATTACTGAAAACGGCGATGGGTCATATTTTGCCCAAACCCCCCTACAGTTTTCAAGCGTGATTTTTGAGCCGAATTCTGACTCTCTGCACCTATTTTCATTTTCAAATTACGACTTTTTATACCGAAAATATGCCAATTACTGAAAACGGCGATGGGTCATATTTTGCCCAAACCCCCCTACAGTTTTCAAAATATCTGAAATATCGGAAAATTGACACCTGAGCGTGATTTTTGAGCCGAATTCTGACTCTCTGCACCTATTTTCATTTTCAAATTACGACTTTTTATACCGAAAATATGCCAATTACTGAAAACGGCGATGGGTCATATTTTGCCCAAACCCCCCTACAGTTTTCAAAATATCTGAAATATCGGAAAATTGACACCTGAGCGTGATTTTTGAGCCGAATTCTGACTCTCTGCACCTATTTTCATTTTCAAATTACGACTTTTTATACCGAAAATATGCCAATTACTGAAAACGGCGATGGGTCATATTTTGCCCAAACCCCCCTACAGTTTTCAAAATATCTGAAATATCGGAAAATTGACACCTGAGCGTGATTTTTGAGCCGAATTCTGACTCTCTGCACCTATTTTCATTTTCAAATTACGACTTTTTATACCGAAAATATGCCAATTACTGAAAACGGCGATGGGTCATATTTTGCCCAAACCCCCCTACAGTTTTCAAAATATCTGAAATATCGGAAAATTGACACCTGAGCGTGATTTTTGAGCCGAATTCTGACTCTCTGCACCTATTTTCATTTTCAAATTACGACTTTTTATACCGAAAATATGCCAATTACTGAAAACGGCGATGGGTCATATTTTGCCCAAACCCCCCTACAGTTTTCAAAATATCTGAAATATCGGAAAATTGACACCTGAGCGTGATTTTTGAGCCGAATTCTGACTCTCTGCACCTATTTTCATTTTCAAATTACGACTTTTTATACCGAAAATATGCCAATTACTGAAAACGGCGATGGGTCATATTTTGCCCAAACCCCCCTACAGTTTTCAAAATATCTGAAATATCGGAAAATTGACACCTGAGCGTGATTTTTGAGCCGAATTCTGACTCTCTGCACCTATTTTCATTTTCAAATTACGACTTTTTATACCGAAAATATGCCAATTACTGAAAACGGCGATGGGTCATATTTTGCCCAAACCCCCCTACAGTTTTCAAAATATCTGAAATATCGGAAAATTGACACCTGAGCGTGATTTTTGAGCCGAATTCTGACTCTCTGCACCTATTTTCATTTTCAAATTACGACTTTTTATACCGAAAATATGCCAATTACTGAAAACGGCGATGGGTCATATTTTGCCCAAACCCCCCTACAGTTTTCAAAATATCTGAAATATCGGAAAATTGACACCTGAGCGTGATTTTTGAGCCGAATTCTGACTCTCTGCACCTATTTTCATTTTCAAATTACGACTTTTTATACCGAAAATATGCCAATTACTGAAAACGGCGATGGGTCATATTTTGCCCAAACCCCCCTACAGTTTTCAAAATATCTGAAATATCGGAAAATTGACACCTGAGCGTGATTTTTGAGCCGAATTCTGACTCTCTGCACCTATTTTCATTTTCAAATTACGACTTTTTATACCGAAAATATGCCAATTACTGAAAACGGCGATGGGTCATATTTTGCCCAAACCCCCCCTACAGTATTTCAAAGCGTGATTTTTGAGCCGAATTCTGACTCTCTGCACCTATTTTCATTTTCAAATTACGACTTTTTATACCGAAAATATGCCAATTACTGAAAACGGCGATGG
This sequence comes from Procambarus virginalis, assembly GCA_020271785.1. Taxonomy (NCBI): domain Eukaryota; kingdom Metazoa; phylum Arthropoda; class Malacostraca; order Decapoda; family Cambaridae; genus Procambarus; species Procambarus virginalis. The sequence goes on along the minus strand of WNGS01113158.1, from coordinate 2,577,985 downwards.
GTCATATTTTGCCCAAACCCCCCTACAGTTTTCAAAATATCTGAAATATCGGAAAATTGACACCTGAGCGTGATTTTTGAGCCGAATTCTGACTCTCTGCACCTATTTTCATTTTCAAATTACGACTTTTTATACCGAAAATATGCCAATTACTGAAAACGGCGATGGGTCATATTTTGCCCAAACCCCCCTACAGTTTTCAAAATATCTGAAATATCGGAAAATTGACACCTGAGCGTGATTTTTGAGCCGAATTCTGACTCTCTGCACCTATTTTCATTTTCAAATTACGACTTTTTATACCGAAAATATGCCAATTACTGAAAACGGCGATGGGTCATATTTTGCCCAAACCCCCCTACAGTTTTCAAAATATCTGAAATATCGGAAAATTGACACCTGAGCGTGATTTTTGAGCCGAATTCTGACTCTCTGCACCTATTTTCATTTTCAAATTACGACTTTTTATACCGAAAATATGCCAATTACTGAAAACGGCGATGGGTCATATTTTGCCCAAACCCCCCTACAGTTTTCAAAATATCTGAAATATCGGAAAATTGACACCTGAGCGTGATTTTTGAGCCGAATTCTGACTCTCTGCACCTATTTTCATTTTCAAATTACGACTTTTTATACCGAAAATATGCCAATTACTGAAAACGGCGATGGGTCATATTTTGCCCAACCCCCCTACAGTTTTCAAAATATCTGAAATATCGGAAAATTGACACCTGAGCGTGATTTTTGAGCCGAATTCTGACTCTCTGCACCTATTTTCATTTTCAAATTACGACTTTTTATACCGAAAATATGCCAATTACTGAAAACGGCGATGGGTCATATTTTGCCCAAACCCCCCTACAGTTTTCAAAATATCTGAAATATCGGAAAATTGACACCTGAGCGTGATTTTTGAGCCGAATTCTGACTCTCTGCACCTATTTTCATTTTCAAATTACGACTTTTTATACCGAAAATATGCCAATTACTGAAAACGGCGATGGGTCATATTTTGCCCAAACCCCCCTACAGTTTTCAAAATATCTGAAATATCGGAAAATTGACACCTGAGCGTGATTTTTGAGCCGAATTCTGACTCTCTGCACCTATTTTCATTTTCAAATTACGACTTTTTATACCGAAAATATGCCAATTACTGAAAACGGCGATGGGTCATATTTTGCCCAAACCCCCCTACAGTTTTCAAAATATCTGAAATATCGGAAAATTGACACCTGAGCGTGATTTTTGAGCCGAATTCTGACTCTCTGCACCTATTTTCATTTTCAAATTACGACTTTTTATACCGAAAATATGCCAATTACTGAAAACGGCGATGGGTCATATTTTGCCCAAACCCCCCTACAGTTTTCAAAATATCTGAAATATCGGAAAATTGACACCTGAGCGTGATTTTTGAGCCGAATTCTGACTCTCTGCACCTATTTTCATTTTCAAATTACGACTTTTTATACCGAAAATATGCCAATTACTGAAAACGGCGATGGGTCATATTTTGCCCAAACCCCCTACAGTTTTCAAAATATGAAATTTTGAGCCGAATTCTGACTCTCTGCACCTATTTTCATTTTCAAATTACGACTTTTATACCGAAAATATGCCAATTACTGAAAACGGCGATGGGTCATATTTTGCCCAAACCCCCTACAGTTTTCAAAATATCTGAAATATCGGAAAATTGACACCTGAGCGTGATTTTTGAGCCGAATTCTGACTCTCTGCACCTATTTTCATTTTCAAATTACGACTTTTTATACCGAAAATATGCCAATTACTGAAAACGGCGATGGGTCATATTTTGCCCAAACCCCCCTACAGTTTTCAAAATATCTGAAATATCGGAAAATTGACACCTGAGCGTGATTTTTGAGCCGAATTCTGACTCTCTGCACCTATTTTCATTTTCAAATTACGACTTTTTATACCGAAAATATGCCAATTACTGAAAACGGCGATGGGTCATATTTTGCCCAAACCCCCCTACAGTTTTCAAAATATCTGAAATATCGGAAAATTGACACCTGAGCGTGATTTTTGAGCCGAATTCTGACTCTCTGCACCTATTTTCATTTTCAAATTACGACTTTTTATACCGAAAATATGCCAATTACTGAAAACGGCGATGGGTCATATTTTGCCCAAACCCCCTACAGTGTCAAGCGTGATTTTTTGAGCCGAATTCTGACTCTCTGCACCTATTTTCATTTTCAAATTACGACTTTTTATACCGAAAATATGCCAATTACTGAAAACGGCGATGGGTCATATTTTGCCCAACCCCCCTACAGTTTTCAAAATATCTGAAATATCGGAAAATTGACACCTGAGCGTGATTTTTGAGCCGAATTCTGACTCTCTGCACCTATTTTCATTTTCAAATTACGACTTTTTATACCGAAAATATGCCAATTACTGAAAACGGCGATGGGTCATATTTTGCCCAAACCCCCCTACAGTTTTCAAAATATCTGAAATATCGGAAATTGACACCTGAGCGTGATTTTTGAGCCGAATTCTGACTCTCTGCACCTATTTTCATTTTCAAATTACGACTTTTTATACCGAAAATATGCCAATTACTGAAAACGGCGATGGGTCATATTTTGCCCAACCCCCCTACAGTTTTCAAAATATCTGAAATATCGGAAAATTGACACCTGAGCGTGATTTTTGAGCCGAATTCTGACTCTCTGCACCTATTTTCATTTTCAAATTACGACTTTTTATACCGAAATATGCCAATTACTGAAAACGGCGATGGGTCATATTTTGCCCAAACCCCCCTACAGTTTTCAAGCGTGACTTTGAGCAGCCGAATTCTGACTCTCTGCACCTATTTTCATTTTCAAATTACGACTTTTTATACCGAAAATATGCCAATTACTGAAAACGGCGATGGGTCATATTTTGCCCAAACCCCCTACAGTTTTCAAAATATCTGAAATATCGGAAAATTGACACCTGAGCGTGATTTTTGAGCCGAATTCTGACTCTCTGCACCTATTTTCATTTCAAATTACGACTTTTTATACCGAAAATATGCCAATTACTGAAAACGGCGATGGGTCATATTTTGCCCAAACCCCCCTACAGTTTTCAAAATATCTGAAATATCGGAAAATTGACACCTGAGCGTGATTTTTGAGCCGAATTCTGACTCTCTGCACCTATTTTCATTTTCAAATTACGACTTTTTATACCGAAAATATGCCAATTACTGAAAACGGCGATGGGTCATATTTTGCCCAAACCCCCCTACAGTTTTCAAAATATCTGAAATATCGGAAAATTGACACCTGAGCGTGATTTTTGAGCCGAATTCTGACTCTCTGCACCTATTTTCATTTTCAAATTACGACTTTTTATACCGAAAATATGCCAATTACTGAAAACGGCGATGGGTCATATTTTGCCCAAACCCCCCTACAGTTTTCAAAATATCTGAAATATCGGAAAATGACACCTGAGCGTGATTTTTGAGCCGAATTCTGACTCTCTGCACCTATTTCATTTTCAAATTACGACTTTTTTATACCGAAAATATGCCAATTACTGAAAACGGCGATGGGTCATATTTTGCCCAAACCCCCCTACAGTTTTCAAGCGTGATTTTTGAGCCCGAATTCTGACTCTGCACCTATTTCATTTTCAAATTACGACTTTTTATACCGAAAATATGCCAATTACTGAAAACGGCGATGGGTCATATTTTGCCCAAACCCCCCTACAGTTTTCAAAATATCTGAAATATCGGAAAATTGACACCTGAGCGTGATTTTTTGAGCCGAATTCTGACTCTCTGCACCTATTTTCATTTTCAAATTACGACTTTTTATACCGAAAATATGCCAATTACTGAAAACGGCGATGGGTCATATTTTGCCCAAACCCCCCTACAGTTTTCAAAATATCTGAAATATCGGAAAATTGACACCTGAGCGTGATTTTTGAGCCGAATTCTGACTCTCTGCACCTATTTTCATTTTCAAATTACGACTTTTTATACCGAAAATATGCCAATTACTGAAAACGGCGATGGGTCATATTTTGCCCAACCCCCCTACAGTTTTCAAAATATCTGAAATATCGGAAATTGACACCTGAGCGTGATTTTTGAGCCCGAACTTCTGCACTTTCATTTTTTTTTCAAATTACGACTTTTTATACCGAAAATATGCCAATTACTGAAAACGGCGATGGGTCATATTTTGCCCAAACCCCCCTACAGTTTTCAAGCGTGATTTTTGAGCCGAATTCTGACTCTCTGCACCTATTTTCATTTTCAAATTACGACTTTTTATACCGAAAATATGCCAATTACTGAAAACGGCGATGGGTCATTTTTGCCCAAACCCCCCTACAGTTTTCAAAATATCTGAAATATCGGAAAATTGACACCTGAGCGTGATTTTTGAGCCGAATTCTGACTCTCTGCACCTATTTTCATTTTCAAATTACGACTTTTATACCGAAAATATGCCAATTACTGAAAACGGCGATGGGTCATATTTTGCCCAAACCCCCCTACAGTTTTCAAAATATCTGAAATATCGGAAAATTGACACCTGAGCGTGATTTTTGAGCCGAATTCTGACTCTCTGCACCTATTTTCATTTTCAAATTACGACTTTTTATACCGAAAAATATGCCAATTACTGAAAACGGCGATGGGTCATATTTTGCCCAAACCCCCCTACAGTTTTCAAAATATCTGAAATATCGGAAAATTGACACCTGAGCGTGATTTTTGAGCCGAATTCTGACTCTCTGCACCTATTTTCATTTTCAAATTCGACTTTTTATACCGAAAATATGCCAATTACTGAAAAACGCGATGGGTCATATTTTGCCCAACCCCCCTACAGTTTTTCAAAATATCTGAAATATCGGAAAATTGACACCTGAGCGTGATTTTTGAGCCGAATTCTGACTCTCTGCACCTATTTTCATTTTCAAATTACTCCGACTTTTTATACCGAAAATATGCCAATTACTGAAAACGGCGATGGGTCATATTTTGCCCAAACCCCCTACACTATCGTTTTCAAGCGTGATTTTTGAGCCGAATTCTGACTCTCTGCACCTATTTTCATTTTCAAATTACGACTTTTTATACCGAAAATATTCCCAATTACTGAAAACGGCGATGGGTCATATTTTGCCCAACCCCCCTACAGTTTTTTCAAAATATCTGAAATATCGGAAAATTGACACCTGAGCGTGATTTTTGAGCCGAATTCTGACTCTCTGCACCTATTTTCATTTTCAAATTCCGACTTTTTATACCGAAAATATGCCAATTACTGAAAACGGCGATGGGTCATATTTTGCCCAAACCCCCCTACAGTTTTCAAAATATCTGAAATATCGGAAAAATGACACCTGAGCGTGATTTTTGAGCCGAATTCTGACTCTCTGCACCTATTTCATTTTCAAATTACGACTTTTTATACCGAAAATATGCCAATTACTGAAAACGGCGATGGGTCATATTTTGCCCAACCCCCCTACAGTTTTCAAAATATCTGAAATATCGGAAAATTGACACCTGAGCGTGATTTTTGAGCCGAATTCTGACTCTCTGCACCTATTTTCATTTGTCAATTACGACTTTTTATACCGAAAATATGCCAATTACTGAAAACGGCGATGGTCATATTTTGCCCAAACCCCCCTACAGTTTTCAAATATCTGAAATATCGAAAATTGACACCTGAGCGTGATTTTTGAGCCGAATTCTGACTCTCTGCACCTATTTTCATTTTCAAATTACGAATTTTAAANCTGTGGGTGCTCGCTCACACCTGTGGGTGCTCGCTCACACCTGTGGGTGCTCGCTCACACCTGTGGGTGCTCGCTCACACCTGTGGGTGCTCGCTCACACCTGTGGGTGCTCGCTCACACCTGTGGGTGCTCGCTCAACCTGTGGGTGCTCGCTCACACCTGTGGGTGCTCGCTCACACCTGTGGGTGCTGGCTCACACCTGTGGGTGCTCGCTCAGACCTGTGGGTGTTTGGCAGACCTGTGGGTGCTTGGTCAGACTGTGGGTGCTCGGTCAGACCTGTGGGTGCTCGTTCAGACCTGTGGGTGCTCGCTCAGACCTGTGGGTGCTCGCTCAGACCTGTGGGTGCTCGCTCAGACCTGTGGGTGCTCGGTCACACCTGGGGGGCTCGCTCACACCTGGGTGCTCGCTCAACCTGTGGGTGCTCGCTCACACTGTGGGTGCTCGCTCCACCTGTGGGTGCTCGCTCACACCTGTGGGTGCTCGCTCAGACCTGTGGGTGCTCGCTCACACCTGTGGGTGCTCGCTCACACCTGTGGGTGCTCGTTCAGACCTGTGGGTGCTCGCTCACACCTGTGGGTGCTCGTCGTTCAGACCTGTGGGTGCTCGCTCAGACCTGTGGGTGCTCGCTCAGACCTGTGGGTGCTCGTTCAGACCTGTGGGTGCTCGTTCAGACCTGTGGGTGCTCGTTCAGACCTGTGGGTGCTCGGTCAGACCTGTGGGTGCTCGGTCAGACCTGTGGGTGCTCGGTCAGACCTGTGGGTGCTCGGTCAGACCTGTGGGTGCTCGGTCAGACCTGTGGGTGCTCGCTCACACCTGTGGGTGCTCGCTCACCTGTGGGTGCTCGCTCACACCTGTGGGTGCTCGCTCACACCTGTGGGTGCTCGCTCACACCTGTGGGTGCTCGCTCACACCTGTGGGTGCTCGCTCACACCTGTGGGTGCTCGCTCACACCTGTGGGTGCTCGCTCACACCTGTGGGTGCTCGCTCACACCTGTGGGTGCTCGCTCACACCTGTGGGTGCTCGCTCACACCTGTGGGGCTCGCTCACACCTGTGGGTGCTCGCTCACACCTGTGGGTGCTCGCTCACACCTGTGGGTGCTCGCTCAGACCTGTGGGTGCTCGCTCAGACCTGTGGGTGCTCGCTCAGACCTGTGGGTGCTCGCTCAGACCTGTGGGTGGGTGCTCGCTCAGACCTGTGGGTGCTCGCTCAGACCTGTGGGTGCTCGCTCAGACCTGTGGGTGCTCGCTCAGACCTGTGGGTGCTCGCTCAGACCTGTGGGTGCTCGTCAGACTGTGGGTGCTCGTCAGACCTGTGGGTGCTCGCTCAGACCTGTGGGTGCTCGCTCAGACCTGTGGGTGCTCGCTCAGACCTGTGGGTGCTCGGTCAGACCTGTGGTGTGGGTGCTCGCTCAGACCTGTGGGTGCTCGCTCAGACCTGTGGGGTGCTCGCTCAGACCTGTGGGTGCTCGCTCAGACCTGTGGGTGCTGCTCACACCTGTGGGTGCTCGCTCACACTGGGTGCTCGCTCACACCTGTGGGTGCTCGCTCACACCTGTGGGTGCTCGCTCACACCTGTGGGTGCTCGCTCACACTGTGGGTGCTCGCTCACACCTGTGGGTGCTTGTTCAGACCTGTGGGTGCTCGTCAGACCTGTGGGTGCTTTGGTCAGACCTGTGGGTGCTCGTTCAGACTGTGGGTGCTCGGTCAGACCTGTGGGTGCTCGTTCAGACTGTGGGTGCTCGCTCAGACCTGTGGGTGCTCGGTCAGACCTGTGGGTGGGTGCTCGCTCAGACCTGTGGGTGCTCGGTCAGACCTGTGGGTGCTCGTCAGACCTGTGGGTGCTCGCTCAGACCTGTGGGTGCTCGTTCAGACCTGTGGGTGCTCGTTCAGACCTGTGGGTGCTCGGTCAGACCTGTGGGTGCTCGTTCAGACCTGTGGGTGCTCGTTCAGACCTGTGGGTGCTCGCTCACACCTGTGGGTGCTCGCTCACACCTGTGGGTGCTCGCTCACACCTGTGGGTGCTCGCTCACACCTGTGGGTGCTCGTTCAGACCTGTGGGTGCTCGCTCAGACCTGTGGGTGCTCGCTCAGACCTGTGGGTGCTCGCTCAGACCTGTGGGTGCTCGCTCAGACCTGTGGGTGCTCGCTCAGACCTGTGGGTGCTCGCTCACACCTGTGGGTGCTCGCTCAGACCTGTGGGTGCTCGCTCAGACCTGTGGGTGCTCGCTCAGACCTGTGGGTGCTCGCTCAGACCTGTGGGTGCTCGCTCAGACCTGTGGGTGCTCGCTCAGACCTGTGGGTGCTCGCTCACACCTGTGGGTGCTCGCTCAGACCTGTGGGTGCTCGCTCAGACCTGTGGGTGCTCGCTCAGACCTGTGGGTGCTCGCTCAGACCTGTGGGTGCTCGCTCAGACCTGTGGGTGCTCGGTCAGACCTGTGGGTGCTCGGTCAGACCTGTGGGTGCTCGCTCAGACCTGTGGGTGCTCGGTCAGACCTGTGGGTGCTCGGTCAGACCTGTGGGTGCTCGGTCAGACCTGTGGGTGCTCGCTCAGACCTGTGGGTGCTCGCTCAGACCTGTGGGTGCTCGCTCAGACCTGTGGGTGCTCGCTCAGACCTGTGGGTGCTCGCTCACACCTGTGGGTGCTCGCTCACACCTGTGGGTGCTCGCTCACACCTGTGGGTGCTCGCTCACACCTGTGGGTGCTCGCTCACACCTGTGGGTGCTCGCTCACACCTGTGGGTGCTCGCTCACACCTGTGGGTGCTCGCTCACACCTGTGGGTGCTCGCTCACACCTGTGGGTGCTCGCTCACACCTGTGGGTGCTCGCTCACACCTGTGGGTGCTCGCTCAGACCTGTGGGTGCTCGCTCAGACCTGTGGGTGCTCGCTCAGACCTGTGGGTGCTCGCTCAGACCTGTGGGTGCTCGTTCAGACCTGTGGGTGCTCGGTCAGACCTGTGGGTGCTCGCTCAGACCTGTGGGTGCTCGTTCAGACCTGTGGGTGCTCGTTCAGACCTGTGGGTGCTCGTCAGACCTGTGGGTGCTCGCTCAGACCTGTGGGTGCTCGCTCAGACCTGTGGGTGCTCGCTCAGACCTGTGGGTGCTCGCTCAGACCTGTGGGTGCTCGCTCAGACCTGTGGGTGCTCGCTCAGACCTGTGGGTGCTCGCTCAGACCTGTGGGTGCTCGCTCAGACCTGTGGGTGCTCGCTCAGACCTGTGGGTGCTCGCTCAGACCTGTGGGTGCTCGCTCAGACCTGTGGGTGCTCGCTCAGACCTGTGGGTGCTCGCTCAGACCTGTGGGTGCTCGCTCAGACCTGTGGGTGCTCGCTCAGACCTGTGGGTGCTCGCTCAGACCTGTGGGTGCTCGCTCAGACCTGTGGGTGCTCGCTCAGACCTGTGGGTGCTCGCTCAGACCTGTGGGTGCTCGCTCAGACCTGTGGGTGCTCGCTCAGACCTGTGGGTGCTCGCTCAGACCTGTGGGTGCTCGCTCAGACCTGTGGGTGCTCGCTCAGACCTGTGGGTGCTCGCTCAGACCTGTGGGTGCTCGCTCAGACCTGTGGGTGCTCGCTCACACCTGTGGGTGCTCGCTCAGACCTGTGGGTGCTCGCTCACACCTGTGGGTGCTCGCTCACACCTGTGGGTGCTCGCTCACACCTGTGGGTGCTCGCTCACACCTGTGGGTGCTCGCTCACACCTGTGGGTGCTCGCTCACACCTGTGGGTGCTCGCTCACACCTGTGGGTGCTCGCTCACACCTGTGGGTGCTCGCTCACACCTGTGGGTGCTCGCTCAGACCTTTGGGTGCTTGCTCACACCCACAGGTCAGGACCCAGCACCCACAGGTCAGGACCCAGCACCCACAGGTCAGGACCCAGCACCCACAGGTCAGGACCCAGCACCCACAGGTCAGGACCCAGCACCCACAGGTCAGGACCCAGCACCCACAGGTCAGGACCCAGCACCCACAGGTCAGGACCCAGCACCCACAGGTCAGGACCCAGCACCCACAGGTCAGGACCCAGCACCCACAGGTCAGGACCCAGCACCCACAGGTCAGGACCCAGCACCCACAGGTCAGGACCCAGCACCCACAGGTCAGGACCCAGCACCCACAGGTCAGGACCCAGCACCCACAGGTCAGGACCCAGCACCCACAGGTCAGGACCCAGCACCCACAGGTCAGGACCCAGCACCCACAGGTCAGGACCCAGCACCCACAGGTCAGGACCCAGCACCCACAGGTCAGGACCCAGCACCCACAGGTCAGGACCCAGCACCCACAGGTCAGGACCCAGCACCCACAGGTCAGGACCCAGCACCCACAGGTCAGGACCCAGCACCCACAGGTCAGGACCCAGCACCCACAGGTCAGGACCCAGCACCCACAGGTCAGGACCCAGCACCCACAGGTCAGGACCCAGCACCCACAGGTCAGGACCCAGCACCCACAGGTCAGGACCCAGCACCCACAGGTCAGGACCCAGCACCCACAGGTCAGGACCCAGCACCCACAGGTCAGGACCCAGCACCCACAGGTCAGGACCCAGCACCCACAGGTCAGGACCCAGCACCCACAGGTCAGGACCCAGCACCCACAGGTCAGGACCCAGCACCCACAGGTCAGGACCCAGCACCCACAGGTCAGGACCCAGCACCCACAGGTCAGGACCCAGCACCCACAGGTCAGGACCCAGCACCCACAGGTCAGGACCCAGCACCCACAGGTCAGGACCCAGCACCCACAGGTCAGGACCCAGCACCCACAGGTCAGGACCCAGCACCCACAGGTCAGGACCCAGCACCCACAGGTCAGGACCCAGCACCCACAGGTCAGGACCCAGCACCCACAGGTCAGGACCCAGCACCCACAGGTCAGGACCCAGCACCCACAGGTCAGGACCCAGCACCCACAGGTCAGGACCCAGCACCCACAGGTCAGGACCCAGCACCCACAGGTCAGGACCCAGCACCCACAGGTCAGGACCCAGCACCCACAGGTCAGGACCCAGCACCCACAGGTCAGGACCCAGCACCCACAGGTCAGGACCCAGCACCCACAGGTCAGGACCCAGCACCCACAGGTCAGGACCCAGCACCCACAGGTCAGGACCCAGCACCCACAGGTCAGGACCCAGCACCCACAGGTCAGGACCCAGCACCCACAGGTCAGGACCCAGCACCCACAGGTCAGGACCCAGCACCCACAGGTCAGGACCCAGCACCCACAGGTCAGGACCCAGCACCCACAGGTCAGGACCCAGCACCCACAGGTCAGGACCCAGCACCCACAGGTCAGGACCCAGCACCCACAGGTCAGGACCCAGCACCCACAGGTCAGGACCCAGCACCCACAGGTCAGGACCCAGCACCCACAGGTCAGGACCCAGCACCCACAGGTCAGGACCCAGCACCCACAGGTCAGGACCCAGCACCCACAGGTCAGGACCCAGCACCCACAGGTCAGGACCCAGCACCCACAGGTCAGGACCCAGCACCCACAGGTCAGGACCCAGCACCCACAGGTCAGGACCCAGCACCCACAGGTCAGGACCCAGCACCCACAGGTCAGGACCCAGCACCCACAGGTCAGGACCCAGCACCCACAGGTCAGGACCCAGCACCCACAGGTCAGGACCCAGCACCCACAGGTCAGGACCCAGCACCCACAGGTCAGGACCCAGCACCCACAGGTCAGGACCCAGCACCCACAGGTCAGGACCCAGCACCCACAGGTCAGGACCCAGCACCCACAGGTCAGGACCCAGCACCCACAGGTCAGGACCCAGCACCCACAGGTCAGGACCCAGCACCCACAGGTCAGGACCCAGCACCCACAGGTCCGACCCAGCACCCACAGGTCCGACCCAGCACCCACAGGTCCGACCCAGCACCCACAGGTCCGACCCAGCACCCACAGGTCAGGTTCGACCTCAGCACTTTCATTTTCAAATTACGACTTTTTATACCGAAAATATGCCAATTACTGAAAACGGCGATGGGTCATATTTTGCCCAAACCCCCCTACAGTTTTCAAAATATCTGAAATATCGGAAAATTGACACCTGAGCGTGATTTTTGAGCCGAATTCTGACTCTCTGCACCTATTTTCATTTTCAAATTCCGACTTTTTATACCGAAAATATGCCAATTACTGAAAACGGCGATGGGTCATATTTTGCCCAAACCCCCCTACAGTTTTCAAAATATCTGAAATATCGGAAAATTGACACCTGAGCGTGATTTTTGAGCCGAATTCTGACTCTCTGCACCTATTTTCATTTTCAAATTCCGACTTTTTATACCGAAAATATGCCAATTACTGAAAACGGCGATGGGTCATATTTTGCCCAAACCCCCCTACAGTTTTCAAAATATCTGAAATATCGGAAAATTGACACCTGAGCGTGATTTTTGAGCCGAATTCTGACTCTCTGCACCTATTTTCATTTTCAAATTCCGACTTTTTATACCGAAAATATGCCAATTACTGAAAACGGCGATGGGTCATATTTTGCCCAAACCCCCCTACAGTTTTCAAAATATCTGAAATATCGGAAAATTGACACCTGAGCGTGATTTTTGAGCCGAATTCTGACTCTCTGCACCTATTTTCATTTTCAAATTCCGACTTTTTATACCGAAAATATGCCAATTACTGAAAACGGCGATGGGTCATATTTTGCCCAAACCCCCCTACAGTTTTCAAAATATCTGAAATATCGGAAAATTGACACCTGAGCGTGATTTTTGAGCCGAATTCTGACTCTCTGCACCTATTTTCATTTTCAAATTCCGACTTTTTATACCGAAAATATGCCAATTACTGAAAACGGCGATGGGTCATATTTTGCCCAAACCCCCTACAGTTTTCAAAATATCTGAAATATCGGAAAATTGACACCTGAGCGTGATTTTTGAGCCGAATTCTGACTCTCTGCACCTATTTTCATTTTCAAATTCCGACTTTTTATACCGAAAATATGCCAATTACTGAAAACGGCGATGGGTCATATTTTGCCCAAACCCCCCTACAGTTTTCAAAATATCTGAAATATCGGAAAATTGACACCTGAGCGTGATTTTTGAGCCGAATTCTGACTCTCTGCACCTATTTTCATTTTCAAATTCCGACTTTTTATACCGAAAATATGCCAATTACTGAAAACGGCGATGGGTCATATTTTGCCCAAACCCCCCTACAGTTTTCAAAATATCTGAAATATCGGAAAATTGACACCTGAGCGTGATTTTTGAGCCGAATTCTGACTCTCTGCACCTATTTTCATTTTCAAATTCCGACTTTTTATACCGAAAATATGCCAATTACTGAAAACGGCGATGGGTCATATTTTGCCCAAACCCCCCTACAGTTTTCAAAATATCTGAAATATCGGAAAATTGACACCTGAGCGTGATTTTTGAGCCGAATTCTGACTCTCTGCACCTATTTTCATTTTCAAATTCCGACTTTTTATACCGAAAATATGCCAATTACTGAAAACGGCGATGGGTCATATTTTGCCCAAACCCCCCTACAGTTTTCAAAATATCTATAATATCGGAAAATTGACACCTGAGCGTGATTTTTGATCCGAATTCTGACTCTCTGCACCTATTTTCATTTTCAAATTCCGAATTTTTTATACCGAAAATATGCCAATTACTGAAAACGGCGATGGGTCATATTTTGCCCAAACCCCCCTACAGTTTTCAAAATATCTGAAATATCGGAAAATTGACACCTGAGCGTGATTTTGAGCCGAATTCTGACTCTCTGCACTATTTTCATTTTCAAATTCCGACTTTTATACCGAAAATATGCCAATTACTGAAAACGGCGATGGGTTTTCATAT
>WNGS01113158.1:2508263-2551217 GCA_020271785.1 Procambarus virginalis | reverse complement strand
GGTGGAGATATTTGAGGTAAATGCTTCGAAGTCTCTATCTCTTTTAAGGGTCTGACGTGGTGTAGTGGGTTAAGGCAGTACTAGTTATGGCAGCTATTGGAAGATAGTTTGCTTTCTCGGGTTCGAGTCCCACTGGTGGGTGATTGGTCTAAAGATTGTTAATCTCTCTTGTGGTTCATGCAAGTATGGCTAATAGCATAGACACGAGTCTCCACACATTGACAGTGGCTTGATGAAAAATGCTTGAGTAGACCCTCACTATTCTGGCGCCCTTGGGAGGTGGAGATATTTGAGGTAAATGGCTTGAAGTCTCTATCTCTTTTAAGGGTCTGACTTGGTGAGTGGGTTAAGGCATTACTTATTATGGCAGCTATTGGAAGATAGTTGTGCTTTCTGGGTTAGAGTCCCATGGTGGGTGTTGTCTAAAGTATTTTAATCTTCTCTTGTGGTTCTGCAAGTATGTGCTAATAGCATAGACACGAGTTCTCCCACATGTGACAGTGCTTGATGAAAAAAATGCTTGAGGACCCCTCACTAAATCTGGCGCCCTTGGGAGGTGGAGATATTTGAGGTAAATGCTTCGAAGTCTCTATCTCTTTAAGGGTTGACTTGGTGTAGTGGGTTAGGCATACTAGTTATGGCAGCTATTGGAAGATGTTGTGCTTTCTGGGTTCGAGCCCACTGGTGGGTGTTGTCTAAAGATTGTTAATCTTCTCTTGTGGTTCATGCAAGTATGTGCTAATAGCATAGACACGGGTAGTTCTCCCACATCTGACAGTGGTTGATGAAAAATGCTGGAGTAACCCCTCACTAATCTGGCAGCCGCTTGGGAGGTGGAGATATTGAGGTAAATGCTTCGAAGTCTCTATCTCTTTAAGGGTCTGACTTTGGGTAGTGGGTTAAGGCATACTAGTTATGGCAGATATTCGGAAGATAGTTGTGCTTCTCTGGTTTGAGTCCCCTGGTGGGTGTTGTCTAAAGATTGTTAATCTTCTGCTTTGGTTCTATGCAACGTATAGCTAATAGCATAGACACGAGTTCTCCCCACATTGCAGTGGATTGATGAAAGCATGCTTGAGTGAACCCCTCACTATTCTGGCGCCTTGGGAGTGTGAGATATTTGAGGTAAATGCTTCGAAGTCTCTATATCTTTAAGGGTCTGACTTGGTGTAGTGGGTTAAGGCATACTAGTTATGGCGCTATTGGAGTAGTTGTGCTTTCTGGTTTCGAGTCCCAGAGGTGGGTGGTTAAGATGTTAATCTCCTCTGTGGTCATGCAAAGTAGTGCTAATGCATAGCACGAGTTCCCACATTGACAGTGGCTTGATGAAAAATCTTGAGTGACCCCTCACTAATCTGGCGCCCTTGGGAGGTGGAGATATTTGAGGTAAATGCTTCGAAGTCTCTATCTCGTTTAAGGGTCTGACTTGGTGTAGTGGGTTAAGGCATACTAGTTATGGCAGCTATTGGAAGATAGTTGTGCTTTCTGGGTTCGAGTCCCACTGGTGGGTGATTGTCTAAAGATTGTATATATATATATATATATTATATATATATATATCTATATATATATATATATATATACAGTACTTATATATTGTCTGTGTACATATCGTAGTAAATTTGCATATTAAGAGAGTAGGGTGACACAGTGGATGGAGTCAGCGCAGGTGTTCAGAATGTGTGAGGCGGGCGTTTTGAAATTGTTTATTAATTTTGTAGAGGGTCAGAGAAGGAAGGCACAAACCAATCCTAACATTTATAGACCTGTATAGTACTGTACACTTATGTACTAAATATACCTAATAAGCAATTCCGTTATGTTAGTTTCACTTTTTGTTACACTCATAAGAATTCCAATAGTACAAAATTTGATTTTGAGGGGGGGGTGGTGAATAGCAAAAGTCGATCTATGTAGATTCCATCTATAGCAGCTATGGTTTCTATCATTTGTGGAGGAGGAGGAGGAGGAGATGGATACATCATACATGGATAGAGTAAGACAGTCTTTAAAACATTGCAATGGTTAATTAACCGCTTTTGAATTGTTTTTATTTGCCACACACCAGTTCAAGGAAGAGTGGGGGAAACACAAATTGAGATGGAGGTAGAGGCAATTATATTCTTGGAAAGAAGTGATTACTTTAGATTCATATATGGCTGCACAGATAGGTATGGTAATATCTAAGAGAAAGCACTAAGTCATTCCTTCCCTCCAATCATGGAGGAAGGAATGGTGCCCAACCACTTGGACTGGCACAACCATATATAAAGCTGTTTTTGTTATAAGTTTATGTAAATAGACAGTATATAAAGCTGCTAGGTTACAAATTACTGTCTTTCCACAATGCAGTTGATTTAAGTGCTCTCGGTGAATAATATACGTATAATTTTAATTTTAATTCTTTATGTATTAAATTTACAGTATGAAGCAGAATTGATTTATCTGCTCTATAACACATTAGTGATTTTTTCTGGCGTAGGTAAGCTTTATTCCACTTCAGTATATAAATGCCCATTAATTCTTCAGCAATTTTTATTTTTTACCAATGTTATACTGTATATCCTGCATATCTATGTAAAATCCCTGTAAAGCAATCAAATGTTACAGCAACACATTATATTTTCATATACAGTATTTAATTCAAACTACAAACACTACAATCCATTACAATCAAATATACACAAGTCTTCTGACCTCATTATTTTATATTACTTAAGCCACATGATTATGATTGATGCAGTTGTGTTACGCCCAGAAATTTAATTACTATATTTTAAAATTAGCTTAAAAATCACCTGACATGACCAGTCATTTCACTTTAGGGTTAAAGATTTAGTGATAGGAGAGAGAGAGAAAATAGAAAAACATGATTTATGAAAAAGCAAAGTGTCAAAATTAAACCATATATTATACCCTTGACTTACAAAGCATGCAGATCATCTTTTTTCATAATTTATTTATTTATTTATATATTATATATATATATATATATATATATATATATATATATACACACACACACACACAGTTATGTACAGTATATGCCAAGAGTGCCAACTATAAGGCATACTGCATAAAACTTTACAATTTTTACTAATTCATCATTTTTCCTTATGCATAAGGGTATTGTACAGTACAGTATATAAAAAAACACAATGGCCACTACTCCAAAACCACAATATGGAAGTTTGTTTGTTTCCTTTACTGAACTACAGTATATATTATATTAACTAAAAAAATAAAGTTTCAAATTCATTAACATGTAAGATATTAAAGTGTGTGAAGTGAGCTGCACAAAAATTGTAATGAGAAACAAATACAGTATGAATATATAAAAATCTTCACATCTACAGCCAGATATAAAATGTTGCATAACAGAACTAATATATAATTTAACCCTACTGATGGTGATAGTCCACTTAATAATAATGGACTAAACTGTCACTGTCCTTGATCTA
The DNA here is from genome assembly GCA_020271785.1 of Procambarus virginalis. Taxonomy (NCBI): domain Eukaryota; kingdom Metazoa; phylum Arthropoda; class Malacostraca; order Decapoda; family Cambaridae; genus Procambarus; species Procambarus virginalis. Next base: position 2,547,756 of record WNGS01113158.1, on the reverse strand, counting down.
TGCAGTACCCAGTACTGTATATTCCAATCACAGTTCATGTGGAGAGGTGCCTCTCCAAAAGTATAGTAGTCTAATTAAACAAAATATCCATAGGTCCTTTTAAAAAAAACCAGCACTGAATGTAATGAAACACCTTTTCTGGGTGAGACTCGGAGGCTCCCCGGAGCTATCCGGGAGCCGACGGGGCTTCTCCAGAAAAAAAAATCAAAATAATCTCATGCTGTAAGAAGCTGTGATTCCCCTACTCCCAGCCCAATCATATACAATACAAAATTAAAATTATCATACATGATATAGTAATCACCTTTCTCTTACAGGTTTGCATATAAAACTTTGGTACAGTATACAGTATAAATAAAAAAAATCAATGTAAACATATTTCAACAGTATGTCCTTAATATACATTCAGATCAAATGGACAATCATTTCATGAAAAATTTCCAGTAGATTACAGCACCAAGAATGCTACACTCTAGTAAAATAATAACTATTAAAAGTACCTTGTTATAAAGCACATGATGTGACATGGATCGAATTATTCTTCTGCTTCTACTAAGTTCGGCATCTGTGTCAATCAGCCTGTCTCTTGTTCGAGTCAAAGTTCTCTTTGAGTTCCTAACTCACCGAGGACATCTGTTCCAATGTGTACATTTTCTATAACAATTTTTGTGGAATTTGCTATGCTTGCCGAGGTTCGGTCTAGGATTGCATTGCCCTGTATCACCTGGAATTGTATTTAACAACACATTTAACAACAGGCATTATATAAAAACATGCTGTTGCCTGTTATATAACAACAGGCAACAACAACATATACATATACCGGTATCTTAAATCAAATATATATCAGCGGTGTATAATTACAGTATCACATACTGTACCTGTTTACGTATTTCAGCATCAAAAGTGTCACTATCTTGAGCAGTAGAATGAGTCCACTTCTCTTGTTCAAACCGTTTCTGATATCTAAAAATAAGGAGATCAAATATATATATATATATATATATATATATATATATATATATATATATATATATATATATATATATATATATATATATATATATATATATATGTCATACCTAGTAGCCAGAATGCACTTCTCGGCCTACTATGCAAGGCCCGATTTGCCTAATAAGCCAAGTTTTCATGAATTAATTGTTTTTCGACTACCTAACCTACCTACCTAACCTAACTTTTTCGGCTACCTAACCTAACCTAACCTATAAAGATAGGTTAGGTTAGGTTAGGTTGGGTTGGTTAGGTTCGGTCATATATCTACGTTAATTTTAACTCCAATAAAAAAAAATTGACCTCAAACATAATGAAATGGATAGCTTTATCATTTCATAAGAAAAAAAATAGAGAAAATATATTAATTCATGAAAACTTGGCTTATTAGGCAAATCGGGTCTTGCATAGTAGGCTGAGAAGTGCGTTCTGGCTACTAGGTACGACATATATATATATACTGTATATATAAATACTACTAACTTTAAAACAAAATGATTATCAAAATATTTTTCATATGGCAAAATTTCAGGAATTAAACACTTGGGGTATAATTAATAATCTCAGATAAAACACTTTAATACTGTATTAAGATATACTAACAATGGCTATAGCTTTACAATTATCAACAAATTCCTTATACAGTAATCTGAATCAATGGATCATCCAAAAAAAATCTGATCTGGTGATAGGCTCCACTTTACACATTGCTAATCCAAATTATCTGTAACAGATGCCAAGATCAATATTTAGAAACAAAATACCTGTGTGCAATGTTAGAGAAATAAGTGAGAAGTATATGTAGCTGGATGCGGTAAGAGATTTTAAGGAAGCAAAGTTTTATATATTAGGTTCATGAGAGATAAAGCTTAAAGGAAATGAGATTGAGAGTGAAGCACAGTAAAAATTATATGAGGATGTGTGGAAGTAAATACGCAGCAAGAAATAACCATAAGGCTGTTAATGAAAAGTATTACAGCATTGGAGAAATTAACTTTATCTTATATTTTACACAGAAGCCCAGGAGCTTCTGTGGCCAGTTTAACCCTTAAAGTGCGCATCACATCATATGACGTGCTAGGCGTTTTACCAGTCAATTGCTCTTCACGTCATATGATGTGTTGGAGTACTACGCAAGATTTAAACGGCCCGCGGATACACGGGGTTCACCACACCTTCATCAGGGCTCTTGTAAACAGACGCCATTTTTTAAAAAAAATCGTGGGCCAAACTCCGGGTGTTAGGGGCCTCAGTATCGCGTAAGCTACCAAGCCTGACGCACGCAGCATGAGCTCACAGCACTGCTGTTCAGCTTGTGACCACAGCATCGCCTAAAAATGCCAAAAAATACTTGTTCATGCTATTATGTAGCGATGATATTATTACAGAGGACCCCTGACTGTGATAAAAGTGACCAGGGTTCTGATAATAGCAGGATTGCGATGATATTTAGCGCTGTGCGCCATGGAGGGAGGAGTAATGCTGTGGGAGGGAGGGTGGTGGCGATGTTTTCTGACTGTGTGTGGCCACCTTTTATTGACTGCACTCAGCATACCAGCTTAGTGGTTCGCTATAGTGAACACAAATGTAGATACTTATATATAACGTGTGTATAGAGGGTATAAACAGCAAGAGAAGGTTTGGAGCCGCCATTTTGGTGAGGGCGGTGGCGTCGTCTGCACGACGCCACCGTGCAGACGACGGTGTTGTTTACTGGTTACCACGATGGTCTATGGGCACCATACCAGTTTATTTGTACAAGTATGGTGAATAAAACAGGTAGATATTTATTTATAATGTGTGTATATAGCGTAATAACACCACACAGTATTGTTGGAGGAGAAATATTAGTGTCTGGCCTTGAGGGAGGCAGCCATCAGCTGACTGTGTTAGGTCCTATGTCTTTGTGACTTTACTCACCATACAAGCTTAGATGTACAGTTATGGTGAACAAAATATGTAGATACTTATATATAACGTCTGTATATAGTGAATTATAGCAAAAACAGTATTGTGGGAGGAGAATGTGGGCGAGTCAGATGACTGGAGGGAGGGCGGGAGTGGCTGGCTGGTACACGGCGGTCAATCCTCGTTAATTTTTGACTCATAATAGCTACTTAGTGGTTCGTTATAGTGAACAGAACATGCAGATACTTATATATAACCTGTGCTTATAGTGTAATAACCGACAAAGTATTTGTTCACTGATTGATGAACATAACTGAATCAACAATATGCACACCATATTTTTGAGTACAGCAATGATTCACTCATTTTATTATATAAATATATCAAACTACAGTACACACTATTGAATAATATTACAGCAAAATAACTATGAAACATCAATCAGAGACATTGAAATAATTAGGTATTTATCTCTTTGTGGCAACTCTGGCCTGACAGCTAGCGAGCAACAGACCGCCTGGGACGCATGCTGAGTCAGCGCCTATAATTTGCCAGACTTCCCCGCCCTATAGCGGGCAATATTTGGCACTTACGATTTTTTTATTATTTTTCCCGTGATCAGTGAACACAAATTAACAGGTTAGGAAGAAAAAATATTTTTTTTTTTTCAAAATGACATGCGCCTGTGGGGATGGCAGGATATTAAACCCCGAGCATGTTAAGGGTCAGTATAAGGTCTTAAACCGACAAATTTGAAAGGGGAAGTGATGAGAAATGATTGCACATACTCAGTATGACACAAAATGAGATTTTGGTGGTTTAGAGGAAGAATGAGATAAGAATAATACCAAGAAGTAACAGAATAATTGTGATGGATAATTTTAAATAATATACAGTGTAAATGGTGTTCTAAAAATAACTGACCGACTGTAGACTGAAAAACTTACGTAATGAAAGTTATGAAATGCAAATACATATTTTATATATAAAGATATACATAAGAATACATGGCAGAGGTTGAATGATGGAATGGATGAAGAGAAACAATTTGATTGTAGAGAGAAGCATGTTAAAAGTATGTAAACATACAGAAATACAGTAAGGAGGAATATCTGGAGGTTCGTCTGACTACATATTTATACCTTCTGCTGGGTTTTTCTAGATTTTGGATTGATCTCAGATTCTCAAGCTCCCCCATTGCCTCAAAGAAAGCCAGATTGTGGTACTGCTCATGGTAGGATAGGGCGAGTTTCAAAGGCCACGGGTGACTCCCAAAGGTTTGCCAGGACCAGCACATAGGGCCCAGTAGCCATAGTAGACCAGTAGTAGCTCAGGGAGTTACTGAGGAGGACTCTTCCAGAGATACAGTAATTACCTAAGTGTAATTACAGGATGAGAGCTATACTCATAATGTCCCATCTTTCCAATAATCTTTGTGCTTTGAAACTACCGATTCTTTTGGCATCTATCGCTTTCTCACTTTCTCCGACCTTCTTCAACTCTGTTTGCAAAAAGAGAACTTTCATATCTGTTTTGGCACCTCTATTTCCTTAGCTTGAATCTATGACCTCTTATTATTTAAGTTGTAGGTTGCAAGAATTTCTCCTTGTCTATTATGTCAATTCCTGTCACTATTTTGTATGCTGTGATCATAAGGCATCTTTTTCCCTTCTATCTTGTAGCCTTAGCATGTTTGATGCCTCCAGCCTCTCCTCATAGCTCATGTTTTTAAGTTCAAATATTAAAGCTATTTTTGTTATTATTTATTTATTTATATAAACAAGAGTTCCTACATTCTTGTACAGATGGGATCAAGCATGCACCCCTTGACTCCTCAGATACACGCTCTATCAACAGTACAGTATATGCTTGCAAAATTATATTTGTCAGTACATACCTTAATAATTCATTGTGGTATCTTTGCACTTTGCTGGTCATAGTGTTTCTGTAGTCAAGTGGAGCCTTCCTGATTTCAATATCCATCTCTAGCAATGAATCATTAGCATCTTTCAATGATCGTTCAATTTCGAACAGAAGCTTTTTCCGTTCTTCTTGGCTCTTACACTGTCCAACCCCACACTGTAATACATAATGCAAAATTATAATATACAGTACTCTAATAAGTTATCATAATATGTTATTATAATACAGTCTTATAAGTTATCTACATAAGTTATCACTTATGCAGAATCCAAGAGACCATATTCTGCATAATTAGCAATTAATATTATGTTTCCAATAAGCTAAACATTATTTGCATTTGTTTTCCTTGTTTAAAAAATAGGATTTCTAGTCAGTTACTTGATATTGTCTATTATAAAATTTTAGACTTCTATTAATTTATAGCCTGTATCTTTCTAAACACACTGATTCAATTAATATAACACATTGAAACATTAATTTTGCAAAGTGATGTCCTTCACTATGCTATATATTAATGGATAGGACAACTCAAAAGAATGTGACAATGAAGGCACTTTGTGTGTAAAAGTAACTTTTGTTAAAACATTTGTAATCTCTTACCTGTAATGAAATCTTTTAAGTATATTTCTGAAATTACATCATAGGCTGCATGAATTAACTGAAGATCCTTCCTGGGATTATCATTGAAAAATCACTACATTGTAGGTCATGATAACTCCACTACTAAAATAGTAGTACTAGGTCATGATAACTGCACTACTAAAATGGTAGTAGTAGGTCATGATAACTGCCCGACCAAAGAACCAAAGCTCAACCCCTACAAGCATAACCTGGCGAGTACTACCAAAAATAAGTAAATAAATACTGGTGCTTCCTCCTTCATATTACCAACTATTACTGTACCAATCCTAAAGAGGAGTCATAGGCTATTTTAAATAATAGTGATTAATATAGGTATGATAAAGCCTTACAGTATTCACTTTACAATGATTTACCGATAAAAATTAGAAATCCATATATAGCACCGTACCGAAAAAATTAATTATTTACTCGAGATACTAAAACCTCTCTGGAGCACTGGACCATCTTTACGAGGGTCACTCTTTGTGGGAATATTGTTAAGCTTTAGTATAGTAAAGAGAGAAGTGTACAGGGTTTGGTTGATATGAAACCTGTAGCACTAATGACTACAATATCAGCTTTGCCATTTTTCAAATGGAATAAGTACTCCTCGTCCAGCTGTTAAGGATATTTGTATTGGGAGTCAATATATCAAGGCTGGCCTACTCTAAGTACAAAATTTATGCTATTTTTCTAGAGTTGCAGTGTGTTGATCTCAATGATTAACTGACCAATTAAGTATAGCGCCTCAAACCCGCTGCAGGTGAGAGGGTAGAACAATCGAGGTGACCCCCACATTGTCAAGTGTCATTATGTAGTAATTGTCAGTTATCACTAGTGTTCAGTTAGTTCACTATTGTCTCATGCAAGAGAGTAGAGACTGAGTCTCTTCTCATGCCAGTGACATGGGAACAATTCCTGCTGTGTATGGTTTACATAGTTCTTGTCCTGATAATCTCAATCAAACTAGAGTCAAGCTCCCTGTGTATCAGTAAGTACGTTTGTTAAATAAACCTATTTTAATTAGTACCAGTGTCTTTTTGTCAGCATTTTCCTAAGTACAGTACTGCCTCCGCACTTATCCTACCTAACTATTATGTACCAGCTCTGGGTATAAAGACCCCCCATAGCCTGCCAACACTCAAAAACTAAATTTTTGTTGAGAACCCCTTGAAGTAATTTCTCTAGAGTAGCGTTTATGTATTGGAGCGAGACTGACGACCCAGTGATGGTTGATACAGTACACCTGCATACTTGTCTAGATACTGATGTGGTGTGCACCCCCTCTTCATTTGAGATACAGCCAATCGTTTTTGGATACTCTCTCATATATTTTCTGTTAACTGATAGCATGCAGACAACCATCATTGGGATTGGTGAGAAAATCAACTGGAGCTTTGAGGTGACTCAAACCCACGACTGAGAGAATCCCAGCCGCTGATGCCAACCACTGGATTGGTGATTGAAACCATTGTATTGGGATTGGTGCTGTTGCATGCAGTTGCACTCATTGCAGAAATATACATGACCTCACAATTGTATTATGAACTTCATATTTCATTATAAGCAGTATTCTGTGCTGGTACAGTATATTTCTTACCTCTAGTTTATCAGTGACTTGATCTAGAAGTGCCTCTACTTCTTCATCCAACAACTCAAACTTGTGAGAAGACATCTTGCCAAAGCTTCTCTCTAAATGTAGACGTTGTATGCAAAGGTTTGTTGCGTTCTGATTTTAATTCTGAAAGCAAATTATATTCTTAAAATTAAATATCAAAATCTATAAACAAGAATTTATGTCTATTTGTTTATTCAAGGTTAAGAGGCCATACCAAACATTGCGTGGCGACTGGTCTTTGTTTGGGGATGGTCATAATTTTATGCTGTCATAGGTAGGTAGGGGTTGGTCCCTCCCATCCTTTGCATGAACTAACAAATGACACTAATTACACTCTAATTAACCCCTAATCTGACCTCAGAGGAGATTTTTACATTAACAATGACATCTATCCTGCACACATTATAATTATAATAACAATTAGTTACAAACCCCTTTTTGTTACAATATCTGTGTATTTAAAATAAATATTATATAACGAAGATACAAGCTTTGTTAACTAAAATAAATTAAATATGGGGTATTCAGAATCATCAAAGCTTATTATTATTAGTCTTTACACCATACAACTTGCTCATAATCTCATACATGTCATTTATATACTAGAAGCAAAATATGGATACAGTGCAAAGATTTCAAGTATTTTATCATTTGTAATAAGATGGTGTTCCATTTCATGCAGCATGAGTTTATATTTATATCTGAATGGCTCAATTATATCAGTCTAACATGTGATGTTCTAATGTGTGTCCCTGTCATTGCCGACACACTTTACTTACTCTAGATCCCCATAAAAACTGAGCTATCTTGAGGTTATCTTGAGTTGATTTCGAAGATTTTTAGTGTCCCCGCGGCCCAGTCCTCGACCAGGCCTCCACCCCCAGGAAGCAGCCTGGGACACCAGACTAACTCCCAGGTACCTATTTACTGCTAGGTAACAGTGAGCTGTAACAGGTAGGTAGGTAACAGTGAGCTACCAGAGATACCTGTAGCATTGTAGTATTCGAGCTGTTACAACACCTGTCAGTTTATTTTGTTACTTGCCCCATACATATATTCTGTTCGACACATTTCATTGTGATAAATAGAGGATCTGCTAAATTGTTTGCTCTATTCTACTGTCTTCAAAATCATCACAAATGTTCTTGTCTAACATAACTTTTTTAAGGGTTCTATTGTAAAGTCCAAGATTATGTCCAACATTGACTTTATTTACTGCAAGCTTTAGCAAGGGCATTAACATGACCATGTTCAGGAAGTCCAATGAGAGAGAGGGGATCCATACTTTGACTTTGACTCTCATGCATATGTATCTATGTCTGGCTGGGGGTGACAAGTACATCACAATTTGACTGTACGATAATTTCCTGCATGGTGTCAATATCTCTACCAAACAAAACAAACAGTTTTGGTTACCTTACCTTGAGGATACCTTGAGGTGCTTCCGGGGCTTATCGTCCCCGCGGCCCGGTCATCGACCAGGCCTCCTGGTTGCTGGTTGATCAGTCCAGCAACCAGGAGGCCTGGTTGATGACCGGGCCGCGGGGACGATAAGCCCCGGAAGCACCTCAAGGTATCCTCAAGGTAAGGTAACCAAAACTGTTTGTTTTCCCCATAAGATAAAGCTTGTGTTCGGCCCGTAAATCAACATTACCAACATTAAAGAAAATCCCTTTCTTGCACTCCCACTAACAAAACAAATTGCCATAACATCACAAATATACGTTTAGGGTAATTGTGGGTTCTCTCATATGATGTGATACTTGGCAATTTATATTAAAATGAGGCAAAACTAGTTTGTTTACATCTCACCTCGTCGCCGCCGACCCAGGTCAAGGCTGCCAACCGACCCGCTCATACCTACTGTGAAAAAACAAGTGGCCTTTGATGATATTTTATCATGTGGATTATGTGACTTTGAATATGTTCAATTAAAGTCTGATGCATCTGTGCCATTTCATATAATTTAATTTGACAATGTTCATGTAATAGTGTATGTATGGCTTCGTTCTCGACTTACAAGTAGAAATGGGCGCCTGGTGGCTGAGTGGACAGTGCTCGGGATTCGTAGTCCTAGGGAACGGGGATCGATCCCCGGCGATGGCGGAAATAAATGGGCAGAGTTTGTTTCACCCTGATGCTCCTGTTCACCTAGCAGTAAATAGGTACCTGGTAGTTAAACAGCTGATAGGGATGTGTGAGTGCGCCCTTGTGTTAAAGAGAAATATATGTAGTAGATATAATAGAGGAAACAGATTACTTAGAAAGGCGGGGTCCAAGAGCTAATAGCTCGATTCTGCAGACACTAATAGTAAATACACACACACACACACACCATGGGTTCTGAGAGAATGTGCATCTATCTGAGTTCAGCATTCCACTTTACCCTTTCAGGCATCCCTGTGTATAGGAGTCGTAGCAGACGTATGGAAAAAGGCTAACATAGTTCCAATCTACAAAAGTGGCAGCAGGGAAGACCCCTCAATTATAGACCTGTATCGTTGACAAGTGTAATAGCGAAAATATTTGAAAAAAATAATAATAACTAAATGGGTAGAACACCTGGAGAGAAATGATATAATATCAGACACACAGTATGGTTTTCGATCTGGAAGATCCTGTGTATCGAATTTACTCAGTTTCTATGATCGAGCCGCAGAGATTTTACAGGAAAGAGATGATTGGTTGACTGCATCTATTTGGACCTAAAAAAGGCTTTCGGCAGAGTTCCACATAAGAGGTTGTTCTGGAAACTGGAAAATATTGGGGGAGGGGGGTGACAGGTAAGCTTCTAACATGGATGAAATATTTTCTGACTGACAGAAAAATGAGGGCAGTAACCAGAGGCAATGAATTGGACTGGAGAAATGTCACAAGTGGAGTACCACAGAGTTCAGTTCTTGCACCGGTGATGTTCATTGTCTACATAAATGATCTTCCAGTTGGTATACAGAATTATATGAACATGTTTGCTGATGATGCTAAGATAATTGGAAGGATAAGAAACTTAGATGATTGTCATGCCCTTCAAGAAGACCTGGACAAAATAAGTATATGGAGCACCACTGGCAAATGGAATTTGATGTGAATAAATGCCATGTTATGGAATGTGGAATAGGAGAACATAGACCCCACACAACCTATAAATTATGTGAGAAATCTTTAAAGAATTCTGATAAAGAAAGATATCTAGTGGTGGTTCTAGATAGAAAACTATCACCTGAGGATCACATAAAGAACGTTGTGCGAGGAGCCTATCCCACGCTTTCTAACTTCAGAATTGCTTTTAAATACATGGATGGCGAAATACTAAAGAAATTGTTCACGACTTTGGTAGGCCAAAGCTAGAATATGCAGCAGTTGTGTGGTGCCATATCTTAAGAAGCACATCAACTGGAAAAGGTGCAAAGACATGCTACTAAGTGGCTCCCAGAACTGAAGGGCAAGAGCTACGAGGAGAGGTTAGAGGCGTTGAGGCATTAAATATGCCAAAACTAGAAGACAGAAGAAAAAGAGGTGATATGATCACTACGTACAAAATAGTAACAGGAATTGATAAAATCAATAGGGAAGATTTCCTGAGACCTGAAACTTCAAGAACATTACATAACGAGAACTTTTTGGTGGTTAACCAGTCCATTATTGAACATTTGACCAAATAATTGCTATAGTACTGGGGGCTCCTGTTGAACAATTAAGTCGTCAGTGTAAACGTAAACTCATGTTGTATATGTGCTTGAGGAACGCCAGTTTGAGGGATTAAAAAAAAGGAAGATGTTATGATCAGATATGTTGACATCAAGCAAGCAAGATATGTTGGTGATTCATGGGCCACGACGACACACGTGCCGGATACACCCAACAAGTTTCTGTAATGTAATCCGCAAAAATAAAATACAAATAAATATGAACGGGGAAAGTGTTGAACCTTGAGAATCATAGTATCAACATAAACGCACTGTGTCAATACCCAATACAATCAGAACTGTCAGTTTATTGTACACGTTACATGGGATGAAATCCGACCACAAAAACAAAACAAGGACAATACTGTACAAATACTTTAGATAATCCGCGTAAATTTTGTGCGTCATCCCTACAGCCGGGAGCCCCGGGACTATCAGTGTGTGTTGAGCGCTGCGGTGGATGGGTCACGCCCCACGCTTCTTCTCCTTTATCCTCCATTCTGCTGCATGACGTGAGTGTTGGAGCCTGCCGTGTGCTCGGGTGATGGCCACCACCCCCCCCGGCGAGTGCCACCGTACGCACGAGTGCCTCTAAATTCGAGGGTCGTGATAAAACAAGTGGGGGGAGAGGAGGATCGCCCGCCAGGTGGTGGTGGTGGCGGGGGGGAAACTTAAGGCCTCGGTGCCAGTTCTAGGAATGGACCCACCAAGTCCTGTGTGGTGAAGGTATTTGATGGTGTAGGGTAGTTATTACACTCTGGTGTCCTGTCGTGCCCAGGTAGCTGCCGGTACCTTGCGCCGGGTCCTGTCAGGCATTGTAAAATGACGAGAACAGCTGCTGGCTTAACATAGGCCGGTATATCCTGCCAACCCGTCAGGCTTGGCTCGGTATATGTGCACAATATCCGTCTGGCTTGGCTGGCTGGCTGCAGAACATCCGTCTGGCTTGGTTCGGGGTATTTATTTCTCGCTGTCGGGACAAGAAGCCTGTGCTTTGGCTTATCGACGCCCCTACCCCAAGGCCAACTATTGACCTTCACCAAGACTACACCACTACAGTTTCCTGTCTCTCGGGTACCTGTTATACTGCTAGGTGAGCAGAGACATCAGGGGAAAATAAATTTCCCAACAGTTTCCCCTGCCTGGGGACTGAACCTGGGTTACAGGTTTGAGAGCAGAGCATATAGACTACTGTGCCACATGAAGGCTATCCATGTGGTTTGCTTGGGTGCTTGCAAGGGAAGGGAGCTATCAGGTGGAAAGTGCCAAGCCATTATGACTATATAGCACTGGGAAGGGATCAGGATAAGGATTTGGGATAGGACGAGGGGAAGAAATGTTGTCCAACAACTTGGACGGTCGAGGATTGAACGCTGCCCTGCATGAAGCGAGATCGTGGCTCTACTGTCCAGCCCAAGTGGTTGGACATTGGGGGCTTGGAGAATATCGTCTAACTTGGCCTGGTGCACGAAGAATAACCATTCGGCTGCTTTTAATATGTAATACAGTATTGTATTATACATTACCCAGTACTATACAGGATTTCATTGTCTTCTCAGAAGCTGCATTGTGCAGTAAAGTGATGTACAGTATTTAATTTTCTAATTGTAGTATAATTTATTTGTTTCATATCACATTCCCCCTCTAACTGAAATGTAGCCAACAGTTAATGTCCATTATCCTGTAATTTGCCAACATCTTGTCTCTTATCTGAAATCTTAATCTATTTTAGACTTGATGTCTTATAAAATATTTAAGCCTGTTATTCATTTCAGTATCTAAGTAAGTAGGCTTAAATTGCTTTGCTCCAACAGAATTTAGTGGCTAGATGACGTCATTGGGCGACTTCCACAATGTAAGTCAGGCAGAGGTGGTGACAGAGGTCCTGAATATAACAGAGGGCGAGGAGGCACTAGAGTTGGCTAGCAATGACATGTCAAAGTCACTTGACATTTCACAAATGTCTTTAGAAAGTGAATCCATGGATAGGTATGTTTTTGCTAGTTTTAACCAAAAAGTGCTGCACGTTTGAATGCTTTTTTTAATTAAGGTTGAACTAGGCTTAAGTGGAATGTTCCTTGTATTCAGAGACTTAAGATTTGATTTTAATTTTGTAGGTGGCATGTGTGTGTTTACTAAGTCTTATTCTTATTGTGCATAAAGGATTTTTTTCAGCATAGGCTATATTATACGAAAGACGTAGCTATTTATTTGGAAACGTAAAGTTTTGGTAGTTTTGAGTTCTTAATTTCTGTAGGTCACCCAAGTCTTTATAGTATTAATTGCTTTGATACAGTACAATATAGGGTAAAGTCACCAGCTGGCATTTACTTCTTGGAGGAAGGGCAAATATAAAATTCATTGTACTGGATTAACTTTAAATATGCAAATATTTATGGTATTTAAAATTGAGTGTTTAGAATGTCTGAACTTGTCAAGTTGGAAAGACTCGGTAATTTTCAGAAAGCACTAAGCCAGTATGACTAACTGTAGCACTTATAAGGTTGGAGATTTTTGTTAAGCTGACATAAGGCATTAAGGCAGAACATCAATGTATGCAGATTTGGTAGCTTAAATCCCAGATGATGGGCAGGTTTTGATTCATTATATATTTTTGTAACTTTTAGTAATTTATAAATTATGATCCTAAACTTTAAGTATGGTATCTTTTAAAGATGTTTTAGGTTTCATAAGTAGTTACTGTATATAGTTATAAGTGCCCAAAACGCTGCACGTAGTAGTGGCTTTACAAGATTGTAAATACTATGCTATGTATTCTCTCAAACCCAATGTACCTTCTTGTATATAAATAAATAAATAAATAAATAAATAAATAAATAAGTGTTAACAGGTGACTTGATACTGTGCTTAACAATTAGTGACTTCTACTCCTCCTCACTGCATTTCACTTGGCCATTCAAACAATATGAATATAAGTACGATACTTCCATGCATGTCCCGCTTCCACTGATGTTCTCTTGTCCTTTTTTTATATCAATTTTAAGAGAGGCTAAATCTTAATTACTTTACCCTCACAGTGGAGATTCCTTGTGTTCTTTCCCCAACTTCATTACTGTACGTACTTTGTTCTTTTTAGGATTGAGTGATGGCCATTTGTCTGCCTACTCCTGAAATTTAGATTTTCTGTAATTCTCTGCAGTCTTCATTTACATTTCGTATTTGCTTTGCATTATCTGCAAGTATTGATGTGTAAAAGCTTGCTGTCAGGCTGGTCATTAACGTAAATCGGGACTGTTTCTTGTGGACCCCATTTGTCATGAGCTTTCAGCTCAACACCACGTCTGTCTATTTACCTCCTTCTTCTGCCTGTTAGGTACTTCCTTAACCAGTTCAGTATTTTCCCAGTTTTACAAGGTAGCCTTTTCATTTTGTACACGAACCTCTCATGAGAAGTGGTATTAAATGACGTTTGACAGTCTAGGAATGGCTGATAGGAAGCAACCCTGTCACCTACAGTCAATTTGGCTTTACTTTTGTTTTATTTAGTTAACCTTGTTTTAAAACTAAAGTTTGTCAGGTATGAATTCTCTCTTCTAAATCCATGTTGCCCATCCATTAAAAAGCTAATCATCTCCAAATGCTTCAATCTCATTTTGATCTCTTTCACCAGCACTTTACAAGAAATGCATGTCAGTAACCTGGTAAGTTTTGGCTTTCTCATTAGTTGGCTGAAATCCAGTCGATTCAATGGAAATGTCACTTAGACCATTGGGATCTTGGAGAAATTTCTTGGCAGTCCCAACTTTGCATGCTTCGTGTGTGTGTCCTGGACCAACAGTAACTGTGCAGGTGTCTTGTTGTACTGTATCTTTTACCTCAATTTCATATGGTGCTCTTATTTTCTTCTGAACTGATGCTTTCCTACCTCATGAAAGCTGGGAGGAAAAAGTATACTGTTCAATATTGATGACTATAACTTAATTTCATAAGATTAATTTTATATTGGATTACAGTACTGTTTTTTAATTAGACTTTGTTCAAAATCTAAATACTATAGTATACTTTTTCTATATTATAAGAATGAATTACAATTATTGAGAATTACAAATGCATTACTTGAGAATTACAATTGCATATTTCATTTTAATGTAATTTTAAGTGTTCCCTTTAAAGACCTAATCTAAAAAAATGTAATGCTATGTCTTTATCTTTAGTCATTGTTCTTAATTTACATTACAGAATTCAGAAGTTTTTAAAATATCTATTTTATTTTATTGTAGTGAGGTCATGGATACAGCTGCAGACTCCTCCAGGGAGTCGGCCCTACAGTCGCCAGACTCTGCCATTGGTGTAACGCCTACCTTGACACCTGAACAAGAGTTCCAGAACACTATTCCTGAAAAACTCTCTGAAAGGCCTATACATTTCATAGAAGATACACAAAAATCAATACAGGTAGAGCAGAATAGTAAACTCATTGAATCTGGGGCAGAGAGAGAAAAGGATGACCGTCAAAGTGTGTCCATTGCAGATCAGAGAACACAAGATCTGGAGCAACAGGTATACAGCTTTATTCTAATATTGCACAGGCACATAATTTGTGTGGACTACCGGGCACCACTTGCTAATGCAGACCATACTATATTCAGTATCATTAAGGTAAACTCAAATATTTTTGAACAGGAACGGATGGCATCTGGGTTTTATTCATGGCAATCCTCTTGGAGATTGCAGTGTTGTTTTAACATTCATTGGTCAGCTTGCTTAGTTATAGTATGAAGAGTTACCTCATGGCACTGGATGGTTTTAGAGCTTTAACGAAGCTCTGGTGAAGCTCTCCACATGGTAAAACATATTATGATACCTGCATCCATTTACTTTAAATGTCTTTATTATGGATTCTGCAGTCCATGTATTAAGGGCATATCACTGAAAAGTGCTTGCATTAAATTGAACATCTTGCAAAATGTTTAATGGCTTCCATTTTTATCTTAAATAGATGTGGTCTGCATTAAATATCTCATATAAAACTGAGTGTAGGTTGCTATATATTGTACAGGGTATCAAATGTAGTTGGAAATAGTTTATAGCTAAATATACAGTAGTCTGGTGAGCATGAGTATAAGTGATGTACAGTACTGTATTATGTAGATAATAAGAACAGTATCCAGTATCTTGAATTATTACCTCCAGAATGCTAGTGAATCAAAATGGACAACAGTGAGGTAAATGTTAAAAAATAAGCAGAAAATGATCCACCCAGTAGCAAATTGAAAGCAAACCAACTCGCTTGGAAAGGGGAAGGGAGATCCTTCCAGAAAGAGGCGTTTCATTACATTCGACACAGGTTTTCTGGAAAGGGGGTCATTCAGTGGGCTCCTCTGTTAATTCACCACAGAACAAAAAAGTGAGAAACTTGCCAGAGGCTGATAGGAAGCAAGCCCAACCCTGAAAGGTGTGAGGGGTTGGGGAGAGGTAACCTGGTTTATAGCAACACAAGCCTGATGGAGCTTAGGGATAGTAGTAGTAGGCATCCATTAGTCTCGGTAGATTATGGAGTTGCGCACCGGTGTCGGCCTGATCTGGAGTGGCCTCACCAGGGCGCAAAGCCAGGGTAGGTTGATATGGAGGAGAAGCTGTAAACCAGGTTACCTGTCCCCGGAACTCAGCTTAGGGATAATAACTACATGAGCCACCAAAACCAAGTAAAATCACCAAAATCCACAAATCTGAATATCGGCCCAAGACATAATAAAATAAACGCGGACAAAGTTGCAAACATGTGCATCGTGGACTTGAGGGTAAAATGCAGTCTGGCTAAACTTGATGACACTGTGGAAAATCTGAGAACAAGGAACCAAGAACAATTAGTCAAATCAGCACCTGGTGCAACCTTGACGACATGCAGATAATGACAGCTGAAACCAAACTCAACAAATGATGCATTCTTAGCCAAACAAATAAACAATAACCAGTGGACCCCTGCAGAAGCCAATGGTCTTATTATTTATTATTGGCCAGAAAAGGGGGATGGTAGC
This sequence comes from Procambarus virginalis, assembly GCA_020271785.1. Classification (NCBI taxonomy): domain Eukaryota; kingdom Metazoa; phylum Arthropoda; class Malacostraca; order Decapoda; family Cambaridae; genus Procambarus; species Procambarus virginalis. The sequence continues at coordinate 2,530,990 of WNGS01113158.1, read as the reverse complement.
AGAATAAAACGCGAGCTTTCTAAGGAGAGCACGTAGTGCCTCAACCCAACAACTGGTAGTGAGGGCTAATGAAAATAGCCTAAGTAGAAGAATCATGGATTAGAGGGGCAACAGAAAAGAGACCATGTAGGCTCTGGAGGAGAATGAGCTGGCAGAGGTAAAAAAAAATTGAGACAATTTGTGAAACGGTTCTGAAGAAATATTGACACTGAATGCAAGCAAAAGTGGCTTTGCCTATGTCAAACAAAAGAAAAGGCATAGTTGGGACAAAAAGATAGCAGCTATCTGTGGACCACACAGATGGTAACAGACCAAAGTAAAAAATTCGAAAAGCAAAGAATGGAGGGCATCCTTGAACCAGTAAGGAACGTCGCGGGAATATGGGTGAACTGGCAGAAAAAAATATGGGTTCGGAAAACAAGCCACTAGAGCTGAAAATCACACATGAGGATACCAAGGAACCAAAAGGACCACTTCCACTTTGCCTGCAAACATCTCCAATCTGGAAAACACCAAAAGCAATAGCTGAACTGATGGGAAGAATTATAGGAACTTGCAATTATCTGTCCATCCGAAAGCATCCTCCATGAGAGCCTCGCAAATGGGGACCGTAACAAAATAAGATGGAATCTGTTGGTTCCACGCCAATGTGAAGAGGTCCACCTCGTGGGCAACTGAATGTCTTTTAGAGCTAGTTGGACATATCAACTGGCCATTCGGTTAAATTGGGATGAAAATTAGTGTGCTCACGAGCACAGAGAGCTAAGCCCTGAGAAACCAGAAGAGCTACTCCAAGTCCAGCTCTACAGAAGAAAGGACTGAAGTGACCACATGTGACTTGGGCATTGAATCACTAGGAAACAGTTGGAGTGGAGGCAGATCATGGAGCCTTGAGGGAGACAAAAACACTCTACACCCCACCACACAGCCGCAATCGTGAGTACCATGTTAAGCACCCATTGAAGAAAGGCCCGTTCAGTGACACTTGAGAGGCCTGCTGAGCACGTTACAAAACCCGAACTCAGGGCAGAGGTGTCCATAAATAGGTTGTGGCATCGAGAAGGAAGGTCAATGGATTCCTTGCCTCCATTGCCTAGTCTGGTCATAACGATTTCAGTGCCATGCAGCTGGGTCTAGTCCTGGCACTTTACCTCATACTGAAAACCCTTCCTCTCACCCCACAAATTCTTCCCCTATCCCCACTTCCACGCTCACCCAATTAAGGTATCTTGACCTATATTTAATTCATTCAAGGAAGGTACCATTGAACCGATTACCAAAACGCCTAAAGAGAGAACTAGTGAACCTGAAGCTGGCAAAGGGTAAATGGCACATCCAGTGATCCCTGTGGTTAGAAAGGAAGGAACCAGCAGCAGAGCCAATCCCTGCCCAGGAAAAAATGAGCAGGCAAAGAATAGGCACCCCCTCGACTGAATAAGCAAATGCTAAGGAACCCAAAAGGGCAGCAACAGAGTGTCACAGACTAGGCCTAACTGTCCAAATCATCAATGGAACTAGCCAGGAAGTATGCCAAATCACTTCGAACCCGAACTTAGTGAGCTGGGAAAGCGCCAGATTCCCTGGCTTGCAGACAGGTTGGGCACCCAAACCAGCCAGTCAATGAGGCTGACTCTCAGAACTGCAGCCTCCAAAAAAAAAAGATCACACCCAGTACGCAAAAGTCTGAGAAGTCAGAACAAACCTAAGGGAAGGACCTGAAATGGCTAACGAGAATGCCCTGATGAAAATAAATGGGACAAACCAACCATTATTTCTTGTCTGAAAGAAAATAAAAAACCCAAAGAGCCATCTGCAATATATTGATTAAATGGATAAAATCCCAACCCAGGTGAGTTGGTTTTAAGAATTTTTTTTTAACAACCCTGTTAAATAAGAATACGTGTACAGTAATTTCCTTCCTCATTGCTATAGTCTTAACCTATAATATGGGCATATTGTTTTAAAAAGATCACTCCATGGTGTGCATGTCACCTTAATATATTTTAGGTACTTTGCAACATTGGGAATTTTAGCATGACCCCTTGCTTGGCCCGAGGTAGCCCATCCAGGGCACCTCGTGCTTGATTAATTCACCTGTACTTGATTAATGCACATGAATTGTGACGTCATTGCAAGACTTCCAAGCGTTAACACGTCCAAAATAAGTCTTGTACTATTTTTTTCCCCCATGATAAGGAAACGCATTTTACCAATACAGTGGCACCTCGATTAACGAGTTTAATCCGTTCTGGCACCGAGCTCGTCATGTGGAAAACTTGTCTTGCGAAACAACAAAAAAACTGTAAAACTGCAGTAAAAGGTGTCTGAGAACCAGCGGAAACGCTCGTTAATTGAGGAAAAGCTCGTTAGTAGAGACATGTTCTGCGAGTGGCTTGCTCATTGCTCAAAATACTCGTAGATAGAGCTGCTCGTTAAATCGAGGTGCCACTGTACATTATTATATCGGAAAGAACAAAAAATTGTAATATATTTCCTTGCACACTGGGGGGGATGTCAGCTATGAAAGGCATTTGCAATGCTACAGTCAAGTCATTTAACTACAGTATAAAATTAAGAAAATTAAGTAAGAGTTCCACATTGCTCTTTAGATTGTGCTCAAAATAGCTGACTGGGGAAGTGTTGAGCTGGCATGAGTGTTGAGCAGTGAATCAAGTGAGTCGGGGGACTCTCTTTGTACATGGGGTAGCGTATTTACTAAAAAAAATAACTATTAGCAATGCATCTATCTATAGCTGGAGAACTCTTCATGTTGTTGCAGTAGTTGCTGATGCTGTAACAGTTGTTACTGTTGCAGTGGATGGTTGTTGTTATTGAAGTGGTTGCTGTTGCAGCAATAGTTGCTGCTGTTGATGCTGTAGTAGTTGTGGTACTTGCTGCAGTTCTTGAAGTAGCTGCTGTTGCAGTAGTAGTTGTACTAGTTGCAATACTTATTGTATTATTTGCATTAGTTGATGGTTTTGCAGTAGTTTCACACATAAAATAGTTTGCTGCATTTTCTTTAAATAATGAAAATTATTCAGCTTTCAAAGATTTCCACATTGCTAGACATAATCAAGGACAGTATGAAGTTTAACACTGTGGCTAGTCACTCACCATCTTGCAACCAACATGCCTGAGCAAGAGTAGGATGCTTCTTCAGGATTGTTACGATGCTTTACAGTATATTGAGAGCAATGGTTAATTATAATTTAGGCTTAAATAGCTTTCTGAATGGATTCTTTTTCTTAATTCACAATATAATGAAAATCAAGTACGTTAAGTACATAAATTTATAATTTGATATATAGTTTGTTTACCATTTTATGTTCTAAAGTATAAATCGATATTTTATTTTCTCACTTGAATCCAAATGATATCAACAGCAGTTAGAAGAGAGTGGTGGAGTTGGAGAGATCTGGTATTCGCCTGGAACTCCAGCGGAAATTTATAGTCTACCATCAACATCCTTTTCATCAATTGTTGTTGAAAATGAGAATGTGGAAAGTAACAAAAGGAATGAAGGCCATGATGTGTCCCAGGGGAGCGAAGGCAGCCACGATGTGTCCCGAGGGAGCGAAGGCAGCCACGATGTGTCCCGGGGGAGCAAAGGCAGCCACGATGTGTCCCGGGGAGCAAAGGCAGCCACGATGTGTCCCGAGGGAGCGAAGGCAGCCACGATGTGTCCCGAGGGAGCAAAGGCAGTCACGATGTGTCCCAAGGGAGCGAAGGCGGCCACGATGTGTCCCGAGGGAGCAAAGGCAGTCACGATGTGTCCCAGGGGAGCAAAGGCAGTCACGATGTGTCCCAGGGGAGCAAAGGCAGTCACAATGTGTCCCAGGGGAGCAAAGGCAGTCACGATGTGTCCCAGGGGAGCAAAGGCAGTCACGATGTGTCCCAGGGGAGCAAAGGCAGTCACGATGTGTCCCAGGGGAGCAAAGGCAGTCACGATGTGTCCCAGGGGAGCAAAGGCAGTCACGATGTGTCCCAGGGGAGCAAAGGCAGTCACAATGTGTCCCAGGGGAGCAAAGGCAGTCACGATGTGTCCCAGGGGAGCAAAGGCAGTCACGATGTGTCCCAGGGGAGCAAAGGCAGTCACGATGTGTCCCAGGGGAGCAAAGGCAGCCACGATGTGTCCCAGGGGAGCAAAGGCGGCCACGACGTGTCCCTAGGGAGCGAAGGCAGCCACGATGTGTCCCGAGGGAGCGAAGGCGGCCACGATGTGTCCCGGGGGAGCAAAGGCGGTCACGATGTGTCCCTAGGGAGCGAAGGCAGCCACGATGTGTCCCTAGGGAGCGAAGGCGGCCACGATGTGTCCCGGGGGAGCGAAGGCGGCCACGATGTGTCCCGAGGGAGCGAAGGCGGCCACGATGTGTCCCGAGGGAGCGAAGGCGGCCACGATGTGTCCCGAGGGAGCGAAGGCGGCCACGATGTGTCCCGAGGGAGCGAAGGCGGCCACGATGTGTCCCGAGGGAGCGAAGGCGGCCACGATGTGTCCCGAGGGAGCGAAGGCAGCCACGATGTGTCCCGAGGGAGCGAAGGCAGCCACGATGTGTCCCGGGGGAGCAAAGGCGGCCACGATGTGTCCCGAGGGAGCGAAGGCGGCCACGATGTGTCCCGAGGGAGCGAAGGCGGCCACGATGTGTCCCGGGGAGCGAAGGCGGCCACGATGTGTCCCGGGGGAGCGAAGGCGACCACGATGTGTCCCGGGGAGCGAAGGCGGCCACGATGTGTCCCGAGGGAGCGAAGGCGGCCACGATGTGTCCCGAGGGGCGAAGGCGGCCACGATGTGTCCCGAGGGGTCGAAGGCGGCCACGATGTGTCCCGAGGAAGCGAAGGCGGCCACGATGTGTCCCGGGGGAGCGAAGGCGGCCACGATGTGTCCCGGGGGAGCGAAGGCGGCCACGATGTGTCCCGGGGGAGCGAAGGCGGCCACGATGTGTCCCGAGGGAGCGAAGGCGGCCACGATGTGTCCCGAGGAAGCGAAGGCGGCCACGATGTGTCCCGGGGGAGCGAAGGCGGCCACGATGTGTCCCGGGGGAGCGAAGGCGGCCACGATGTGTCCCGGGGGAGCGAAGGCGGCCACGATGTGTCCCGGGGGAGCGAAGGCGGCCACGATGTGTCCCGGGGGAGCGAAGGCGGCCACGATGTGTCCCGGGGGAGCGAAGGCGGCCACGATGTGTCCCGGGGGAGCGAAGGCGGCCACGATGTGTCCCGGGGGAGCGAAGGCGGCCACGATGTGTCCCGGGGGAGCGAAGGCGGCCACGATGTGTCCCGGGGAGCGAAGGCGGCCACGATGTGTCCCGAGGGAGCGAAGGCGGCCACATGTGTCCCGAGGGGGCGAAGGCGGCCACGATGTGTCCCGAGGGAGCGAAGGCAGCCACGATGTGTCCCGAGGGAGCGAAGGCGGCCACGATGTGTCCCGGGGGAGCGAAGGCGGCCACGATGTGTCCCGGGGAGCGAAGGCGGCCACGATGTGTCCCGAGGGAGCGAAGGCGGCCACGATGTGTCCCGAGGGAGCGAAGGCGGCCACGATGTGTCCCGAGGGAGCGAAGGCGGCCACGATGTGTCCCGAGGGTCGAAGGCGGCCACGATGTGTCCCGGAGCGGAGGAGGCGGCCACGATGTGTCTCGAGGGGTCGAAGGCAGCCACGATGTGTCCCGAGGAAGCGAAGGCGGCCACGATGTGTCCCGGGGGAGCGAAGGCAGCCACGATGTGTCCCGGGGGAGCGAAGGCGGCCACGATGTGTCCCGGGGGAGCGAAGGCGGCCACGATGTGTCCCGAGGGAGCGAAGGCGGTCACGATGTGTCCCGGAAGTGAAGGCGGCCACGATGTGTCCCGGGGAGCGAAGGCGGCCACAATGTGTCCCGGGGGAGCGAAGGCGGCCACGATGTGTCCCGGGGGAGCGAAGGCGGCCACGATGTGTCCCGACAGAGTAAAGGCGGCCACGATGTGTCCCGAGGGAGCGAAGGCGGCCACGATGTGTCCCGAGGGAGCGAAGGCGGCCACAGTGTGTCCCAAGGGGGCGAAGGCAGCCACGATGTGTCCCAAGGGGGCGAAGGCAGCCACGATGTGTCCCGAGGGAGCGAAGGCAGCCACGATGTGTCCCGGGGGAGCGAAGGCGGCCACGATGTGTCCCGGGGAGCGAAGGCGGCCACGATGTGTCCCGGGGGAGCGAAGGCGGCCACGATGTGTCCGGGGGAGCGAAGGCGGCCACGATGTGTCCCGAGGGAGCGAAGGCAGCCACGATGTGTCCCGAGGGAGCGAAGGCGGCCACAGTGTGTCCCGAGGGAGCGAACGCAGCCACTATGTGTCCCGACAGAGCAAAGGCGGCCACGATGTGTCCCAAGGGAGCGAAGGCAGCCCACGATTTGTCCCGGAGGAGCACAGGCAGCCACGATGTGTCCCGGGGGAGCGAAGGCAGCCACGATGTGTCCCAGGGGAGCTCTGATGTGTCCCAGGGGAGCTCTGATGTGTCCCAGGGGAGCTCTGATGTGTCCCAGGGGAGCTCTGATGTGTCCCAGGGGAGCTCTGAGGTGTCCCAGGGGAGCTCTGAGGGTCCCAGGGGAGCTCCGAGGTGTCCCAGGGGAGCTCTGAGGTGTCCCAGGGGAGCTCCGAGGTGTCCCAGGGGAGCTCCGAGGTGTCCCAGGGGAGCTCCGAGGTGTCCCAGGGGAGCTCCGAGGTGTCCCAGGGGAGCTCCGAGGTGTCCCAGGGGAGCTCCGAGGTGTCCCAGGGGAGCTCCGAGGTGTCCCAGGGGAGCTCCGAGGTGTCCCAGGGGAGCTCCGAGGTGTCCCAGGGGAGCTCCGAGGTGTCCCAGGGGAGCTCCGAGGTGTCCCAGGGGAGCTCCGAGGTGTCCCAGGGGAGCTCCGAGGTGTCCCAGGGGAGCTCCGAGGTGTCCCAGGGGAGCTCCGAGGTGTCCCAGGGGAGCTCCGAGGTGTCCCAGGGGAGCTCCGAGGTGTCCCAGGGGAGCTCCGAGGTGTCCCAGGGGAGCTCCGAGGTGTCCCAGGGGAGCTCCGAGGTGTCCCAGGGAGCTCCGAGGTGTCCCAGGGGAGCTCCGAGGTGTCCCAGGGGAGCTCCGAGGTGTCCCAGGGGAGCTCCGAGGTGTCCCAGGGGAGCTCCGAGGTGTCCCAGGGGAGCTCCGAGGTGTCCCAGGGGAGCTCCGAGGTGTCCCAGGGGTGCTCCGAGGTGTCCCAGGGGAGCTCCGAGGTGTCCCAGGGGAGCTCCGAGGTGTCCCAGGGGAGCTCCGAGGTGTCCCAGGGGAGCTCCGAGGTGTCCCAGGGGAGCTCCGAGGTGTCCCAGGGGAGCTCCGAGGTGTCCCAGGGGAGCTCCGAGGTGTCCCAGGGGAGCTCCGAGGTGTCCCAGGGGAGCTCCGAGGTGTCCCAGGGGAGCTCCGAGGTGTCCCTGGGGAGCTCCGAGGTGTCCCTGGGGAGCTCCGAGGTGTCCCTGGGGAGCTCCGTGGTGTCCCTGGGGAGCTCCGTGGTGTCCCAGGGGAGCTCCGTGGTGTCCCAGGGGAGCTCCGAGGTAAAGCAACACCAAATTAGTGTGGATGAAAAGGAAGTTGATAATATTGCAAGGTTATCCACTTCGTTAAGTCAATTACGGATTAGCTATATTCCACCATTAAATACTATGTCTCAAGAAGTTCTAGAAAATTTCAGCGTTGCCAAGACGAGCATGACCCAAGAAATATTAACTGCCTCGCCATTCTCTGTTGCAAATAAATTGGAGAAGGAAGAAAAGAAAAGTGTTCATGTTGAATCAGATGTGTGTGTACCCACCAGTACAGGTGCTGAGGATGGGCACAGCAGGGTAGACCAACTGCCCACCAGTACAGGTGCTGAGGATGAAGACAGCAGAGTAGACCAACTGCCCACCAGTACAGGTGCTGAGGATGAAGACAGCAGGGTATACCAACTCGTTGGTCAACTACCCACCAGTACAGGTGCTGAGGATGAGCACAGCAGGGTAGACCAACTGCCCACCAGTACAGGTGCTGAGGATGAAGACAGCAGGGTAGACCAACTGCCCACCAGTACAGGTGCTGAGGATGAAGACAGCAGGGTATACCAACTCGTTTGTCAACTACCCACCAGTACAGGTGCTGAGGATGAGCACAGCAGGGTATACCAACTCGTTTGTCAACTACCCACCAGTACAGGTGCTGAGGATGAGCACAGCAGGGTAGACCAACTCGTTTGTCAACTATCCACCAGTACAGGTGCCGAGGATGAGCACAGCAGGGTAGACCAACTCGTTTGTCAACTACCCACCAGTACAGGTGCTGAGGATGAGCACAACAGGGTAGACCAACTCGTTTGTCAACTATCCACCAGTACAGGTGCCGAGGATGAGCACAGCAGGGTAGACCAACTCGTTTGTCAACTACCCACCAGTACAGGTGCCGAGGATGAGCACAGCAGGGTAGACCAACTCGTTTGTCAACTACCCACCAGTACAGGTGCCGAGGATGAGCACAGCAGAGTTGAACGTCTCATTTGTCAAGAGGTAAATTACTAAGTTTGACTTGTCATGGGCAAGAATTTGTCTTGGTAATTGTGAGCTCCAGTTACAAAAGTCTAATTTAGCTTTAACTTTAAGCCACACTGTGCTAGAGTGATATTGATCATGTCCATCAGGACATGACTGATTATCTCTCGTGCCATGTTAGCCAAATAATTTTTATTTCAATTCGGATAAAATTTTTGGTTTAGTTTTCTTTACCAAAAAACTAAACTTGGGAGATTTTTATAAACAATTTAGCAAATTTCAGTCTTTCATTGGTAGAGGGTGTGGGGTACCTAATTCAAGTTTGAATTATTTGAACTTTTGATTACAATGTCATACAAAAAGAGCAATGTATTTTCTTTGAGATCTCATACCAGTAAATATATACAGTACAGTAATATGAAATTTGGTGTTGAATGTAAATAATTAATTTGCCATCATTACAGGAAATTTTGTTTTGGGCATTTTGTTTCAACTTTGCAGTTTTATTGGAAAACCCTTAATGTCTTTTATCGACTTCAGTTTCCTAAATTTTGTTTAGTGCTCTTCTTTAACTCCTCTCTCCACCTCTTCCTCTCTCTTACTCCACCCCAACCCCACCTCTACTCCACTCCAAGCCATTGATCTTGTGGTGGAGTACTCTTACTTGTACTCCATACCATATCTGCCCCTGGAAATTTTGGTAAAGTTTCAGAGTTAAAATCCGAGTTAGCTTATCAGCTATGGCAGGCTCAGTGATGGATCTCGTAAGTTTTTGTTATTTATTGTGACTTAATTGCAATTAAAAAGTCCAATTGCAGTTAATTAATTTGAGCAATTAAGCAATTTAATTGCAATTAAAAAGTCCATTCCAAAAGTCCTCCCATTCCAATTGCTCTGTCTGCCTCGCTCAGCTTTTCTTGACTCTTCATATACTCTTTGAAGTGGTCATGTTCTGCTCTGATCTTTGTTCGGGCAGGTATTGAAATTTTGAGTTGAGGTTTACAGCAGTTCTGGTAATTACCTAAGTGTAATTACCTAAGTGTAGTTACAGGATGAGAGCTACGCTCGTGGTGTCCCGTCTTCCCAGCACTCTTTGTCATATAACACTTTGAAACTACTGACGGTTTTGGCCTCCACCACCTTCTCACTTAACTTGTTCCAACCGTCTACCACTCTATTTGCGAAGGTGAATTTTCTTACGTTTCTTCGGCATCTGTGTTTAGCTAGTTTAAATCTATGACCTCTTGTTCTTGAAGTTCCAGGTCTCAGGAAATCTTCCCTGTCGATTTTATCAATTCCTGTTACTATTTTGTACGTAGTGATCATATCGCCTCTTTTTCTTCTATCTTCTAGTTTTTGCATATTTAATGCCTCTAACCTCTCCTCATAGCTCTTGTCCTTCATTTCTGGGAGCCACTTAGTGGCATGTCGTTGCACCTTTTCCAGTTTGTTGATGTGCTTCTTAAGATAAGGGCACCATACAACCGCTGCATATTCCAGCTTTGGTCTAATAAAAGTCGTGAACAATTTCTTTAGTATTTCTCCATCCATGTATTTAAAAGCAATTCTTAGGTTAGAAAGTGTAGCATAGGCTCCTCGCACAATGTTCTTGATGTGGTCCTCAGGTGACAGTTTTCTATCTAAACCACCCCTAGATCCTTTCTTTATCAGAATTCTTTAAAGATTTCTCACATAATTTATAGGTTTGTGGGGTCTATGTTCACCAATTCCACATTCCATAACATGGCATTTATTCACATTAAATTCCATTTGCCAAGTGTTGCTCCAAATACTTATTTTGTCCAGGTCTTCTTGAAGGGCTTGGTAAGCTTGGCCTGGTGTTTAGGCCTGGCATATTGCTTTAAGCTATTACTTTTGTGGAGCTTTGTTTCAACCTTTTGTAGTTTTTCCTTTTCTTAGACGTTCTGAAGTTGATTATGTCTTGACCTTTGTACTTTCTTTTGCTCTTTCCCACATTGTTGGTGGTTGTCTGGTCTTTTCAAAGTTTATTTGATGGCTATGGATTATTTTCTTTCCAATTCGTAGCTTCTCATATTAGGAACTTCTCACAAATACCAGAGATAAAATAACCAGAAAGGGGAAATTTTTTTATTCGAGGGGAGGCTGCAGCTGTCACGAGAACAGTGAGCCTCCAGCGTGGGTGAGCACCTACACGGCGGGGTCAGGATGCCACGTTGGATATACAGTGGTACCTCAGCTTTCGAATTTAATCTGTTCCCAGAGACGGTTTGTAAGCCAAAAATTCATGAACTGAAGCGAATTTTCCCCATAAGAAATAATGTAAATCGAATTAATCTGTTCCACACTCCCAAAAAAATTAACGTCAAAATAAATTTTATACCCAATTCACCTAAATCTTCAGTACTAAAGCATGTACAAGTTATTGCTTACCTTTATTGATGACTCTTGTTGGCGTATGGAAGACGGTGAGGAAGGGAGGCGGGGGGAGGAGAGGTGTTAGTGTTTGGAGGGGGAGTCCCCTTCCATTATAACATCAGGCAGTGATGACTTCTCTGGAGTACACTCTGGCACGTTTTGTCTGCATGCCACTAGGACCTGTTTGTGGCTCTCTGCTTGATTTTCTTACTAAAAGTCTATCCATAGAGGATTGTTTTTCCTTTCGTTTTAACACTGTCTGTAGTGAGGCATCAGTGTCATTAAAAAGGTTAATGCAACGTCCTACTACAGCTTGCTCTGGGCGAGTCGTTTCAACAAAAGTTTGTATTTCTTCCCACAGCCTACACCACTTCCTAATTATTGAAGGACATTTTGTGCTGCCTCCTCCTTCCCTGAGGATATTCCTCAGCTGCCTCTTGTTGCTGCTCCTTGTGGTCATTCCCCACATGTGTTTTCTTGGCTTGAACCTTACTACTGGCTTTCTTGGGACCCATGGCGAGATATATAACAACTTTCATGTTCAAATACCCCAAAATCCGAAAAACCTCGAAATTCTTTACAAATAATTCAGGAGTGATTGTCACTAGGCGGGAGGCACTGGTAAATAGATGTGGTCACCGTACCTCCACGCTCTAGGTTGGCCATATGCATATCAACAAACTTCCTTTCCCAAGGCAAAGTTCGTAACCCGATTCGGATTTTATGAAAAAATTGGGCTCGTAACCCGAAAAGTTTGTAAAGAGGGGCATTTGTAAGCTGAGGTGTCAATGTACATGGAATGGGAAGAAGTTGGTGCTCATTTTAAAAAGTCCCATAATATTCGGACAATAAATGGAATTTTTTACACATTTTTTAAATTATTGATGCCGTTCGCATCATCCCGCATACTCCCTATTTTGGTTTTATAACAGAATGTGGCATTAGGCAGCAAAAGTGTTAATTTAACATTACTTTGGCTCAGAATCCTGCATTTGTCAGTATTAAACTACCAATCTTTTTGTCTTTGAAAAGCCTGTGTAAATAGTCTTGTACACTGCATATATTTCCAGCCCCCTTTTTTGTACATACAAATTTCCTAATGTTGCTGATGAATCATGTCTAAATAATTCATGTATTTCATAAATAACAGGTTCCAAGAAAGACCCTCTAGCATGACACTTCCAAAGTTACCCTCTTGGATCTAAGGTCATTTATGCTATTTCCATTAAAAATAACCATTCCCTTGTCCAACATAAGCTAGCAATTCCCTCCCCTCCCCTAATTCCATGAGTCTTGCTTTCTAACCAGTCTTTCATAAGGCACTGCATGAATCAAGGTACACAGTCGCAGTCCTTGCTTGGATGATGATACAGTCGAGCTGTCTGCCAGGTTGTTCACAGGTTGTGACGTTGGCTTCCTGAATGTGGTGCTCAATTTCAGGGATGGTGTGCCTTAATGCTTGTGAAATTTGTTGCCTGGTATTCCTGCCTGTGAGCTTGGTGGCATTGCACCTGTTCCTTCTATGGGTTTCTGTTCTTGGCCGGGACTTTGGCCGTCTGCTTCTGTCTCTACCCCTTGTCTTTGTTTTTTAGTGCTTGAGCCCAGTTCCATGACTTGGTGGTCTGGTTTTTAGCTTCACATGTTTGCATTCCCTTGTCTGTTGGATTTCTGGCATTCCTTTGGGAATTTTGGTCGTAGACAGCCGATTGTATGCTATTGCTCACTTGCCGTGTTCCTGGCTGCTTGGCTGGAGTCTCTGGTGACCTAGGCTGCCACATAGTGGTGGTTAGATGAATCATGGTTTGTGGTGTTTACCCCTCTGTAATGATCATTTGCTTCATTATCTTTTGGTACCTAATTTTGTCAAGAGTTTGCTTGTTTTCTTTTTGTTGTTGTGGATCTGACTTGCAAGATGCCTTCACCTTGTAGAGTGAGCCAGCTTTGGCACCTGGTGCCTGGTAGGCAAAGGAGAGTCCATGAGGCCTGGTGCAACTCCCTTAGGCTTCACTAGCCCAGCACTTACCTCAGAGAGCAACTGAGGGCTCCAACAGAAAATGGAGTTACATTTCAATCAGTGGTTGATATCTTGGAAGGTCCCCTCAGTAGCTGAAAGGTGATGACTTCAAAGGATATTCTCTATTAAACCAGTATATGTTGATTACATTTATTTATATGTTCATTTATCTAAGTTTTAAATATTAAGTTTTGCATTAATTCTGGAATGCCTAAATTACTATTAAGCCTAGATGGGTACAATGCTCTTGGCTCTGGGTCACCCATATGAACAATTCTTAAAATATTTAAGGAAAAAGTCTATATACTGTCCTTAATTGCATATACAGAATTTCAGATTAATTAAATTTTGATACTGATGTCGGTTTCTGAAATTTGGATAGTGTTACACCTTAATTGTATGTTTTGTATTTGGTAGGATTCTGGAAAAATAAATACGGGTATATAAAGACAAATGCGAACAAGCCTGAATGGTCCCCAGGACTATATGCAACTGAAAACTTAGTTATATAAAGACAAATACAAAAAGAGTCAAACTTAATACTGTGCAGCATTTTGAATGATAATTTTAAGGCATAATGACCCCATAATAACAGGGTTTTATCATTTATTTGGTAATGACCAGGAAGGTGTTAAATTTTGGTAATTAATGTACTGTACAAGGTTATATAATCAAAACCCCAAATGTTTAAATTTCTTCAGTGAAAAGCAACATATCATGTAAACCAGAATCATCCCAGATGAATTAAAATCTGTCATATGACATTAAATGTACTGCTGTTAAATGATCACTAAATTCTTCTGTGTATATTCAAATAATAACCTAGAATCTTGTATATTTTTTTATAATTATATCTTTAACTTAAGCACAATATCCAATATTTGTGAGAAATTAATTATATAAATGTTCCTGAATTTAAGAATACCATTCTTGACAGAGTTCTGTAGAGAATGTGAGTGTGAAATCAGAAGACGGTTATGAAGAAGATGTAGAAGACAGTGAAGGGGATGTCATTAGTGATAGCGAAGTGGTTGTGTCGGCATCTATGCAGTTTCCATTAAGTAGTAAATGTGAGTGTTCATTATTTTATACAATATTTCCACTTTCTAATTAGTTAATTGGTTCTAGAGCTTCCTCCATGTGTGTTGTATTTCTCTCTTCTCCCTCCTCCCTCTTTTCCCCCCTCCTATTTATCCCCTCTTCTATTTACTCCCTCTTCTCCCTCATATTTATCCCCCCTGTACATACAAATTAAAAAGAAAGTAATACAGTAATTGGAAATTGATTGAAAGTGGAAGTACGGTGGATAAAGAAGCTAAAAAAAAAAAAAAATACTTAGTTTGTGGTTCCATCTTTCAGATGAAGTCATCTGATCAGGTTGTTGTTTTGGTTGGTTTATATGTGGAAAATATTTGTGCATTTTCTCATGGAGCATTTCTTGTTATACTTTACAGCCGAGCACGAAGAAAAGGCATCTTCTGAGCCTCACTGTTGGAGAAAGAGCAAGCAAGTAGTAGAGATTCCCGCGTACCTTTGGAGTCGAGTACTGGGGTCACAGTCAGTGTCCAAAGCCAGCTCTCACAGTCTCCTACAGGAGAGGGTTAGTAGAATAGGACACGTTTTTCTGTCGGACAGCATTCGAGTATTTATAGTTTTGTGGCTCATTTCCATTTTCTAGTCTTTGACCCCATGTCCCATTGCTTAGTTAACCCCTTGTAATGTGTATGTTGTGATCGTGTCTATTCTGGCCCTTCTTTTCTCAAGTTACCAAGTTGAGCTTCTCTAGCTTATCTTCATAAACAAAATTTTTTCAGGTATCAGCCTTGTTATTTGTTATAATATAACATTTGGATTTTTAAATCTTTGTGCTTCTTGAAGTGAGTTCTTTTCAAATGCTATACTGTGTACTCTATCTTGGATATCTCATTTTGTGAAGTACAGAGATTGCAAAGTTGCAAAATTAATGCAATTTATAGATACATTCTAGAAACATGAAACAAGGCTGGCAGTGTACAGCAATATAGTAGAATGTCATTTTGAAGAACTTTTGCACTTTGACATTTCAATGACACACTTTTTACCCGCTACACTGATCCCCATGATGGATCATCAGATCCAAATTATCTTCATGGTGTCCTCATTTCTGCATCACGTTGATGCAAAATTATTCAAATTTCATTTCGCATACAAAATTTAACAATCACTTCTTTATCAAACTAATGTTTTCACTTTTTAGTGTATGCAAAACATTTTATTGCTGAACATTTAGAAAACAAAAACAAATGCTCCATACCAGCGATTCTCAACCTTTGTGCCCTTGAAATAATTCTGGGTTGTACTCTGGATAAACACACTTGGATTTCATTGGCAACTGAAAGGAGGCAATTTGTTGTTGCTCTTGATACTTGTTAAATGAGAAAAAGTAAACAGAATAGTGACTCAAAAATACATATGAATGTAATTAGAATTGAGGTATTTATGACTCATTTGTGGAACCCCTAGTTACCTGGAAGAACACTGCTCTAACCTATAAGTAGGTCTGGAAATAAATTAGTATAAATTATTTTTACATTGCTATGCCTATAGTCAATGGAGCCATAAAGTTATGCTTCACTTGAAAAATGTATTGAATAATTTATATTTTTTATATATATAAAATTATAATTATAAATAAAAAATATAACAGTATAAAAAATATTTTCACGAGTAACCGCTGAATATAAAATTTTATTCACTTCTGCATCTCAGCTGTGTCTCATATACCAGACAATGGTTAGCAAAATCTTATTTGTGCCTATAATGGATGTTTATTTCCAATCATTTTGATAAAAATCAAAGTTTTAACCCTATAATTAGGTTCACAAACATGAAATGTTTATATAAACATTTTATGTATTGCTGAGTGAGCGACAGAATTGGTGTTTTCCTCTGGACAAGAAAATGATCACTGGCTTTAGGATGTGAAATTGGTTAACCTTCATTTCTTAACTGCTTTAACACCTTCTTTAGTGAAAATTGGTGCAGTAATGTTTAAATTTTTCAGAAAGTCCATCTGGTTGTGAGAGTGATGTGGAAGATAATGATGAAGATGAGATAAAAGAGGAACATTCAGTCTCTGGAGCAAATTCCCAGGTGGTTGCTGTCAGTCGGATTCCAAGTTCTGTGCAGCTACCAGAGACTGTCACTCGTCTTGATACTTCATACGGTAGTTCCGTCTTCCTCGTTGGAACGGCACACTTTTCCAAAGAAAGCCAAGCTGATGTTGCAGATGTGAGAAATGTTTACATTTTGGGACTTTCACTGTAATATGTTTATACCAAATTGCATTTAATAAATTAAAAAATTTGTTGAATTAAATCTCTTGTTGTATTTTCAGACAATTAGAAGAGTAAAACCAGATATAGTTGTTGTTGAGCTCTGCAAGGCACGTACAGCTATTTTACAGTTGGATGAAGAAACTATTCTTCAGGAATCTAGAAGCCTTGATTTCAGTAAGATTCTTTTACAGTCGATTATGATAGTTTTATTTTTGTCCAATTATTTATTGCCACTAGTTAAGTATGCTACATGATTAAGAATTGTACTTACACAAGGTTGCAAATGAGAATGTGGGGTGCTATAGAATGCATATGAAAAAAAAATTGGAAAGCAGAAAGTTAATGGTCATAATTGAAAAAGTAATGAAATGATTGTGTTGAGAGAGTGGCAAAAACTTTCTAGGGATAGAAGTGAGTGTTATTGTCCTTTTACTGTAATTTTTATATAGGCCTCTCATCAGCTTGGTATGGTCTTTCATTTTTGCAGGTATGGCAGTCTCGGACTACTGCTCTCCTGACACTGGTGTACTCATTCCTTGCTCTCCTTAGTGTCACTGTTTCCTTATGCTGAAGCTACATGATGCTATGTATGGTAATTACTTTATAGTGAAATGAATAATGGTTTCTCTTTCTTAGAAAAGATGCAGATGATCATCCGTCAACACGGAAAGATTCAAGGGATTTTGTACCTTTTACTATTGTCTGTGTCAGCCCATATAACCAAACAACTGGGGATGGCTCCAGGAGGCGAGTTTCGTACGGCATTTGCCGAGGTGAGAATTAGTGTTGTGGAATTTTTGTAGGCTTGTGGCCATTGCAAGCCAGTAAGGCTGCTGTAAGTTATAACAACAAATCTTCATGAAATGAATTGCAAAAAAGATTTGAAACCTGAAAGTTATGCAGATTTTCTTTACATGAAATGGTATGATAATTACACTAGGTTTTTATATGAATTTGGTAGATGCATTTACTAGTTTCATCTTGACAAAAAAAAATCTTATTTGAATTTTCTGTACAGTATCCGACTAAATTTGACAATTTAACATAACCTAGTAAGCTAGATGTGGTATGTGATGAATTGCTTCTACTGTTATAATGATTTGTAATTGACTAAAAATGTTATAGCATCCATTTATAATTGGAATACCTGATATTTGAATGTCTGAGTAATTCTAGAATCCATAATATGGGGACCCATGTAATGGAGGTTTCTCTGTACAGTATTGCCACTTGTAAAGTTAAAAATGTCTGGAGATTTCTCGGGTGCTCCTTCACCATTGGTACAAAATTCTTGTTTAGCAGTAAAATAGGTACCTGGGTGTTAGTCAGCTGTCATGGGCTGCTTCCTGGGGTGGAGGCCTGGTCGAGGACCGGGCCGCGGGGACACTAAAGCTCCGAAATCATCTCAAGATAACCTGACCCCCTCTTGAAATATGTTTTGGCCATCTGCATGGTTTTTGTCTCATAAATCAGACTTGCACATTTTAGCAGTCTAGGCATGAGCTTTTTTCCAATAAAAATCATATTACATTTGTGTGCCCCAGCAACATTGGAACAACACAGCGCACTTAGTTTTCTTTGAGCTTGTAGCCAGTAGCAGGATAATTTTTGTGACTGCACCTGAGAGTATGCTTAAAATATTTTAGTGCAAACCTTTTTCATCTCTATTATAAATTTATTTAGGAAGAAATTTGTTTCCAGAATGCACCCGAGTTTACGATACAGTACCTGTTTGTTTGTATCAACTATGTTGGCAGATTATTTCCCAGCTAATTGTTTGTTGAATACAGTGCCATGGTAGAGTTTGAAGGTCCTAAGCCACATATTTGAATACACAAGTTTCCCAGCAATACTTACATTGGCATGGAATCGATCACACTTGCTTTTTCCATGAGCCACCAGCTTCCTGTTATATTCTGCTTGCACCACTGCCATAATGCATAAAATATTAATTTTAAATTGCGTAATGCCCTTCTTGCCTTGTAGGTCTTATTTCAATCTTGGCAAAGAATGTAAAAAGCTTCGACTTGTTCTTCATGGTATTTTGTACCTATTGTCCTTAACACCTTAAACTTGGCTGTGTCACCCTTTTTATGGACACCACTATCATCTTAAACTCTATTTTCTTCACACTGCATCTTCTTTTTTGGGGGATTAATGCTTGTAGATACACTGCTTGAATTCTGTATTGTATTTTGAGTGAACATTTAAAAAGGATGTTTCATAACTTCAGTCGATCTTGGGAATGGTTACACCACTCTCAGAAGAGTGGAGAAGGTGGTATTCTCACTAGGATGTAAGAAGTGAAATATTAAAAGTTGGAGGCGTTAGTTGATGAGTGCAAAGGTAGTCCATAGCAATCTTTGAGCATTTTTCTTCTTTGGTGATGCCTCTCCACCCTATAAAAGTGGGAAAGCATGAAAATTATGATGATTTTGAATAACATGGCTGCTGAAAAAGTTACTTTATTTGCCCCAAGTTCAGGGAGCAGAACGAGGTGGCGATGTAGGCAAGTGCCATAATTCGGCAAGTTGTCATTGGGCATTATAGTTGTAAGCATTGCCGAGTTTGTTCATATCTATTTGGAGTTTTTATTAAGTTAATCAAGATACATAATTATTTCACGAATGAGTACGAGAATGAAAAAGGTAAAATGGTATATTTAAGAATGTTAATTACATTATCTTGTATGTAACATGTTGCACATTGCTGGCTCTTAAGTGTGTTCTTCTCTTAGGCTCGGCAGTCAGCTCCAGGGTGCATAATCCAGCTTGGTGACCGGCCTATACAGGTCACACTGTCTCGTGCCTTGGCCTCCCTCTCACTCTGGCACAAGGTCAAGCTCACTTGGCACATACTTACATCTAAGGAACCAATTAGGTTAGTGTGTATTGTTGTGTGTCCTCATTATGTTTGATTTTCCTTGACCAAATCATGACATAATGTACTCCAGTTTTCTCTTGTAACTGTTGGAACATATTTGTTACCGAGTTATGTAACACTGAAACTTTTAAGTATTTGTCTAAAATTTGCTTGTTGGATTTTCTTGTAGAAGAGAGCAATAGCTGTATATTTATAGAAGGAAATATACAAATATAGTATTGAGCATTTATTCACAATGAAATAGTAAATTGGAAAAAAAAAACTAGAGAAGAATAAGGAGAAACTACACATTAATGTTGGTGCTTGCCAATTGTATAAATTATAGGCATATTGTAATGTTAAAACACCAGTAGTTTTAAGCATTCTTCATTGGTTATAATCATTAGTCTGGATGACTGGTGGAAAGCTGCAAAACTATTATTAATTGCCAAGATATAGAACAAATCTGTATTAATATTCTGTTTACTCATCCTGTTAACATGTAAATTTGGACACGTTTTGCCTCGCTTCATATTTGTGATGGTTGAACATTGTTGCATAAAATGGCTTAGTAGTTCTGGCTGTACAGCTTGACTGAACCAGCTTGAACTTGTAGGTACTCTATATCTAGGCACAAGTCCATTCAGTTGTACAGCATTGTAAAGTCACAAGAACTTGTTTAGCTTCTGTTATTTGTATACTTTCATTATATTTATGGTGCTTTTTATTCAGATTTGCATATGCTTTTTATCAGCCAATTCAAAATTTCATGGCTGTATATGTATGAATGAGCCATTTCATTTAGTATGAGCTGCCTCCAATTATACAGTAACTTAAGGGGGGTCACTTATATTTCATGCAATAAAATAAATAAATAAAAATATTTGGTAGTTTCTATTGATAAAAGTACTGTATCTTCTATGAAAAAAATATAAATTATTTAAAGCTTTCTAATAGAGTTGACAAGTATAGAACCTATTTATTTTGTAATGTATACAAGAACTACTTGATGATTTTGGTGGGAAATGCTTAATTCAAGGCAAAATATTTTCTTACTGGGGGTAGGTAGAGAGGGAGGACTAATCAGGTTCGGTAAGACAGTATTATGTTTGGCTATGTATGTTATATTTTCACTAATAAACAGAAGCTGCTAGTGCTGTCAGTCATCACTTTTACACTTTTGACAGATTACACAGGTGAATCGTTATGCAGAATTTTACATAACACTAGATTGAAATAAACATTTGCTCTTATATCATGCAGTAGCAAATGTTAAGAGTTGAAATTATAATTTTGCATTGACAGCAAAGAGGAGGTGGAGAAATGTAAGCAGCGAGATTTCATAGAGGAAATGTTGGCAGAGATGACGGGTCAGTTCCCTGCAATAAGTGAAGTATTTGTTAAGGAGCGTGACCTGTACCTGTGTCGTTCACTGCAGGCTGCAGCACAGCCTGTTCCAAACCCCTTGTCTCCTTCAGGTTTGTGCACTTTATTTTTAACATTAATTGCTTTTGCTAAAACCTTTTTTAGTCACGCATGTCATACATTCCAAAAATTTATAATACAGTATTAACACCACCTACAGACTGGCAACATTTTGGGTGATATCACAGATTGTGATGAGAGGTTTAAGGAAGTGCACTAGAATCCCAGATTTATATAACCTTGTGTTCCAGGAGACATTGTGTAGAATGGAACTATTCAAGATGATGATGGAATAGTATGGGGTAAAAATAGGATGCAGTCTGGTAAAATTAAAATTAGTTACAATAGATTAAAGTAAAGTAATACAGTATATTATTGAATCCTTAAAATATTATATTTTATAAGTGAGCACAATAAGCAGGTTTTCATCGCAATAAAGAAAAATAGTGTAAGGTCAATAATAAAAGCAAACCAAAGTGGACCAGACTCCCAAATCACAGGTCAAAATAAGGGAGAGAGGTCGGCCGAGCGGACAGCACGCTGGACTTGTGATCCTGTGGTCCCGGGTTTGATCCCGGGCGTCGGCGAGAAACAATGGGCAGAGTTTTTCACCCTATGACCCTGTTGCCTAGCAGTAAAATAGGTACCCGAGTGTTAGTCAGCTGTCACGGGCTGCTTCCTGGGGGTGGAGACCTGGTCGAGGACCGGGCCGCGGGGACACTAAAGCCCCGAAATCATCTCAAGATAGCCTCAAGATAACCCACTAGCACAACAGCCTCTACATGATGTAAATTCCTACATACCATTCTCACTGTTGGTAGTTTACCCGTGTTTTATTAGAATTAATGTGTTGTATTGTACAGCACAGTATATTTATAAATGTATGCTGTATTTAACATTTGTGTTAAGTAATTACTTATATATTTTTAGAGATGTTGATATGATATATTGTGTAGGATTGAATATGCATGATTGTTTTGTTCATGCATCTTTATCATTACCCCTGTGTCTACTTTTTGGGGGTGGGGAGGCATCATCCAGGAGAAAGGTAGGTGAATAATAGTGAAAGAAGGTTATTACGATTAAAAAAAAACACTCGTCACTCCTTGATCCCATGCAGTGGAAGTGATAAAGTACCTGTTGACTTCTTGTTGTTAGTGTCAGGGATCAATGTCCCCCATGGTCTGGTTATTGACCAGGTCATTGACCAGGCCTCCTAGTTGGTGGTCTGGTCAACCACTAGACTGTTGGATGCAGCTGCTTGCAGCCTGATGTATGAATCAGTCTCGTTGATCAGGTGTCCTTTGGAGGTGTATAGAGTTCTCTTGAACAGTGCGAGAGGTCAGCCAATTATGCCCCTTGTGTGTAGTGGGAGTGTGTTGAAAAGGGTAAACAATCAACACCACACTTCAGCAGTCAACTACACCACCACTTCATGAGACAAGATACACATGCCTCTCATGAGTTGTCATATTCTGGACAGTGTAATTCTGTGGACTCATGTTTGAATAAAAATAAACTACAGCTGTACTGGAAAGCTGGATATAGCTCTTCTGCTCCAACATGCGTCCCTGGCTGTTTCAGTGTGTTTCAGGTAGTGTGTGGTTGCTATTCATAGATGTTAAACAGTGGGGAAAACCTGGGTTGCTAGCTAGGTCAATCAGCCACACACATGGCTGATGCTAGCCATGTTGTGTGTGTACCTTACCTGGAGGTTACCTTGAGGTGCTTCTGGGGCTTAGCGTCCCTTCGGCCCGGTCGTCACCAGGCCTCCTGGTTGTTGGAACTGATCACCAGGCTGTTGAACGCGGCTGCTCGCAGCCTGACGTATGAGTCACAACCTGGTTGATCAGTATCCTTTGGAGGTGCTTATCCATTCACTCTTGAACACTGAGGGGCTGCCAGTTATGCCCCTTATGTGTATGTGTAGTGGAAGCGTGTTGAACAGTCCGGGCCTCTGATGTTGATAGTTCTCTCTTGGAGTACCGTTGCACCTCTGCTTTTCAACCGGGGTATCTGCCACTCCTGCCATGTCTTCTGGTCGCATGTGATGTTATTTCTGTGTGCAGTTTGGGACCAGCCCCTCATTATTTTCCACATGTAAATTATTATGTATCTCTCCCCTGCGCTCAAGGAGTACAGATTTAGGCTTTTTAGTTGGACCCAGTAATTTAGATGTTTTTCGAGTGGATTCTAGCAGTAAGGATAGTGTATGTATACATGTATGC
>WNGS01113158.1:2421429-2508238 GCA_020271785.1 Procambarus virginalis | reverse complement strand
GGCATTAGATGCAAGGACTGCCTCCGACTGCCAGAAGTCTGGGGATATTTTCCATGATTTTTTTTATACCATGACAAAACTAGTACAGTATCTAGAATTTGTTGCTCATTTTTCTTGAACTCCCATTTGTTTTATAAATGAATAAGAGAAACTTGTTTAAATATTGTCAACAGTCTATTCTGGGGGAGGGGGGGAGAAGAATGTTGGAATACTGCCATAACAGGAGGATTCACATTCTATTCTGGTGGTTACATTGTCATACTGTATTTGGCTGTAAAGAAATGGTATAGAAGACATCCAGTGGCCGGAGTCTGTGCATTCTCTTGACTATGATTCGGTGACCTTTTTCCTTTCCTTCTCCATCCCTTTAAAAAATACTGTATTAAACGAGATAATACATTTTAAAGTAATGTTGGTAATCTATATGTATGCAAAAGCATGTTCTGCTTACATTAACAGAAACAATAATAATAAAACATAAAAAGAGCAATAAATAATAAATTTTTTGATATGATAAACACTAGGTTGTTGCTGGTGAAGGGGTCTGATAAAGATCTGTCCATTTACCCTGTTCTGTGGTTATCCCATCTTGTCATTGTACCCAAGAGCTTTTGTTGATGACCGGCCATATTGCCCCTCTGCTGGCTATTTGCTCCAACTTTGGGGAACGGATGGTAGCCCTAGGGAGTGCAGAGGGGAGCGAAGGCGGCCACGATGTGTCCCGAGGGAGCGAAGGCAGCCACGATGTGTCCCGAGGAGCGAAGGCGGCCACAGTGTGTCCCGAGGGAGCGAAGGCAGCCACTATGTGTCCCGACAGAGCAAAGGCGGCCACGATGTGTCCCGAGGGAGCGAAGGCAGCCACGATTTGGTCCCGGAGGAGCACAGGCAGCCACGATGTGTCCCGGGGAGCGAAGGCAGCCACGATGTGTCCCAGGGGAGCTCTGATGTGTCCCAGGGGAGCTCTGATGTGTCCCAGGGGAGCTCTGATGTGTCCCAGGGGAGCTCTGAGGTGTCCAGGGGAGCCTGAGGTGTCCCAGGGGAGCTCCGAGGTGTCCCAGGGGAGCTCCGAGGTGTCCCAGGGGAGCTCCGAGGTGTCCCAGGGGAGCTCCGAGGTGTCCCAGGGGAGCTCCGAGGTGTCCCAGGGGAGCTCCGAGGTGTCCCAGGGGAGCTCCGAGGTGTCCCAGGGGAGCTCCGAGGTGTCCCAGGGGAGCTCCGAGGTGTCCCAGGGGAGCTCCGAGGTGTCCCAGGGGAGCTCCGAGGTGTCCCAGGGGAGCTCCGAGGTGTCCCAGGGGAGCTCCGAGGTGTCCCAGGGGAGCTCCGAGGTGTCCCAGGGGAGCTCCGAGGTGTCCCAGGGGAGCTCCGAGGTGTCCCAGGGGAGCTCCGAGGTGTCCCAGGGGAGCTCCGAGGTGTCCCAGGGGAGCTCCGAGGTGTCCCAGGGGAGCTCCGAGGTGTCCCAGGGGAGCTCCGAGGTGTCCCAGGGGAGCTCCGAGGTGTCCCAGGGGAGCTCCGAGGTGTCCCAGGGGAGCTCCGAGGTGTCCCAGGGGAGCTCCGAGGTGTCCCAGGGGAGCTCCGAGGTGTCCCAGGGGAGCTCCGAGGTGTCCCAGGGGAGCTCCGAGGTGTCCCAGGGGAGCTCCGAGGTGTCCCAGGGGAGCTCCGAGGTGTCCCTGGGGAGCTCCGAGGTGTCCCTGGGGAGCTCCGAGGTGTCCCTGGGGAGCTCCGAGGTGTCCCTGGGGAGCTCCGAGGTGTCCCTGGGGAGCTCCGTGGTGTTCCTGGGGAGCTCCGTGGTGTCCCAGGGGAGCTCCGTGGTGTCCCAGGGGAGCTCCGAGGTAAAGCAACACCAAATTAGTGTGGATGAAAAGGAAGTTGATAATATTGCAAGGTTATCCACTTCGTTAAGTCAATTACGGATTAGCTATATTCCACCATTAAATACTATGTCTCAAGAAGTTCTAGAAAATTTCAGCGTTGCCAAGACGAGCATGACCCAAGAAATATTAACTGCCTCGCCATTCTCTGTTGCAAATAAATTGGAGAAGGAAGAAAAGAAAAGTGTTCATGTTGAATCAGATGTGTGTGTACCCACCAGTACAGGTGCTGAGGATGGGCACAGCAGGGTAGACCAACTGCCCACCAGTACAGGTGCTGAGGATGAAGACAGCAGAGTAGACCAACTGCCCACCAGTACAGGTGCTGAGGATGAAGACAGCAGGGTATACCAACTCGTTGGTCAACTACCCACCAGTACAGGTGCTGAGGATGAGCACAGCAGGGTAGACCAACTGCCCACCAGTACAGGTGCTGAGGATGAAGACAGCAGGGTAGACCAACTGCCCACCAGTACAGGTGCTGAGGATGAAGACAGCAGGGTATACCAACTCGTTTGTCAACTACCCACCAGTACAGGTGCTGAGGATGAGCACAGCAGGGTATACCAACTCGTTTGTCAACTACCCACCAGTACAGGTGCTGAGGATGAGCACAGCAGGGTAGACCAACTCGTTTGTCAACTATCCACCAGTACAGGTGCCGAGGATGAGCACAGCAGGGTAGACCAACTCGTTTGTCAACTACCCACCAGTACAGGTGCTGAGGATGAGCACAACAGGGTAGACCAACTCGTTTGTCAACTATCCACCAGTACAGGTGCCGAGGATGAGCACAGCAGGGTAGACCAACTCGTTTGTCAACTACCCACCAGTACAGGTGCCGAGGATGAGCACAGCAGAGTTGAACGTCTCATTTGTCAAGAGGTAAATTACTAAGTTTGACTTGTCATGGGCAAGAATTTTTGTCTTGGTAATTGTGAGCTCCAGTTACAAAAGTCTAATTTAGCTTTAACTTTAAGCCACACTGTGCTAGAGTGATATTGATCATGTCCATCAGGACATGACTGATTATCTCTCGTGCCATGTTAGCCAAATAATTTTTATTTCAATTCGGATAAAATTTTTGGTTTAGTTTTCTTTACCAAAAAACTAAACTTGGGAGATTTTTATAAACAATTTAGCAAATTTCAGTCTTTCATTGGTAGAGGGTGTGGGGTACCTAATTCAAGTTTGAATTATTTGAACTTTTGATTACAATGTCATACAAAAAGAGCAATGTATTTTCTTTGAGATCTCATACCAGTAAATATATACAGTACAGTAATATGAAATTTGGTGTTGAATGTAAATAATTAATTTGCCATCATTACAGGAAATTTTGTTCTGGGCATTTTGTTTCAACTTTGCAGTTTTATTGGAAAACCCTTAATGTCTTTTATCGACTTCAGTTTCCTAAATTTTGTTTAGTGCTCTTCTTTAACTCCTCTCTCCACCTCTTCCTCTCTCTTACTCCACCCCAACCCCACCTCTACTCCACTCCAAGCCATTGATCTTGTGGTGGAGTACTCTTACTTGTACTCCATACCATATCTGCCCCTGGAAATTTTGGTAAAGTTTCAGAGTTAAAATCCGAGTTAGCTTATCAGCTATGGCAGGCTCAGTGATGGATCTCGTAAGTTTTTGTTATTTATTGTGACTTAATTGCAATTAAAAAGTCCAATTGCAGTTAATTAATTTGAGCAATTAAGCAATTTAATTGCAATTAAAAAGTCCATTCCAAAAGTCCTCCCATTCCAATTGCTCTGTCTGCCTCGCTCAGCTTTTCTTGACTCTTCATATACTCTTTGAAGTGGTCATGTTCTGCTCTGATCTTTGTTCGGGCAGGTATTGAAATTTTTGAGTTGAGGTTTACAGCAGTTCTGGTAAGCTTGGCCTGGTGTTTAGGCCTGGCATATTGCTTTAAGCTATTACTTTTGTGGAGCTTTGTTTCAACCTTTTGTAGTTTTTCCTTTTCTTAGACGTTCTGAAGTTGATTATGTCTTGACCTTTGTACTTTCTTTTGCTCTTTCCCACATTGTTGGTGGTTGTCTGGTCTTTTCAAAGTTTATTTGATGGCTATGGATTATTTTCTTTCCAATTCGTAGCTTCTCATATTAGGAACTTCTCACAAATACCAGAGATAAAATAACCAGAAAGGGGAAATTTTTTTATTCGAGGGGAGGCTGCAGCTGTCACGAGAACAGTGAGCCTCCAGCGTGGGTGAGCACCTACACGGCGGGGTCAGGATGCCACGTTGGATATACAGTGGTACCTCAGCTTTCGAATTTAATCTGTTCCCAGAGACGGTTTGTAAGCCAAAAATTCATGAACTGAAGCGAATTTTCCCCATAAGAAATAATGTAAATCGAATTTGTTCCACACTCCCAAAAAAATTAACGTCAAAATAAATTTTATACCTAATTCACCTAAATCTTCAGTACTAAAGCATGTACAAGTTATTGCTTACCTTTATTGATGACTCTTGTTGGCGTATGGAAGACGGTGAGGAAGGGAGGAGGGGGGAGGAGAGGTGTTAGTGTTTGGAGGGGGAGTCCCCTTCCATTATAACATCAGGCAGTGATGACTTCTCTGGAGTACACTCTGGCACGTTTTGTCTGCATGCCACTAGGACCTGTTTGTGGCTCACTGCTTGATTTTCTTACTAAAAGTCTATCCATAGAGGATTGTTTTTCCTTTCGTTTTAACACTGTCTGTAGTGAGGCATCAGTGTCATTAAAAAGGTTAATGCAACGTCCTACTACAGCTTGCTCTGGGCGAGTCGTTTCAACAAAAGTTTGTATTTCTTCCCACAGCCTACACCACTTCCTAATTATTGAAGGACATTTTGTGCTGCCTCCTCCTTCCCTGAGGATATTCCTCAGCTGCCTCTTGTTGCTGCTCCTTGTGGTCATTCTCACATGTGTTTTCTTGGCTTGAACCTTACTACTGGCTTTCTTGGGACCCATGGCGAGATATATAATAACTTTCATGTTCAAATACCCCAAAATCCGAAAAACCTCGAAATTCTTTACAAATAATTCAGGAGTGATTGTCACTAGGCGGGAGGCACTGGTAAATAGATGTGGTCACCGTACCTCCACGCTCTAGGTTGGCCATATGCATATCGACAAACTTCCTTTCCCGAGGCAAAGTTCGTAACCCGATTCGGATTTTACGAAGAAATTGGGCTCGTAACCCGAAAAGTTTGTAAAGAGGGGCATTTGTAAGCTGAGGTGTCAATGTACATGGAATGGGAAGAAGTTGGTGCTCATTTTAAAAAGTCCCATAATATTCGGACAATAAATGGAATTTTTTACACATTTTTTAAATTATTGATGCCGTTCGCATCATCCCGCATACTCCCTATTTTGGTTTTATAACAGAATATGTGGCATTAGGCAGCAAAAGTGTTAATTTAACATCACTTTGGCTCAGAATCCTGCATTTGTCAGTATTAAACTACCAATCTTTTTGTCTTTGAAAAGCCTGTGTAAATAGTCTTGTACACTGCATATATTTCCAGCCCCCTTTTTTGTACATACAAATTTCCTAATGTTGCTGATGAATCATGTCTAAATAATTCATGTATTTCATAAATAACAGGTTCCAGGAAAGACTCTCTAGCATGACACTTCCAAAGTTACCCTCTTGGATCTAAGGTCATTTATGCTATTTCCATTAAAAATAACCATTCCCTTGTCCAACATAAGCTAGCAATTCCCTCCCCCCCCTAATTCCATGAGTCTTGCTTTCTAACCAGTCTTTCATAAGGCACTGCATGAATCAAGGTACACAGTCGCAGTCCTTGCTTGGATGATGATACAGTCGAGCTGTCTGCCAGGTTGTTCACAGGTTGTGACGTTGGCTTCCTGAATGTGGTGCTCAATTTCAGGGATGGTGTGCCTTAATGCTTGTGAAATTTGTTGCCTGGTATTCCTGCCTGTGAGCTTGGTGGCATTGCACCTGTTCCTTCTATGGGTTTCTGTTCTTGGCCGGGACTTTGGCCGTCTGCTTCTGTCTCTACCCCTTGTCTTTGTTTTTTAGTGCTTGAGCCCAGTTCCATGACTTGGTGGTCTGGTTTTTAGATTCACATGTTTGCATTCCCTTGTCTGTTGGATTTCTGGCATTCCTTTGGGAATTTTGGTCGTAGACAGCCGATTGTATGCTATTGCTCACTTGCCGTGTTCCTGGCTGCTTGGCTGGAGTCTCTGGTGACCTAGGCTGCCACATAGTGGTGGTTAGATGAATCATGGTTTGTGGTGTTTACCCCTCTGTAATGATCATTTGCTTCATTATCTTTTGGTACCTAATTTTGTCAAGAGTTTGCTTGTTTTCTTTTTTGTTGTTGTGGATCTGACTTGCAAGATGCCTTCACCTTGTAGAGTGAGCCAGCTTTGGCACCTGGTGCCTGGTAGGCAAAGGAGAGTCCATGAGGCCTGGTGCAACTCCCTTAGGCTTCACTAGCCCAGCACTTACCTCAGAGAGCAACTGAGGGCTCCAACAGAAAATGGAGTTACATTTCAATCAGTGGTTGATATCTTGGAAGGTCCCCTCAGTAGCTGAAAGGTGATGACTTCAAAGGATATTCTCTATTAAACCAGTATATGTTGATTACATTTATTTACATGTTCATTTATCTAAGTTTTAAATATTAAGTTTTGCATTAATTCTGGAATGCCTAAATTACTATTAAGCCTAGATGGGTACAATGCTCTTGGCTCTGGGTCACCCATATGAACAATTCTTAAAATATTTAAGGAAAAAGTCTATATACTGTCCTTAATTGCATATACAGAATTTCAGATTAATTAAATTTTGATACTGATGTTGGTTTCTGAAATTTGGATAGTGTTACACCTTAATTGTATGTTTTGTATTTGGTAGGATTCTGGAAAAATAAATACGGGTATATAAAGACAAATGCGAACAAGCCTGAATGGTCCCCAGGACTATATGCAACTGAAAACTTAGTTATATAAAGACAAATACAAAAAGAGTCAAACTTAATACTGTGCAGCATTTTGAATGATAATTTTAAGGCATAATGACCCCATAATAACAGGGTTTTATCATTTATTTGGTAATGACCAGGAAGGTGTTAAATTTTGGTAATTAATGTACTGTACAAGGTTATATAATCAAAACCCCAAATGTTTAAATTTCTTCAGTGATTCAATTTCTTTCTTTATTATGCACCCCATACCCATCCCGTGGGCGGTGGTGTAAAGGATTACAGAGGCACATAATCGGTTCAGGAACTGAACCCTCTAGTTCGTTTAGCTAAGCAAATAACAATTAAATAACAATGTTTGACGCTCTTCAGTGAAAAGCAACATATCATGTAAACCAGAATCATCCCAGATGAATTAAAATCTGTCATATGACATTAAATGTACTGCTGTTAAATGATCACTAAATTCTTCTGTGTATATTCAGATAATAACCTAGAATCTTGTATATTTTTTTATAATTATATCTTTAACTTAAGCACAATATCCAATATTTGTGAGAAATTAATTATATAAATGTTCCTGAATTTAAGAATACCATTCTTGACAGAGTTCTGTAGAGAATGTGAGTGTGAAATCAGAAGACGGTTATGAAGAAGATGTAGAAGACAGTGAAGGGGATGTCATTAGTGATAGCGAAGTGGTTGTGTCGGCATCTATGCAGTTTCCATTAAGTAGTAAATGTGAGTGTTCATTATTTTATACAATATTTCCACTTTCTAATTAGTTAATTGGTTCTAGAGCTTCCTCCATGTGTGTTGTATTTCTCTCTTCTCCCTCCTCCCTCTTTCCCCCCTCCTATTTATCCCCTCTTCTATTTACTCCCTCTTCTCCCTCATATTTATTCCCCCCTGTACATACAAATTAAAAAGAAAGTAATACAGTAATTGGAAATTGATTGAAAGTGGAAGTACGGTGGATAAAGAAGCTAAAAAAAAATAAAAAATACTTAGTTTGTGGTTCCATCTTTCAGATGAAGTCATCTGATCAGGTTGTTGTTTTGGTTGGTTTATATGTGGAAAATATTTGTGCATTTTCTCATGGAGCATTTCTTGTTATACTTTACAGCCGAGCACGAAGAAAAGGCATCTTCTGAGCCTCAACTGTTGGAGAAAGAGCAAGCAAGTAGTAGAGATTCCCGCGTACCTTGGAGTCGAGTACTGGGGTCACAGTCAGTGTCCAAAGCCAGCTCTCACAGTCTCCTACAGGAGAGGGTTAGTAGAATAGGACACGTTTTTCTGTCGGACAGCATTCGAGTATTTATAGTTTTGTGGCTCATTTCTATTTTCTAGTCTTTGACCCCATGTCCCATTGCTTAGTTAACCACTTGTAATTTGTATGTTGTGATCGTGTCTATTCTGGCCCTTCTTTTCTCAAGTTACCAAGTTGAGCTTCTCTAGCTTATCTTCATAAACAAAATTTTTTCAGGTATCAGCCTTGTTATTTGTTATAATATAACATTTGGATTTTTAAATCTTTGTGCTTCTTGAAGTGAGTTCTTTTCAAATGCTATACTGTGTACTCTATCTTGAATATCTCATTTTGTGAAATACAGAGATTGCAAAGTTGCAAAATTAATGTAATTTATAGATACATTCTAGAAACATGAAACAAGGCTGGTAGTGTACAGCAATATAGTAGAATGTCATTTTGAAGAACTTTTGCACTTTGACATTTCAATGCCACACTTTTTACCCGCTACACTGATCCCCATGATGGATCATCAGATCCAAATTATCTTCATGGTGTCCTCATTTCTGCATCACGTTGATGCAAAATTATTCAAATTTCATTTCGCATACAAAATTTAACAATCACTTCTTTATCAAACTAATGTTTTCACTTTTTAGTGTATGCAAAACATTTTATTGCTGAACATTTAGAAAACAAAACAAATGCTCCATACCAGCGATTCTCAACCTTTGTGCCCTTGAAATAATTCTGGGTTGTACTCTGGATAAACACACTTGGATTTCATTGGCAACTGAAAGGAGGCAATTTGTTGTTGCTCTTGATACTTGTTAAATGAGAAAAAGTAAGCAGAATAACGACTCAAAAATACATTTGAATGTAATTAGAATTGAGGTATTTATCACTATCATTTGTGGAACCCCTAGTTACCTGGAAGAACACTGCTCTAACCTATAAGTAGAAATAAATTAGTATAAATTATTTTTACATTGCTATGCCTATAGTCAATGGAGCCATCAAGTTATGCTTCACTTGAAAAATGTATTGAATAATTTATTTTTTATATATATAAAATTATAATTATAAATAAAAATATAACCGTATAATAAATATTTAAACGAGTAACCGTTGAATATAGGATTTTATTCACTTCTGCATCTCGGCTGTGTCTCATATACCCGACAATGGTTAGCAAAATCATATTTGTGCCTATAATGGATGTTTATTTCCAATCATTTTGATAAAAATCAAAGTTTTAACCCTATAATTAAGTTCACAAACATGAAATGTTTATATAAACATTTTATGTATTGCTGAGTGAGCGACAGAATTGGTGTTTTCCTCTGGACAAGAAAATGATCACTGGCTTTAGGATGTGAAATTGGTTAACCTTCATTTCTTAACTGCTTTAACACCTTCTCTAGTGAAAATTGGTGCAGTAATGTTTAAATTTTTCAGAAAGTCCATCTGGTTGTGAGAGTGATGTGGAAGATAATGATGAAGATGAGATAAAAGAGGAACATTCAGTCTCTGGAGCAAATTCCCAGGTGGTTGCTGTCAGTCGGATTCCAAGTTCTGTGCAGCTACCAGAGACTGTCACTCGTCTTGATACTTCATACGGTAGTTCCGTCTTCCTCGTTGGAACGGCACACTTTTCCAAAGAAAGCCAAGCTGATGTTGCAGATGTGAGAAATGTTTACATTTTGGGACTTTCACTGTAATATGTTTATACCAAATTGCATTTAATAAATTAAAAAATTTGTTGAATTAAATCTCTTGTTGTATTTCAGACAATTAGAAGAGTAAAACCAGATATAGTTGTTGTTGAGCTCTGCAAGGCACGTACAGCTATTTTACAGTTGGATGAAGAAACTATTCTTCAGGAATCTAGAAGCCTTGATTTCAGTAAGATTCTTTTACAGTCGATTATGATAGTTTTATTTTTGTCCAATTATTTATTGCCACTAGTTAAGTATGCTACATGATTAAGAATTGTACTTACACAAGGTTGCAAATGAGAATGTGGGGTGCTATAGAATGCATATGAAAAAAAATTGGAAAGCAGAAAGTTAATGGTCATAATTGAAAAAGTAATGAAATGATTGTGTTGAGTGGCAAAAACTTTCTAGGGATAGAAGTGAGTGTTATTGTCCTTTTACTGTAATTTTTATATAGGCCTCTCATCAGCTTGGTATGGTCTTTCATTTTTGCAGGTATGGCAGTCTCGGACTACTGCTCTCCTAACACTGGTGTACTCATTCCTTGCTCTCCTTAGTGTCACTGTTTCCTTATGCTGAAGCTACATGATGCTATGTATGGTAATTACTTTATAGTGAAATGAATAATGGTTTCTCTTTCTTAGAAAAGATGCAGATGATCATCCGTCAACACGGAAAGATTCAAGGGATTTTGTACCTTTTACTATTGTCTGTGTCAGCCCATATAACCAAACAACTGGGGATGGCTCCAGGAGGCGAGTTTCGTACGGCATTTGCCGAGGTGAGAATTAGTGTTGTGGAATTTTTGTAGGCTTGTGGCCATTGCAAGCCAGTAAGGCTGCTGTAAGTTATAACAACAAATCTTCATGAAATGAATTGCAAAAAAGATTTGAAACCTGAAAGTTATGCAGATTTTCTTTACATGAAATGGTATGATAATTACACTAGGTTTTTATATGAATTTGGTAGATGCATTTACTAGTTTCATCTTGACAAAAAAAATCTTATTTGAATTTTCTGTACAGTATCCGACTAAATTTGACAATTTAACATAACCTAGTAAGCTAGATGTGGTATGTGATGAATTGCTTCTACTGTTATAATGATTTGTAATTGACTAAAATGTTATAGCATCCATTTATAATTGGAATACCTGATATTTGAATGTCTGAGTAATTCTAGAATCCATAATATGGGGACCCATGTAATGGAGGTTTCTCTGTACAGTATTGCCACTTGTAAAGTTAAAAATGTCTGGAGATTTCTCGGGTGCTCCTTCACCATTGGTACAAAATTCTTGTTTAGCAGTAAAATAGGTACCTGGGTGTTAGTCAGCTGTCATGGGCTGCTTCCTGGGGGTGGAGGCCTGGTCGAGGACCGGGCCGCGGGGACACTAAAGCTCCGAAATCATCTCAAGATAACCTGACCCCCTCTTGAAATATGTTTTGGCCATCTGCATGGTTTTTGTCTCATAAATCAGACTTGCACATTTTAGCAGTCTAGGCATGAGCTTTTTTCCAATAAAAATCATATTACATTTGTGTGCCCCAGCAACATTGGAACAACACAGCGCACTTAGTTTTCTTTGAGCTTGTAGCCAGTAGCAGGATAATTTTTGTGACTGCACCTGAGAGTATGCTTAAAATATTTTAGTGCAAACCTTTTTCATCTCTATTATAAATTTATTTAGGAAGAAATTTGTTTCCAGAATGCACCCGAGTTTACGATACAGTACCTGTTTGTTTGTATCAACTATGTTGGCAGATTATTTCCCAGCTAATTGTTTGTTGAATACAGTGCCATGGTAGAGTTTGAAGGTCCTAAGCCACATATTTGAATACACAAGTTTCCCAGCAATACTTACATTGGCATGGAATCGATCACACTTGCTTTTCCATGAGCCACCAGCTTCCTGTTATATTCTGCTTGCACCACTGCCATAATGCATAAAATATTAATTTTAAATTGCGTAATGCCCTTCTTGCCTTGTAGGTCTTATTTCAATCTTGGCAAAGAATGTAAAAGCTTCGACTTGTTCTTCATGTATTTTGTACCTATTGTCCTTAACACCTTAAACTTGGCTGTGTCACCCTTTTTATGGACACCACTATCATCTTAAACTCTATTTTCTTCCACACTGCATCTTCTTTTTTGGGGGATTAATGCTTGTAGATACACTGCTTGAATTCTGTATTGTATTTTGAGTGAACATTTAAAAAGGATGTTTCATAACTTCAGTCGATCTTGGAAATGGTTACACCACTCTCAGAAGAGTGGAGAAGGTGGTATTCTCACTAGGATGTAAGAAGTGAAAATATTAAAAGTTGGAGGCGTTAGTTGATGAGTGCAAAGGTAGTCCATAGCAATCTTTGAGCATTTTTCTTCTTTGGTGATGCCTCTCCACCCTATAAAAGTGGGAAAGCATGAAAATTATGATGATTTTGAATAACATGGCTGCTGAAAAAGTTACTTTATTTGCCCAAGTTCAGGGAGCAGAACGAGGTGGCGATGTAGGCAAGTGCCATAATTCGGCAAGTTGTCATTGGGCATTATAGTTGTAAGCATTGCCGAGTTTGTTCATATCTATTTGGAGTTTTTATTAAGTTAATCAAGATACATAATTATTTCACGAATGAGTACGAGAATGAAAAAGGTAAAATGGTATATTTAAGAATGTTAATTACATTATCTTGTATGTAACATGTTGCACATTGCTGGCTCTTAAGTGTGTTCTTCTCTTAGGCTCGGCAGTCAGCTCCAGGGTGCATAATCCAGCTTGGTGACCGGCCTATACAGGTCACACTGTCTCGTGCCTTGGCCTCCCTCTCACCTGGCACAAGGTCAAGCTCACTTGGCACATACTTACATCTAAGGAACCAATTAGGTTAGTGTGTATTGTTGTGTGTCCTCATTATGTTTGATTTTCCTTGACCAAATCATGACATAATGTACTCCAGTTTTCTCTTGTAACTGTTGGAACATATTTGTTACCGAGTTATGTAACACTGAAACTTTTAAGTATTTGTCTAAAATTTTGCTTGTTGGATTTTCTTGTAGAAGAGAGCAATAGCTGTATATTTATAGAAGGAAATACAAATATAGTATTGAGCATTTATTCACAATGAAATAGTAAATTGGAAAAAAAAAACTAGAGAAGAATAAGGAGAAACTACACATTAATGTTGGTGCTTGCCAATTGTATAAATTATAGGCATATTGTAATTTAAAACACCAGTAGTTTAAGCATTCTTCATTGGTTATAATCATTAGTCTGGATGACTGGTGGAAAGCTGCAAAACTATTATTAATGCCAAGATATAGAACAAATCTGTATTAATATTCTGTTTACTCATCCTGTTAACATGTAAATTTGGACCCGTTTGCCTCGCTTCATATTTGTGATGGTTGAACATTGTTGCATAAAATGGCTTAGTAGTTCTGGCTGTACAGCTTGACTGAACCAGCTTGAACTTGTAGGTACTCTATATCTNTGCACATGAATTGTGACGTCATTGCAAGACTTCCAAGCGTTAACACTTCCAAAATAAGTCTTGTACTATTTTTTTCCCCCATGATAAGGAAACGCATGTTTACCAATACAGTGGCACCTCGATTAACGAGTTTAATTCCGTTCTGGCACCGAGCTCGTCATGTGGAAAACTTGTCTTGCGAAACAAACAAAAAACTGTAAAACTGCAGTAAAAGGTGTCTGAGAACCAGCGGAAACGCCGTTAATTGAGGAAAGCTCGTTAGTAGAGACATGTTCTGCGAGGCTTGCTCATTGCTCAAATACTCGTAGATAGAGCTGCTCGTTAAATCGAGGTGCCACTGTACATTATTATATCGGAAAGAACAAAAAAATTGTAATATATTTCCTTGCACACTGGGGGGGATGTCAGCTATGAAAGGCATTTGCAATGCTACAGTCAAGTCATTTAACTACAGTATAAAATTAAGAAATTAAGTAAGAGTTCCACATTGCTCTTTAGATTGTGCTCAAAATAGCTGACTGGGGAAGTGTTGAGCTGGCATGAGGTTGAGCAGTGAATCAAGTGAGTCGGGGGACTCTCTTTGTACATGGGTAGCGTATTTACTAAAAAAAAATAACTATTAGCAATGCATCTACTATAGCTGGAGAACTCTTCATGTTGTTGCAGTAGTTGCTGATGCTGTAACAGTTGTTACTGTTGCAGTGGATGGTTGTTGTTATTGAAGTGGTTGCTGTTGCAGCAATAGTTGCTGCTGTTGATGCTGTAGTAGTTGTGGTACTTGCTGCAGTTCTTGAAGTAGCTGCTGTTGCAGTAGTAGTTGTACTAGTTGCAATACTTATTGTATTATTTGCATTAGTTGATGGTTTTGCAGTAGTTTCACACAAAATAGTTTGCTGCATTTCTTTAAATAATGAAAATTATTCAGCTTTCAAAGATTTCCACATTGCTAGACATAATCAAGGACAGTATGAAGTTTAACACTGTGGCTAGTCACTCACCATCTTGCAACCAACATGCCTGAGCAAGAGTAGGATGCTTCTTCAGGATTGTTACGATGCTTTACAGTATATTGAGAGCAATGGTTAATTATAATTTAGGCTTAAATAGCTTTCTGAATGGATTCTTTTTCTTAATTCACAATATAATGAAAATCAAGTACGTTAAGTACATAAATTTATAATTTGATATATAGTTTGTTTACCATTTTATGTTCTAAAGTATAAATCGATATTTTATTTTCTCACTTGAATCCAAATGATATCAACAGCAGTTAGAAGAGAGTGGTGGAGTTGGAGAGATCTGGTATTCGCCTGGAACTCCAGCGGAAATTTATAGTCTACCATCAACGTCCTTTTCATCAATTGTTGTTGAAAATGAGAATGTGGAAAGTAACAAAAGGAATGAAGGCCATGATGTGTCCCAGGGGAGCGAAGGCAGCCACGATGTGTCCCGAGGGAGCGAAGGCAGCCACGATGTGTCCCGGGGGAGCAAAGGCAGCCACGATGTGTCCCGGGGGAGCAAAGGCAGCCACGATGTGTCCCGAGGGAGCGAAGGCAGCCACGATGTGTCCCGAGGGAGCAAAGGCAGTCACGATGTGTCCCAAGGGAGCGAAGGCAGTCACGATGTGTCCCAGGGGAGCGAAGGCAGTCACGATGTGTCCCAGGGGAGCAAAGGCAGTCACGATGTGTCCCAGGGGAGCAAAGGCAGTCACGATGTGTCCCAGGGGAGCAAAGGCAGTCACGATGTGTCCCAGGGGAGCAAAGGCAGTCACGATGTGTCCCAGGGGAGCAAAGGCAGTCACGATGTGTCCCAGGGGAGCAAAGGCAGTCACGATGTGTCCCAGGGGAGCAAAGGCAGTCACAATGTGTCCCAGGGGAGCAAAGGCAGTCACGATGTGTCCCAGGGGAGCAAAGGCAGTCACGATGTGTCCCAGGGGAGCAAAGGCAGTCACGATGTGTCCCAGGGGAGCAAAGGCAGCCACGATGTGTCCCAGGGGAGCAAAGGCGGCCACGACGTGTCCCTAGGGAGCGAAGGCAGCCACGATGTGTCCCGAGGGAGCGAAGGCGGCCACGATGTGTCCCGGGGGAGCAAAGGCGGTCACGATGTGTCCCTAGGGAGCGAAGGCAGCCACGATGTGTCCCGGGGAGCGAAGGCGGCCACGATGTGTCCCGAGGGAGCGAAGGCGGCCACGATGTGTCCCGAGGGAGCGAAGGCAGCCACGATGTGTCCCGAGGGAGCGAAGGCAGCCACGATGTGTCCCGGGGGAGCAAAGGCGGCCACGATGTGTCCCGAGGGAGCGAAGGCAGCCACGATGTGTCCCGAGGGAGCGAAGGCGGCCACGATGTGTCCGGGGGAGCAAAGGCGACCACGATGTGTCCCGGGGGAGCGAAGGCGGCCACGATGTGTCCCGAGGGAGCGAAGGCGGCCACGATGTGTCCCGAGGGGTCGAAGGCGGCCACGATGTGTCTCGAGGGAGCGAAGGCGGCCACGATGTGTCTCGAGGGGTCGAAGGCAGCCACGATGTGTCCCGAGGAAGCGAAGGCGGCCACGATGTGTCCCGGGGGAGCAAAGGCGGCCACGATGTGTCCCGAGGGAGCGAAGGCAGCCACGATGTGTCCCGAGGGAGCGAAGGCGGCCACGATGTGTCCCGGGGGAGCGAAGGCGACCACGATGTGTCCCGGGGGAGCGAAGGCGGCCACGATGTGTCCCGAGGGAGCGAAGGCGGCCACGATGTGTCCCGAGGGGTCGAAGGCGGCCACGATGTGTCTCGAGGGAGCGAAGGCGGCCACGATGTGTCTCGAGGGGTCGAAGGCAGCCACGATGTGTCCCGAGGAAGCGAAGGCGGCCACGATGTGTCCCGGGGGAGCGAAGGCGGCCACGATGTGTCCCGGGGGAGCGAAGGCGGCCACGATGTGTCCCGAGGGAGCGAAGGCGGTCACGATGTGTCCCGAGGAAGTGAAGGCGGCCACGATGTGTCCCGGGGGAGCGAAGGCGGCCACGATGTGTCCCGGGGGAGCGAAGGCGGCCACGATGTGTCCCGGGGGAGCGAAGGCGGCCACGATGTGTCCCGGGGGAGCGAAGGCGGCCACGATGTGTCCCGGGGGAGCGAAGGCGGCCACGATGTGTCCGGGGGAGCGAAGGCGGCCACGATGTGTCCCGGGGGAGCGAAGGCGGCCACGATGTGTCCCGGGGGAGCGAAGGCGGCCACGATGTGTCCCGAGGGAGCGAAGGCGGCCACGATGTGTCCCGAGGGAGCGAAGGCGGCCACAGTGTGTCCCAAGGGGGCGAAGGCAGCCACGATGTGTCCCGAGGGAGCGAAGGCGGCCACGATGTGTCCCGGGGGAGCAAAGGCGACCACGATGTGTCCCGGGGGAGCGAAGGCGGCCACGATGTGTCCCGAGGGAGCGAAGGCGGCCACGATGTGTCCCGAGGGAGCGAAGGCGGCCACGATGTGTCCCGAGGGAGCGAAGGCGGCCACGATGTGTCTCGAGGGGTCGAAGGCGGCCACGATGTGTCCCGAGGGAGCGAAGGCGGCCACGATGTGTCTCGAGGGGTCGAAGGCAGCCACGATGTGTCCCGAGGAAGCGAAGGCGGCCACGATGTGTCCCGGGGGAGTGAAGGCAGCCACGATGTGTCCCGGGGGAGCGAAGGCGGCCACGATGTGTCCCGGGGGAGCGAAGGCGGCCACGATGTGTCCCGAGGGAGCGAAGGCGGTCACGATGTGTCCCGAGGGAGCGAAGGCGGTCACGATGTGTCCCGAGGAAGTGAAGGCGGCCACGATGTGTCCCGGGGGAGCGAAGGCGGCCACGATGTGTCCCGGGGGAGCGAAGGCGGCCACGATGTGTCCCGGGGGAGCGAAGGCGGCCACGATGTGTCCCGACAGAGTAAAGGCGGCCACGATGTGTCCCGAGGGAGCGAAGGCGGCCACGATGTGTCCCGAGGGAGCGAAGGCGGCCACAGTGTGTCCCAAGGGGGCGAAGGCAGCCACGATGTGTCCCGGGGGAGCGAAGGCGGCCACGATGTGTCCCGGGGGAGCGAAGGCGGCCACGATGTGTCCCGGGGGAGCGAAGGCGGCCACGATGTGTCCCGGGGGAGCGAAGGCGGCCACGATGTGTCCCGGGGGAGCGAAGGCGGCCACGATGTGTCCCGAGGGAGCGAAGGCGGCCACGATGTGTCCCGAGGGAGCGAAGGCAGCCACGATGTGTCCCGAGGGNTGACAATTCTGCGTGCCTTCCTCCTCTGCCGGGGTCCTTGAGGGTCTCTTGTTGATCTTTACTTTATCGAAGACAATGTCAGTAGCAGTATAACGTGTAGGCATCACATGTTTCAGGTTCACAATCTAAAGTTGCCCAGCACAAAAGATAACATGTTATTACACATCCTTTGGAAAATTAGTAAGAAATACAATAAACTTACTAGGTACCATAATAGATGTGAAGTAATTTGACAAGTCCCAAAATACTATAACTATCTGTGGTGATGTTTAGGAGAGTGAGCATCTATCCGGATTGTACCAAACACAGACTATGATATACCAGTACAACGAATTAAATACTGTACCTTGAATTACCGTACTTATAGTTTTATTGTCAGCATGTTATCAGTGGGATAAAGTGAAAGTAGAGACTATATAAAATATTTTCATTCATATTCAATATTCCAGGGGTATTGGTGACCACTATGCTATTTCGATGCACCATACCAGCTTAGTTGTTCGTTATGGTGAACAAAACATGCAAATACTTATTTATAGTGTATATAGTGTAATAACAAAAAAAATTTGTTTTGAACATAATTGAATCATTTGATTCACACAATCACTAATATGCCTACCATACTTTTAATTATAGTGATGGTTCACACATTTTATTATATAATATATCACTACACACTATTGATAATATTACTGCAAAATACTAGAGAAAAAATCAGACACTGAAATAATTTAGGTAATAATATTGTTGTGGCAACTCCAGCCTGACAGCTCAGGCAGAGGAGTTCCCTCCGGCTGGCTACCCAGTTGGTGCCTGAAACTTGCCAAAGTTCCTCACCCTATTGCAGGCAAAATGTGTCACTATGTTTTTTTATTAGTTTTTCCATGATCAGGGAAATTTTATCAGACATTTTAACGATCTCGGAAAAAAAATCGAGGTGTTGTTGGCTATAAATAACTGTGCCACCCAAGATTTTTAAGATGTTACCAAAGCAAGAGAATTTCACAATCAAGAAATTTTGGGTCACTGATATGCAGAATCTAGAGGAAGAGAGAAACGAGAACATCTTTCTTAACAGGAGGATGGCAGGAAATTAAATGAATATACATACCATTGTATACAGGTTTGCAGCAGAGAAAGAGAAACCAGAGCTGTGAAAATGTGCATTTAGGAAAGGAAGAACCAATTTCCATTCAACTTTGATATCGATTGGAGTAGCCACTCTTTGGGAGGGAAATAAAAAGGCTGGAAAGATTAGTCATGGGTAAAAAAGCAGAAATATCACCAATATAGCAAAGCCAAAGAGTAACTAATATCAATAGTGGGATGAAGAACAGCATTTAAGTATTCCACATACATTGACAAGAGGAAGAAAAAGATAATTCACAAACTCAAAACTAGTAGCTACCTAGTTATAATTAACACTTTCGTGTTCCCAGTGAATAGGCCCAAAATATCCCCTAAGTGGTCCCGACGGGTGGGCCTACGGTGCGCCAGCAAAAAAAGTTTATAATCTTTTCAGGGTGGCGAGCTTAATTTTCGCGGTATGTATTTAAATTTGGTATCATTGTGTTCGCGAGAGAATGCTCTCGAGTAATATATACATAAATTGTCACAAAATGCAACACGAGAACCACACTGAATAAGAAAATGCGGCGTTCGTTAGCCGTGAGCGTCAAACCGGGCATGAATGTTTACGATGTTTTTATGTTTGCCAACCCCCTAATTTTTATTTGTGTT
Source organism: Procambarus virginalis (assembly GCA_020271785.1). Lineage (NCBI taxonomy): Eukaryota > Metazoa > Arthropoda > Malacostraca > Decapoda > Cambaridae > Procambarus > Procambarus virginalis. The sequence continues at coordinate 2,489,010 of WNGS01113158.1, read as the reverse complement.
TTTTTTGGTATCATTGTGACAGCAATAAAATTCCCTTCACGGATATATGCATATAAATGTAGAATCATGTTCGCGGCCCACCAGCAAGAGTGTGGAAAGTGGCTGAAGTATTACCTCTACCTGACGGTAGATCGGCGAAACACCTTTTGAAAATTCTTATTCTTTTCACTGTCCTGACGTCAAATTTCGATGCACGTACTTAATTTTTATACCAATATGTTCGCAATAGAATGTTCTAGAAGAACATATATATAAAATGTCACACAAGGATGCGTGTGACCGGCAACAAATAAAAAACTTCGTTGATTACACTGGTCATGTCAACATTTTACAATAGTTTTACCACGAAGATACAAGCTAACTCCGTTTTCAATAATAGGCTATGTGACTATTAGAAAAAATGAAAATTTAATGGTAAACATGCTTAAATTATCCCCAAGTCGATCGGATAAGAATTGGATTTTATAGAAATATTTCTTTTCCAATGCCGCTTGAGGTGCATTCAAGAGATAAATATATGTCCTGCTCAAGTGACATATGGGTGCTAAATTGTGCGCAATTTAAAGGCGCTCATTTTAAAACCACTACCAGATTGATCTGATAAAATTTAAATTTTTAACAAATATTTTAATGAGTGACGCAGTGCGCGTCGTCGGCGAGGCAACGGGACCAAAATGAGTGACGTGAGCGTCGTCTGTGGCACGCGAAAGTGTTAAAGAATAATAGGCCTCACATGGTCATATCTAACGCATAAACAAATTTTGTGTAATTATGGGTAAACCGACTTCACTGCACCAAGAAGCCCTATGTAAATTTGGTGCTCAACATATAAGCTTTCAGTATACAGTGGAACCTCAGTTGACAACTGCCCTACAGTACAAATTTTTTGGTAAACGGCAAATTAATCGTAAAACTTGAATTGGTGTACGACGGTTTAATCCGTATGGGTCGAACGAGCGAGTGGCGTTTGATTACAAGTCTATCCCACGTAGTGACAACTGTGGCCGAGCTTGAATCCTTTGTGAAGAATTTCATTGCCTGCATTTTTGTTTTTTTTTATGTTTTTTACATGGAAGCTCTTTATTATATATCACTCCATGGGTCCCAAGAAAGTCAGTAGTAAAGTTCAACCCAAGAAAACAATTTTGAGGATGAACATAGATGAAAAAACAAGATCATTCATAAACATGAACATTGTACGAGTGTTGTTGAACTAGCTAGGCAGTACAACAAATCCATGTCGACGATATACACCATAATTGCTAAGAAAAAGGACATTTTGAGTGCTAAAGTGGCAAAAGGCATAACAATCACGAAACAAAGAACACAAACACTTGAGGTAGTAAAGTTAATTATTAATTTGAATAAACAAGGAGCTAGCAGGTGATAGCACTTTAGGAAATTTCTTCAGGGGGAGGAGAAGGCAGTAGAAAATTTCCCTTCATCTACAATTAAGAAATGGTGCACAATATGGGAAGAAATGCAAACTTTTGTTGAAAAGGCACACCTAAATCAAGCTGTAGCAGGGCATTGTGTTAACCTTTTTAATGACTGAGCCGTCTCACTTCAGACAAGCGTTACAACATAGGGAAAAATAAGTATCGCTAGACAGGTTTTTAGTGACAAAAACCAAGCAGTGAGCCACAAGCAGGTCCTAATGATATGCAGGCGAAACGTAGGAGAGAAAGTACCCCAGAAAAGTCATCACTACCTGATGTTATAATGGAAGAGGACTCCCCTTCCAAACACTAACACCTCTCTACACTACACTGCAGTACACAACGAACAGTAGACTATTAATATGAAACAGAACTTGAGATTGACTTACCCTGACAAAAGGCTTAATTTTTGACCTTCTTGCAATCTTTTTCTTGCTCATGGTTTTCGTTACTTTGCGAGGGTAACATTCAATGCCAGCAACTAAGGCATGCTCGTAGGGTCGATCTTGTGTACCATCATCATTACTCTTTATAACAATTGCCTTTTTACCAGCTTGCTTTCCGGTGAGGAGGATGACCACACGGCCAGGTTTATACACCTTCACCATTGTGCTGAAAAAAAAAAAATACTGTAAATTAAACAACCTTAAATACTTGTCAATCCTTTATCATAATCTACTTGCTGTCTCAAAGAGAAAATTACTTTTAATAGCTTAGGAAAATGCCAATGGCATGAATCTAAAAGTTTACCTATAAAATTACTCCACAGTACTCATGAAGTGTGCGCCACCCTGCTAGAGGCGGTGTGTACTTATGGCGTGCGAAAATTAAAGAAGCTTGCGGGAGAAAGATTTTAGACAAATATGCAATGGCTACATGGCAGGCATTGGGTCCGTCTAATTACTCAGCGCAACCCAAAGCTTCCTAGTATTACATAAGTACTGTAATGAAGAAATATGATACTCACTATAATGTTAGTGCTGAATGTAAAGCATGATAAAACATTTTTACTCTTTCATTTCATAATGAAATTAGATGAAACTAAGTGGCAGGTGACGCCATAGGAAGTTGGTGATCCAAGTGACAATGTTGTGAAGCGACTTATCCAAGATATATTGTCCTAAATGCAAGGCGAGATGAGGTTAGGTTAGGTACAGGAGAGGCTTATATGCCACCCAACAATACATCTTAGACAAGTTTATCCACAACATTGTTGCTGGGATTGTTGGCATCACCTGCTACCTAATTTCATTTAATTTCACTAAAATATTTCAGAGTAAAAATGTTTTTTTTCAAGTCCTACATTCAGCACCAATATTATAGCGAGTGAGTATATAATTTCATTACTTATGTAATGCTAGGAGGCTTTGGGTAATTAGATGTACTCCAGGCATTAGCTGTCTGGAGCAACCACAATATCAGAGCCAGTGACCTGGCTGTCATTGTCAGCGATTTTGTACTGCATTTTGCTCCATGGCCGTCGACTTTTTTGTGCTCATCAGTGGTTCATGTGGTATGACATTGCTCTTATAGCACATACCAAGGAACTATGCAAAGAAACCATTGCTTTAAAGGAAGCAGGCCACCAATGCAAGCAAATACGGGAATCATTGGGTATAGCCAAGTCGACATGAAGTATTTGTTTCCAAGACGGAAACAGTGGTGAAATGCCATCACAGAAACATCAGTCTGGTTGTCCCAGGAAGATTTTTTTCATGGTCTACCCTTGCTGTAACATGATGGGTACTCTCCAATGAACACATTCCAATGATGTAACCTGAAACCACTTGCACATGTTCTTATAACATTATGGGATGACTGCCCATACTGAGTGCTGTATCAAGTGGGTGGAGCTAGGTAAGTCATGTGGTGTGGACCATACTCCCTAGCCCCTGCAAGATTAACCTCACCATCCAAACCTATTTATGTATTCAACAATTTATTTTGTCCAGTTAATAATGCTTGGTGCTGAAACATAGATATTGTATACAACTCTTATTATAGAATAGGGAAATGAGTAACAAAGCAACAACTGTTATAAAAACTGTCTAGATACATCTTTCTGAAATTGCTATAACTGCTGAAACTGCTAAAATAAATGCTATATAAATTTCTCTCTAACAGTACATATGCAAACCTCAAGAATCCTTACTCAAACTAAGGATAGTGGCCAATGACTAAAGCCAGACAAGCAAAATCTCGAGCATGTAAGGAAGGCAAATCAAGTCAGTATATTTACTAGCACTCTCTCAAATTTCTATCCGAGGTTAGAATAATAAAGGTTAACAATTCATTGGTGCATCTTATTTTGGTGCTATTTTTAATCTTTTTGTAGGCTTATGGTAAGCCACATTAGTTGAACGATGGTCCACACGCCACTGCACTCTGTACCAAATAGGCTCAGAGTGCTATGCTATTAGAGTACAATATACCGTGAAGCAAGTCTTTGGCTCGAATTCTGAGATAATTCGTTTGTAGATGTCAACTTTGTGAAATTTTTGATCTAATTAAGTCTTCTAATTAATCACTAAATAGTGATCAGACAGAACACAAAATCAACAGATGTGTCCTGAATTAAGTGTCCTAGGCAGCGAGACCATTTGGGCACACATCTAATGCCTCTCTTCCCCTAGCACCATTTAAGACGAGTCACATCCTTACAAGCTTCCTGTCCCAGAAAATAAGCTGGAAACCATAGCTGGTCCGTCTAATTACCACAAGCTACACAAAGCTTCCTGGCAATACGTTAGTAATGAATAAATATGATATATTTACTCATTATAATGTTGGTGCTGAATGTACAACACAAAAAAAACAATTTTAATATGAAAAAGTATCTTTTTATAAAGAAATTAGACGAAAACAAAGAGCTGGTGACGCCAAATCAAGTTGACGATCCAAGCGTCGGTTAGATTTGGTTTAACATATTTATTCATTACTAACATATTGCTAGAAAGCTTTGTGAAGCTTGTGGTAATTAGACGGACCCACCATAGCTGGTGTGTGTGTCTTTAGGTACACGGGCTACTTCCTACACTGCTAAACTAAATTTAATCCACAAAATATTTATACAATGTGTAAAGGGTATTATTGTAGCGAGGCTGGACAAAAAAATACATATATTAAATAGTTTATCGAACCAATTTGGACGTAGCTGTCTTTACGAAGTGCCCGTACATAGTGTAGGAACACGCCGTAATTTACTATTACAGCATACCCATGAATTTAACTATCCCGCGGGAATAGATTTTCCCCATGTACGACTCCCATATCCTGACATGGCTAGAAACGCCGCCGACACGCATGCAGCATTCAGCCACAGCTTGTAACCCAAATAACATCACCTCAGTTTGTTTACACCATGTCTTGCGGCCTCAACACGGGCCACAGCAATTTTCCCCATTTTCACTCAATTATCCACCTGTCTCGCGGAATCACCCCGCCATCGCACGACTAAGCAATGCCCGATACCATACCACGACAATACAAGCGGAAGAGGCGGCGATTATGGCGATGGGGGACGATACAAAATGTAAATGTTGCCTTACACTACAGGTGGACTCACTGGGTGTTGACGAGAGGTCCGGGAGAGGCCGGGGACTGCCTGCCTCCGCTGGCTCTATGGTTCTCCTCGCCTTGCTCTGACAATAATTAATTCCTGTCTGCAGAGTATTGTCAAGTTTTTGCATAAAAACGCCTTCATCAATTTAATTAGCTATATAATTTGTAGATATTATACCATAAAATGTAGGTTTAGGAGAAGGTAGGATCAGCTGTGAGGAGGTAAACAATTCATTCGTCTTCCGTATTCACTCTTCAGTCGTCAGTGTGGCTCATAGGAACAAGTTGATTATATATGTATGTAGCTGCTTCAATTATTTTCCAGTTTTTGTCCAGAAAGGCAAGTTATTTTGGCACTGTCACTCATCCCATGAGTGCACATACCACAGCATCATGTACTACGCCTCCCAATAGGAATAAAATCTGCTGGGTTCATCCTGGCAATTAGGACTCGTGACTTGTCTCATGTGATCAGACTATTAAACAAACGGACAGCTTTGGTTTCTTGCTAGTGCAAAGAGTAGGAGTGTTTTTAAGGGCAATTTCTACATCTGACTGTATTTTTCTAACTTGAAATTTAAATTATAGGTTGTGTCATCAGCAAATAGAATTAATCCTGCACATATATTTTAATGTCTCTTAGGTAAACACAGTCTAAAAGTGGTATTACAGGTTATGTCCTCTCATACTATAAATTTTTACGTTCTTCTATTTAGCTGTCTCATTCATTCTGAATCTCTACTGGTATTGTATCAAAGACAAACACTGCTATTAAAGATTATCTCCCTTGAACACCATCTTTTCAAATACTGTATAGTGATTGAAGTTCTTGGCTGCAACAGCATTTTATCAACATATAAATTCATAGATTTTAAAGACTTCATTAGCTTTATTCAATCAGTCCATACGGTTTAAATGTAAGGCAAATTGAGTCGATATATATTTACTGGCAATCTCTCCTGGACTGCTGGACAAGCAATCTTTGTAGTCAAAGTGGCTTGCCCAATTGTGCTATTTGTACTATCGGTCTTCACACCAATTATATTTGCCCGATATAAATTATGGTTGATGTTAGGTTGAGATATGAAAGTTCCCACACTAATGCACCACCTGATGCTTTCCGTCCCATCTCACTGACCAGTTGCATGTGCAAAACCTTTGAGAGAATGGTGCTTAAGAGATTCAGCCCGCTGCAAAAAAATAGATACTCCTTGGAGTTTTGGAATTTTGTTTTAATTCTTATTAGTATTAATGTATCACAACATGGGCTAAAGATAGTTTTTATAAATAAGCCTTGGTATCCATGTATATCCTATGCAGTGTATTGGTATTTATTGATTTCAGTCCATGGTGTGTATCTCTGAATCCAGCTCTCTAAATGACTAGCCTGTATGATTTTGACATAGTATCAGGTATAAGTATTTTAGGCACATAAGTGAAATCTTTCATCTGGGAACCTTCATCTTTTCCATATGCCAGTTAGGAGTTTTGAAGTTCTTATATTGGTGGTGGTGGTGGCATGAAGCCAAAAAAAAAAAAAAATACACAGTACAGTACGAGGCAGATGGAACATATAGGAAGCATAGCACTACTAATAACTACAAGAAGGTTCAGTAATAATATACAGTTAATATATATGATCCACAAAGTTTCTTGTATGGTATATTGTTAATTTTGTTTAAATTCTGTTGAAGACATTCATATGCCACAGTTGTGGGGATTTCACCCTGTAGTGTATTTGTCAAGCAGGTGAAGTACACATTAGCATATTATACCTCTCTCCATACTGTGTTATACTTGTTGATGCACTATCATGATAGTTGATACAAATAAAATGTTTTCCTGTACTATGAGTCACATTGATAAGACTGATATTGTACAGTAATCAGTATCACAAGTTTCTTTTATCTCAGATGATACTGTATTAGTAAAATTTGTGTACACACTATGTTAATTAAGGTTGCCTTATGCCAGTGAGCATGACTAAGCAGAAAATGCTGTCACTTAACAGATTCAACCCTTTAGTCAGTAGTCTTTGGTCCACCACCAGAGCACCAGCAGTAGGTCTGTACTTTAGTGGATTTCAGTATATTGAAGCTATACAAATTTGTGTGAAGGAAATATTTTTGTTTACGTGTGAATTTGTAGTGTATGTATATTGTGTATTCATAAAACTTGATACAGGCTGTATAATGTTTTTGTGACTCAAGTTGAAAATGTTTACTGTTAAGCATGTGATGTTTTCTGTGCATGACTTGTTGAGTACAAATGATGCATAATTATGCATATTACTCAATTTATGCCACAAGCTGGTGTAAATTTGTGAATGTTTTCTTGGTCATTTTTCAGGCATTTTCCAGTTCAGTTAGTTTCCTTTTGAAATATTCAATAGGCTTTGCTCAACGTTTTTTCTTTCTTTCCTTTTGATAATTAACCTTTAATTTAGCAGGGGTGATGACGGGAAGAGAGGTTATGGTCACAGTGTTGTTTTTCGCTGGAGCGCGTGACCTTGCAGGTGTGGACCGCTCAGCCTTAACGCTAACTGCAGTCACTACACCAGAACAGTTACTGGCTCAGGTGGTGCGTTCATTCGGAGAGATTGACAAGATCAAGGAAAGTGTAATTGTTTCTTTGAACCAGGAATACTGCGAACCAGGCCAGGATCTAGTGCTTGCCACAGGAGACGAGGTGGCCATCATTCCTCCTATTAGTGGAGGTATGTTGTACAATTTGTTTTTAATATTGAATTATGCCAAATGTACAGTCAATTGCACATAATTCAATATACAGTACTGTATACAGTATTTGTTTAATCTTTTAAATTTTTTCCCATTTTTTGTTTTTTGAAATTTAAATTGGTTTTTCAGTTCTGTATGAATTGAGTTGTTGGTATTCTGTGCTCTGTTTACCAGAATCTGTGTTACATTTTGTCCTTAGGTTAGGCATTATGGACCACATAAAGTTAACCCTGGATATTCTGTCAGTGGAGCAAGTCACCACTCTTGTTACTGATCCTTCCTGTGGCGCCATCAGTCTTTTTGTTGGAACTACACGTGACACCTTCCAGGTAATGTGACCTTGGGAATTCCATTTCCCGTTTTATGTTTGTACTATACAGTACCTTCATTTTCATCATGTAAATATATTTCAGTATCTGGGTTGGGGCTTCATCTCCAGTCGTCACCACATAATGGGTTTGGGGCATTGGTCTTTTATTTGGTTGTGAAGCTCGTAATAACATTTGGGAAACAGTGGCGTTGTAGATAGTGCTCGGTTGACCGCCATTCAGTTTTAAGAGCAAGTATGACAAAGTACTGGATAGTTCTGCTGTATAAATACATTAGTAGATACAGTAGGTATGAGTCACCACCAATCCACATGATCATTTCTGCACCACTATACAACCACACTTTTCACTATTGTAAACAGAGTGGTAGACAGTTGAAATGTTAGGTGAGAAGGTGGTGGAGGCCAAAACCATCAGTAATTTCAAAGCGTTATATGACAGAGTGCTTGGGAGACGGGACACTACGAACGTGGCTCTTATCCTGTAACTACACTTAAGTAATTACACACCACTACCACATCATCACACTAGGATAATACTACTCAATATATATACTACAACACTCCAATCACTGCAATCTCTGTATATACATCCTTTAATGCCATCCTGCACCTTGCTCTTGCATTGCTATTACCTCCTAGGTAATAATTACAGTGTAATGAACACATTTCCATACGGACTATGCTATAATGAGCCCTTCTAGTGCTGATTCAGCTAACTCCCATTTCCTGGAATGTATTTCCAGCATTAAATGTGAGGTACTGTGTATATATGCTGCACTCTTTATTCACAAAAATAAAAAATTGTACTTGAGATATGACAGCTTGAAGTTACATTTTGATTGGTTAATCAAAATATAATACTGTATGTAGTTTTAATAATTTTGATCAGTTTATATACATACCATACTTTATTTTCAGAGCTCATTTTCTATTGCACGATGCAGGGTGCCACAAGTATATGCAGTTCAATAATTACTTACTTTACTTTACATAGTGTAATAATTATCTTTACAGGGAAAAAATGTTGTGAGACTCGAGTACGAGTCATATCAAGAGATGGCAGAGAAAGAAATGTATAAACTCTGCAAAGAAGCTAGAGAAAAGTGGTCTTTGAAACACATAGCAATACACCACAGGCAAGTGCTGCATGTTGTATTATTTCAACATTCTAATTTGTCGAATTAACATTTAGCCATGTAGGTTTACAGAATTTTACTTTGATAATATAAACTTACTGTTACAAAAAGCTTCATCATGCTGACTATTATGAACTCTTGAAACCCTAAATAGTAAACCTTAATTCAGAGTAGAGGAGGATGACGACACTTGTCTGCATTTATTATGAATTTTGTTAGTTTCTAGTGTTTGTATACCTTGGAAACACACACCGTAACTGTCTCTATTTTTCGCTTGTTACAACTCATAATAAAGTTGTTACATCTTGGCTTAACGTGTTTATGACTTATTAGAACATTGTTACAACTTGCTATATTGGTTGTTATAACTGGTTAGGAGGTGTTAAAACTTGTTCGAACATTCTAGCAACGTCGTAGTTTTGGTGTGTGTTTGGCGGGTAAAGACCTATTTATTTTTTGTAAGTACAGTATCTTGTGTGCAGTGCAGTATTAACGATCTGTATTTCTTAAATTGCATAACTTTAAAAGTATTTAATTTCTACTGGCAAATTTGAGAAGGTAGTGAGGTGACACTCATATTAGTAATACGTTAGATATTGGTTTTTATTTTGTTTTAACTTTACTGTACGTTATCTTTTTATTTTTAATAATACAGTACAATCATTGCTTCCAGGATTTTATTAATGAAGATAGGTATATCTTGATTTATGGATTAAAGGACTACAATATGGATCAAATTACTCTTTATTGTTTGGTTGTTCACAGATTAGGCTTGGTACCTGTAACAGAATCCAGTGTTATTGTAGCCGTTAGTTCAAAACATCGGCGTGAATGTTTGGATGCGGTGTCCTTCCTAATAGATAGCCTTAAAGCCAATGTCCCCATTTGGAAGAAGGAAGTTTATAGTGATGGCAGTGGTGACTGGAAGAAAAACAAAGAATGCACATGGGTAAAGAAAGAAGATATCCCAAATAAAAGCGGCAGTTTGAAGGAAACCGTCAATAACAACAAAAGCACGTAATGTTGGGTTTTGTTTGTTCTCAAATTTAGCGGCCTTGCTTTTCTGATGGTTATCAGTTAAAGAAACTATGTTGTCAAATGTTGTTTTGTAAATTTTGGTGGCATTTTGATTTCTCTTGTTTGTGTATTCTTTTAGACAATTATTCCTTTCTTATTTTTGTCATTGACTGCATGAACATTGGATCCAAGTGTTAGCTTGGGTCCATGTGAATTACACTGCACTGTGATAAAAGTTAATGATTGACAGTACACTAAAATTCCTAACGAGGTTCACAATTCATGCTTGAGAAACTTGCTCAATATGATCCACATTTCTTTCTCATTATTTTGTGTGCATAAAAGTGCCTAGATTTATAACCCTTTATAAGAATTAGTAGTTGTGTATGCAGTAGAGTACAGACTTTAGCCAGAGCTTCAGGGTTCTTTAACTTACATGAGACAAGCTGGTTTTTGAAAAATGAGTAGTAGTAAATTACCCAAATTAAGGTTATTAAAATGTGACATTTTCTGTAGTGACTATTTGTTACTAGTCATCCATTTTAAACATTTTAATGTGTATATATATATATCTGATAAATTGAATTGTTTGATTTACCAAGAATAATCATCATAAACAAATGAATGCTGGGATCTAAATTTTGCACTCCTCTGTGGCTGATTAAGCAAAATTTAAAAGTTAATAATATTTGTGAGGTGAACTTGCATTTATAATTCAAACACATAATGAAATGTAAACAGCAATTCAGCCATACTAATTTTGGAAGGCTGACATGCTCACAAGTTGAAGATATAAAATTGGATAAAATAATTAAAATAAATATAAAGGAAATTAAATTAGATATAAAATTCAATTGAATTATATGCTTTGTCTTTTGAAGAAAACAAATATTATGGCATCTGAAATTATATACATCAGCTAGGATGCATCTTGTATGTTTTTTTTTAGCAAGAACCAGAGCTTCTCAGGTACAGTGACCTCTTAGATTGATTCATAGAGAATTTTACTAAACATGCATCCATAGTATCTGGTAGTTGTAGACACTTTTAATTTACCTAGGGGAATTTGGTAGTCTGTGATGCTGCATTGTACAGTTTCTATTTTGATACTCCCTAATATATAATTTTTTAATCTAAATGTGTGTGCAGTGTTAAGTGCACTCTACTATATTTGATGCTGTTTTCAGTAGCTTTATGTGGAATCATTAAGTTGAAAGTAGATTTGATTGGAGATAATGTTTAGCTTGTACGGGGAACTTATTCAGTCCCCGTACGAGCAAAATGTTACCTTACGTAAAGTATTTTCTCGGGCTGGTGTTTATCTACATTGTTATCTGCAATTTGTGCTCCACTCTGCCAGTTGTTGCTCTCTTACCAATAACTTGATTAATTGGGTACACCTGTAAGTGCTGTACTGTACTGCAGATTTTACGTAAAGCATACTGTAATTGGTAGATACTTGTAGTAATAGTCTGCACAAACAATTAACCTAACTTATTAAAATTTACTTGTGCTTGTAATGCAAATAAAAATTCAGAAGCTTTATTGAGGCAGCTATTTTTATATACTTAATAATAAGTAATATAAAAGCCATTATTATATCCGTACAATTAACACTTAAGGTAGAGTATAACTAAAACAGAAAAATTATTTACATTGTATAGTATTTACAAAAACCTGTCTGGACTTATCTAAGAGCTCTGAAATTAAGAATACAGTATTTAGAAATTTTTTGTATTTCCTTGTAATGCTTTTAACTACTTTGGCCAAAGAGAGATCATATTTACATTGTGCAATAATATTGGACTTCTTGTTACATTAGAAATTATAATTACCTTTATTTTCTATGTATTTCTGTAAATAATTAAAATTAAAATTTAATAACATTATTTTGTTAATGAACAATTGTGAAATGTTTATTATTTTGTTTCTGAATATAATTTGAATCTCTTTGGTTGATTCAAACTCAACTCGAATCAAGCGGTTGATTCGCTCAATGGTTTGAGCGAATCTAAAGCTGACAGAAGACAAGTGCAGTGTTGATAACATAATGTAGATGTGCCATTAAAGAATTTATATTATGAGCATAAATTATAATTTCTCCCAGTTCTTACTTTCATTGGGCATGGAGGCAGCCATGGGGAAATTAAATGGTGAACATAGTAAAAAGTGGATAATGGATATTGTATAATAATAAATTTAAAAATATCACTCGGTCATTCATTGTATTGTCCATAATATAATATTCATAATTCATTTTGTATCGGGGAACAGGCAGCCAGTTTATGCATACAGTACATACGAGGTTTATATCGAGGGTCACCCCCATTACCCCACTGGGGTTACGTTACTGATCCCTCCAGTATGCAACCCCAAAACAAGCTGACTAACTCCTGGGTATCTGTTTACTACTTGATGAACATTTGCATTAGGTGATAGGAAACGCACCCAACCAGTTCTGTCCCGCCTGGGATTTGCACTTGGAATTCTCGATTGTGAGTCGAGAAATAACCCGACTATATTACCGGGAGCCTTTATACCATCATGGCTACCATCATGGATAAATAAACACCACCACCACTACCACACCTCAGCTGTTACCCACAGCAACACCCATCCACTTCATAAGATTAGGCGCACAGTACTTATTGTTAATTGAAATACACCGGCACTGTACCGCCCAGTACATAAAAAAAAATAATTCATTCATTACAATCTGCTTTTACCCAGCTTTATCACTTACTGTATCATGTGCATTGCCCACACTCACTCCCTGCTTTCTCATGCTGTGTCTGCATACTTTCTTCCTCGCCTCACAGTCCTCAAATTAATTTGAATACACTTCTCTAATCTATCATTCATTCATTCATTCAACATGCTCAGCCCATCAACGAATGCTCTCCTCAATCTTGGGGTTTATTGATTCCTGTATTCCACATCTTTCCTATTTCCATACACTTTTCAAAATATCCATTTCTACTGCTGTCACTCATGATATTTCACATTCCTACCACACTAACATCTTACAATCATACTTGGGAGTTAATACTGTAATTATAAACCTTGGGGGGGGATTTATTATGGGTGGGACCTTTGACAAGCCACCGGCTTCCTGTCCTCGTCGAGGCGGCTAGTGTGTTACTGGTCCTCATAACGTTATATCTTAACATAGTAGTAATTAAAATGTGTTGCCTAATTGTGAAGAATGATGCTAAAACTAAAAATGATAACTTGTAATCATTAATTAGAAGCTAAGCCAAATCTAGTATAGTTATGATGCTAGTGATAATTCAAAAAAAGTCTTAATTAGAAGATGAAATACAATACTGTATAATGAAGTAGATGTAAAACCAAGTATGACATTGTGTAATAATAATACTCATGACTCTAGTTAAGAAACTTTTGATGTAAATAGTAACCTCAAATAATCTGATTACCTAACATCATTATTATTTTTGTTAACTTGCTTTTAGTGTTAATAATCGTAGATGACTAAATTATTGACATGACTTTTTGTATTTTTGGAGCATGAATACTACCTTTTTTTTGGTAAAATATTATTTATTAGAAGTATGATTGTAAATGTTAATTGTATTCATCTGTGATTGCCCTAAAGTGAATTTTTTGCATGACCAATATCACTTACATTCTCCATTGGTAGTGTCCATCCTTAGAAGCATTAAGCTCATTTAAGGAAACGCTCCAAAAGAGCCAAATATATGAAATGTCTTTTAAGATTATAACATGCCGCTTTTAACTCACAAATAAAATCATAAGAGTTTACACACAGAAATCACAATAGCGTGATGTATCAAATGAACAAATCCACAAGAGCCGTGACGAGGGTTCGAACCTACGTCTGAGAGCATCCCAGATGCTGCCTTTATCGACTGCGCTACGACATAGTTAAAAGAATTGCAACCAGCAGTTCTACTGCCCTTGTGGATTTGTTCATCATAAGAGTATTAAGCATTCCATATAATAGCCAAGTCTTTGTATGTCTGGTGCATCTGTCACATAATTATTTAGTAATATACAAGTAGATTTTCAGTTGAGGCCGGCCTGAGTATGATCATATTGTGTGCGATCACTTTCATTAGAATAATCGTCACAATTTTTCACAACGTTTTGTAATAGAAGTACAGTATTTCATTTTATTAGGTAGTCTTAATTATTTGAATATATTGGTCTTGTGAATTGTCTTACAATATTGACTTTATAGTTTTTACAAGTTTGATCTTGTTAAAATTCTCATACAATCAACTTTGTTGTACAGTACAGTACTTGAATGCTTAAATTAACTCGGTGAATTCTATATTAAAATTTTAAGGCTAGAAAATTAGCTAATATGTAATACTACTGTAATAATTAAAATAATTAATACTATACTGCTTATGTTTATGAATTATTGACACTAATATCTGTCAACAAAAATTTAGATTTTCCATGTTGAACAAATTTTGGTTAATTTTTAAGAGAAATTAGTCAAACACAGTATTCTCCATGCTGGTTAAATTAAGCAAATCAGATATCACTTAGCAAGAACTGTTGTAAGAACACAAAGTGAGCATCACCTCACGGAGTTATCTATGACAGAAATAAACCCATTTAGTGTTGGTATAAAATGCTTAAACTGAGCTATACATAGGTTATGGAACCTGATTAATATCTCACTCACTGTAGACTAAATAAATCCATAAGGTCATAAGATTTGTTTAATTCCCTTGTGCAGTCTCTGATTTATAATCATCATATGAAGTATCAATTCTATTAAACAGTTTTGACTATAAGAAATAATTTATAGCTTAATTAACATTATATTATCTTGCACATTGTAAATTTGTTGTAAATTATACAAGGCACAAATCGCATGAAAATGAGGTAGCGCTGGAGTGAAATACTTATTGCAGGTTGCAGGGGAAGCTGGTGTTTATAGTTTTCTATATAATTTCTCTGTCAGCAGTTATATACAGTATGCACCAGCATTCCACTTGATTAACTGATTTCTGAGGAAGACTAGATACCTCCTCTTTCTCTCTCTCTCTCTCTCTCTCTTTTTTTATTAATATTGTGGAGATGATTGAGCAGAAGCATAACTAGCATTGCTAATTAGGAGTGAGGCATTATTTTCAACAGTCATATACTGGTTATGCTGTGCTAGGACTTTTAGTTATTCAGAGAGCATGAGAATTGCCCACAAGTTGGGTTTATCGTGACTGTGGCCTCTTGCCAACGCTTGCCACAACTTATTACTCCATTCATAGACAAGCTCAAGATGGAATCGTTATTATACACATTCCATCAATTTTAGTCCCTTTCTCCAACTTCAACAAGCAAGAAAAGAATCCTTGCTTGATTTTTTTCCACTTCATAGTCACTGAGGGTTAGTCCTTTCATTCAATAAAGCAACAACATGCCAGCAGACAGGAAGATGTTACCAGAGCTGCTACCACTGTCAGCCAATGTGAAAGGATTTGCTGTACAGATAAATTAACAATTTAAGGTGTGTGCTTATGAATCTTTCTTGTGAAAAGGAGTTATTACATTGTAGAGTATAGATTTGTATAGAGTTATGTTTGTTAGTTTACAGTATGAGTAAATAGAACCTGCCAAATCTGACATATGCAGATAATGCTTATAGAGATTTATTGATGTGTCAAAAATGCTGAAAGTGAAAGTGCATACAATTATGATGGTGCAGAGGTAATGGAAATGTGTGAAATCAGTGTTCTATCAGTCCAATGATTGTTTGTTCTTGTAGTCAGCTTAAATGCTACCCTGGTCCTGGAGTCTTTTTTTTCTTTAACCCTTCTAGCCTATAGGAATCAAGATCTAACATGGGTTGTACCTCATCTTTAGCAAGGCATTTTTCTCTGCCATGATATGTGTTGGTGGACGAACTGTACCTTGGCACGTCTTTATATTCCATGTGTGATAATGGGGCGTTTCTTCTCCCTCTAGTCTCCTCTTCGGTGGGGAATCAGGTCATGGATGCCCCTCCAAATTTCAGGGCTGTGATTCTCCTCATCCCTTCAGGCATCTTCTGAACCCTCCCATGGCATAGGTAAACTATCCCTTGTTTTCCTTTTTTTCCATTTAAATTTTTGATGAAATTAAATGAAAATTACATTTTCATTGAAAATTTATATTTTCATCTGATTTGCCTCAGAGAGCAACTGAGTGACCTAGACTCAAAAACTGGGCATTAAATATAAATGAAATGATCCTTAGTGAGCTGGTCACTCGGTCACTACCATGCTGTGTCTTTGTCCCAAGTTACCCTGTGCCTTCTTTCCTGGTGATGCATTGGAATGAAAGTGAGGCGAGATTGTCCACTACCTCTCTCTACATGATCAGTGCTATCACCTGGTGATAGGTTGCAGTCACACCCAGGTGATCAACTAGCAATCTTTAGTTTAAGAATAGCAGAGTAATGCTTGGTTTCTGTGTTTTAAAGTATTGTTTGGAAGATACATTTGAATGCAGAAGAATGCATCTTCCGATAAGTCATTCAGGGTTAGGCAGAGTTCTCTCTAGTATCTCCCTCCTGATAGATCCCTGGCTCAGGCATTTAGAAAAGATATCTGCAGCATGGGAGATAAAGTAACACTGGTCTAGACTGGAGTTTGCATAATACCAGTGGGAGCGGGGTATTACCAAAGGGGGAGAGAGAGTAACCCACTCAGGAAGAAGAATTTTATCTACACTGAGTGCCTTATTTTTAATGTTAAATTATTTTATGAATATTAAAATTAATAGCTTCTAAAGGCATTTAAAAAAGTAATTATTATTATTATTATTATTATCAAATTTGTCCCTATTTATCGCAGAGGAATTTTTTTGATAGTGCACTGCAATTGTAATTGTCAAATCACAAAAGATATTTATCTATTCTTGTAATTATTATAACATTATAGTATGACTGCAAATGAAAGTGATAAATCCAACTTTCTTATACTATTAGTTCCAATAATTTGTATGATGGCTTCTGTAGCACAATAGTCTACGTCTTTGGCTCACAACCAAGGCTCCCGAGTTCAATCCCCAGGTGAGACAAGAGATGGATGGGCATGTTTCCTTTCTCCTGGTGCCTCTGTTCACCTTACAGTAAATATGTTCCAAGGAGTTAGGCAACCATTGTGGATTGCATCCCAGGGAATGTCAGTACATGACCTATGGGGATCTAGATAAGGTTAATGGGTTTTCTGGCCATCACTATTAGAAACTTAACCATATCACTTTCTAACTTATTCATGCTATTAAGAAGAAAGTAGTTAGAGAATAAGGATACCACTTTAATTACTGTACACCATTTTGAAATTGCTTTCAAATATTCCTATAGTTTTGATTACAGGTTATTTGGTTTTCCATGTTGCTGTAATATCCTTATTAGTTACATATCTCTTTCAGGAATTGATGAAGATGGGAGTAGAGAAGCAAGTCAACCACTAGCAAAGAGAATTAAGCAAGAAAAAGATCCTGAAGCCAAGGATGAGATGCCTTTAAATACAGTTGGAAAATCTTGCACACATGCTTCCAATGAGAACAGTGAAGGACAACAAAAGAAACTATTTGTACAGGAAACAAACGATCAGCATGAATTGGACCCAAACTTGGTACAGATTGTTGCATCCAAAAAAGAGGTAACTCTTAAAATGTAATGTAACACAACACAACCTTGCCTTGCCACCTTTCATTTAGTAACAAGGCTTACATTTCTGTCCATTCACTGGGCAAACTTTACATACATTATATCAGTATCTTGGCTCACAAATATTATTTTGCTGTTATATTAATTTTGTGTGAGTGAGCACTTACATGGCAACAAAGTGCCCATGCTTTGCCCCACCTCACATGAGTAGTGCACAGAAGGTAGTTGAGAGTGTAGACGGATGAGCCTTCTGGAGGTCGTTCCAAGTTGGAAAGTCTTCTCCAGTGTCATCCTTGCCCCAGTATGACCCAGTGGATACAGTACATTACAATACATTTTAAAATATACAGTACTCCTAGTGCAAAGACTAAATATCACCATGTGTTTACTGTGTCTGGTGATGTCATCAGGAGAGCAGGTCATTTCATAAGGGAACAATTGAGTGGTTCACTCAGTAAGGCATATTTCACCCATCACTCAAATCTAGGTTGAGAGTTTAAATCCCCAATTGCTGCAATTGATTTTGTAATATAACTGAAGTTCTAAAAATTAGTATTAAAATAAATGTAGGAATGAAAGAAATATTTAAGGTTGAACAAAATCCATAAAGCCCTTTTTTTCAGGGGGATCCTTCCCAGTGGTACTCTGAAACTATCTTGCTGAGATTGTTCTATCTAATGGGTTACATCAGTTGAAGTAGCAATGTTTGCCCAACCAGGGATCAGAACCTGGCTTTCCCCTCAGAGGCAGAGAGAGCAAAAGACATTCCTCCATTTCACTGGGATAGCATCTAGAAAGTCAGCGAAGCCTTACAGACAACTGGAGGGTTCACACAAAAGAAAGCGTTGAAACTGCCGAACAACTCTGCAAACCATTCAAACAAAACAATGGATTCACTCAAAACTAATTCAAACTTATTACTATCAATAGCTGGCACCATGCAGCCCATCCCCAGCCCACACCCAGCTTCCCTATTCAGTTCTGTCACTGATGTAATGGTTAATACCACCTGTTTGGCTCCTCTCTCTCTGTCATGGCAAGCCCCTCTGCTTCAAGTTAAGTGATGGGCCATCTTTGGACTTTATTAGTCCTGCTGTAGGGAACACATCTGCTTAGCTTGTGTGTTGTTCTTTGATTTTAGCATTAGCTTCACATGCATGTTTTCATTCCAGCTTGTGTAAGCTTGGCTTCTAGTGTGCTAAGAGCTGGGTGTTCTCAGTTTTTTTTTTCTTTGAGTGCTTGCTAGCACTACCCTTGCACTGACAGAGTTACTTTTCTGGTGTGTTTAGGTGTTTGCATCTTGCAGTCAGGTTGGGGTTCCTAACCAGGTTTGCATCGAGTGATTGCAGTTTGGCTGGAATCAGGCGCAGTTGAGATGACTTTGTCCCTTTAGTGGATGTCCCAAGTTGTTCCTGGTCCTGTGTGGTACTCAGTGGATCTACAGTACATCTTCAATCTGTCGGATTTGAATAGCTTCATTCCGTCTGACCTTCCACATGACCTCCTTAACTCAGGTTCGCATGGTATTTCAAGCAGATGCTTTGGGTGGTGTCTCTGAACCTTGAGGATGCATCTCTGCATCTCAATATTCATTTGGGGTTCAGAAACTATTTATGTTTCATTGTGGGATGTCAGGCTCCCCGTTTCTTTACCAGGTTAGTGTGAATCTTTGTGGCCTGACTATGTTTCTGGGCGGTTTGTATGTTGGCCTGGCTCGAAGTCTGGGAAAGGTTTGGGTTCCCAGATCACTGGGTTTGGGTTTCTGGTAAACTGGCAGAAGTTCCAGTTGGTTCTGTTCCAGGTTTGGACTTGGCTGGGTCTCTCTCTTGAGACTTTCGGTCGGTGTTGCTGTCCCTGCCTCCAGTGGCTTTGCTCTGCCTGCCATTGTCAAGTATTAGATCAACCCTGATTGGTGCGGGAGCTTTGCCTGTTTGGTTTTCCTGCTGGGCAGGATTGGGCTCCGGGCATTGTACAAGTTTCTCCAGTTTCACCTATTCCACCACTTCCCGGATCGGCAGTTTCAGATTTCACTGGCTTCGTCTTTGGACTTTTCAGGTTTTGGCACAGTACAGTGCTAGAGTTTGTGGCTATGTAACATGCCCTAGGGAATATTTTGCTTGCTACAAGCTCCTTGCTCCGCTCCACTCCAGTTGCTCCTTGGTGGTTCATTTCCTGAACAAAAGGAGGGTCACTTCGGTCAATTTCCTGTGAAGTTGGATGCTCTGTGTGGTTCATCTTCTGGCTTCTTGGGGGTTTAGTTCTCCATGCAGGTCACATGTGGAGTGTGTCCAACGTTCTCACAAATGGATTATCTCCCTTCCATTCCTTTTCCATGAACTGGACTATTGACAACATGTGCTTTCATTAGCTTTGCAATAATTTTGCTGACTCAGAGGTGGACGGCTTAGTCCCCTAAGACAGGAATAGCATTCCCTCCTATGTGGCTCCGTTCCTCGATTGCAAAATTCTCGTGTTGCATGCCTTTCAGCTGGACTGATCAAGGTGGGGTGCATTTGTCTCTTTTTACCTGATTCGGTTGTTACTCAGGGTGTTGGCCAGACTAGAGTTGTACTCGGTGGTCCTTCTGGCTCCTTGGTAGGCATTGACCAGCTAAACCTTCATTTCTGGCCTGGTGCCTGCCTGGAGGCAGCTATTGGTACTACAGAGTTCAAGCTAATTATGATGAATCTATTGCTTCATTTGACTCATTTGCAAAGTTGTTTGGTGGTTTTGAGGCTTCATTTTCTGTGAAGTCTCCAGCTGTCTGTAAAGCTTTGCTGATGTTCTGGATCCTTTCCTGGTGGGGTGAAAATTGTCGCTCGCTCTCTGCTCCTCTGTGAGAGGAGGCCAAGTTCTGACTCTGGTTCCTAGTATGACAAACAAAACTGCAACTGATGTGACCCATTAGATGAAGCAATCTCAGCAAGATAGCTTCAGGAAGCCACTGTGGCTCTACATGAAAGAGGCATTTCATTACATCTAATGCTGGGTTTCCCATCTTTATATACTCTACATGTTATTTACACTACTGTATTTCTCTTTTGTGGTTTCTCATTTGGAAACATAATATATTCTTTCATAGCTTGATCGACGAATTGCTGCATTTCAACAACGCAAACGTGAGGAACTAGATGTGTTGAATGTACAAGAGTTCTGCACTTTGGGTGGAGGCACCTCATCGCTTAATTCCTGTGCTCGGACATCAGCAGTTATTTAAGATCTAAGGGCTCTAATAGTCATTTGAAAAGTAAGTTGTTAATTAAGTGCTTTATTCAAGAGTGGAAGATAATAATAAATAATTAGTGGAGAATTTACTTCTGATGTTGGTAGATGGAGGAAAATTAAAGTCAAAGGTTGAAATTGAAATTGAAATAAGTTTATTGAGGTAAAATACTGTACACACAAAAGGATGAGGTAGCTTAGATCAAAGATGACATGGAGAAACAAATAGGGAAACAAACATGGAGAAACAATGGGGGCCTGGTAGCCTGGTGGATAGTGCGCAGGACTCATAATTCTGTGGCGCGGGTTCGATTCCCGCACCAGGCAGAAACAAATGGGTAAAGTTTCTTTCACCCTGACTGCCCCTGTTACCTATCAGTAAGTAGATACCTGGGAGTTAGTCATCTATCACAGGCTGCTTCCTGGGGTGTGTGTGTGTGTGGTGTGGGGAAAAAATAGTAGTTAGTAAACAGTTGATTGACAGTTGAGAGGCGGGCCAAAAGAGCAGAGCTCAACCCCCGCAAACACAACTAGGTGAATAGGGAGTAACTGCAGGTTAAAGAAAGTGTAGAAGTATCTAAAGAAAATATGAATGGTGACTATTCAGAGGGGAATGTTTTCCAATGTATCCAGACTTGTCTATCTTATCTATTCCACTTAATATCTTGTATGTATTGATCATATCCTGCTGCTGTTGTTGCTTTCCTCAAGCGATGAGGTTGAGTTCTCTTAAGTAGTTCTCATAGCTTGGGCCTCTTAAATGGGGTACTAACCTTGCTGTTAAACCAGATTCCTATGTTTGAGGCCCCAGTTGAGCTGTTCTCAACATTTTTTATCAATTATCACAGTGTAAACAAGAACATGTGACTTTCTCTTTGAGGTTTTCTTGTTCTGCCATTTCATTCTCTCACTGGTTTATCTTGTTGGTGTGTTCGTTGTTTTGGTTGTATCTCATTATAGTACATATTTGTATTTAATGAAAATTGATAATTTGAGACATTACATATTATTGTAGTCTTGGCTTTACTGTGTAGCTTATTACTATTCCTTTCTTTCAACAGTGTTTTTTCTAATTTTGTATTTTTTTTTGTCTTTTTGCTTGCATTTTTATTCAAGCATGTGTAGGGAATTTTTCACATTGATATAGCATATCATTTTCTTATAATTCCCAAATTAAATATATATGGAACACTGGCACGTGGCGTCTTGTCATCTGTGCATGCTGGTAATTTGTTCTTTAATATAGATGCAGGAAAGGGCTTTTTGCCCAATGAAAACGAATCAGAAGTATTTACCTGAGGGCCATCATCTCACTAGTGGCCTTAATGAGGACAGGAAGTCAGCAGCATATCAAAGGTCCCCCATTTGCTCTAAATAAATATCAACACATCAGATGCATTTAACCTTATTGTTGACAAATTGCTGATAAATATATCTTTATCAATTACAGTGACTCATATTGTCAATGACTGGGGACCTCAGACATTAGGATTGGATCCTGGATCTCTCTCTCCTAATTTTGATGCTTCAAAGGAGGCAATAAAGCAAGGTAAGAACTTTTATACATGGTAAATAGAATTATATTTCAGAGAATATGGATGTATCAATCTATAACTTTAACTAGCATTGTATTCATAAATAATATGCTACTTTGCAACATTGGATTGAAGTATATTAATGTATTAAATAGTGTTTGATTAAGAACATGAAGCAAGTGTGTGCTTCATATTGCACAAATTAAAAGAAGAGAAAGTGGTTTGGTAGAATAAGGAAGTTCCAGGAGCCGTTAATGAAATAAAAAAAAAGTTGATTTTGTGATACAAAGTAAAGAAGCAAGAAAGCGAGAATAAAGGATATGTAATAAGATTTATTAAGCAGAAAAAGAAGAAGTTTAATAAATAAATTAAGCTAAATGTATATTATCTTTTCATAGAGAGGAAGTGCGACAACAGTAACAACAGCAGCAGGGAGAGCTCAGTATCCTCAGGACATTCGTCTAAAGAAACTCTTCGTGATTCTAAGTTTAAACCAACTTATGAGGATACTCAAGATGAAGATGTTATACCCCCTGGTAAGGAGTTTCTCTTTAATCTGCAAATAAAGCCATGTATTCTATGACTAAGTAATGTTGAATCAAATGAGAAGTCATAGCTAAGTTCACTTATATATTATAGCGATAGCTAAATTTAATGTCGACTCGTACAATATGACGAATCAGAGGGCAATTATGGATCATGCCACATGATTTATTTTTTTGCACCTAAGTTTATTTACTGATTGGTACCAAATGGTTGTAAAAGCCATCCATACATGTGATGACATCATCCAGGATGCAGACTCAATAGGGAGGCAAACAGTCTTGGGCCTTCCACAACACATGACAATGGATGTTTTGTTTATGCATCTTCAATATTACAGTGTTAAATGATAATGGTGGCTAGTGATATCTGATTTCAATTTAAATGAATGATACCTGTAGTTCAATTCAATGTTTATCTTCAAGTTAAAGAATTATTCAAGTGCAGCTCCTTATCTATATAGGTATTGAGGAGCGGCTTCACAACCTTGAAAGTCACTTAAGGTTGGCCCATGGAGCTCCTGTACCTCGAGATGTTTATGCCAGAATCAAGGCTGTAGAAGACAGAGTGCTCCACTTGGAAGGAATATCACCAGAATACTTCAGACATAAAGTAAGCCATTTGATATACAGTAATAGTTTCATATGCTTTCAATACAGCAGATAATAATGCAAGCAAGTACTGTAGATAATTGATAATCAAGATGTTATTGGAAGAGCCTTGAGTAATTCTTCGTAGTTATATTGTGAAAAATTGCATTTAGAATTCAAAAAACAAAATGCCTATTATATATTTTGATATGCATTTTCAGAAAATTCAAGCACCTGCAAATACTTCAAGAAAGGTAGAAATTAAGGCTGTTGAAGATGATGTAAGTAACATATTATCCTTGTTGCCATTGTTCTCTAAACTATCACCACTTGGACTGGACTGTTGAGCAATGCTCTCGCTTCTTGCAGGTCGGCGTTTAATCCCCGACTGTCCAAGTGGTTGGGCACCATTCCTTGCCTCTGTCCTGTCCTAAATCCTTATCTCCTTATCCCTTCCAAGTGCAGTTTAGTCATAATGGCTTAGCACTTTCTTCTGATCTTGCATCTCATTAGTATAACCAATGATTCCTCTATATCTATGCATGCTATATTAGTTATTTACTACATAAATCAAGATATTTTACTGGAGCTCAAGCATTTGCTTTTGTACTATATGGTAGTCATACTGGATTGGATTAAAATGGATAGGTATACAAAATTAAGAGTGTACAATACTGTACTTCAGATATGTTAAGTGGATGTTAAGCTGCAGGTAATTGATAATCAATGAAATGATGAAATGAAAAGGTCATGGTAGTAGTCGGGTTCGTTCTCGACGCACAATCGAGAATTCCAGGTTCGAATCCCGGGCGAAACAAAAATGGTTGGCCAAATTTCCTTTCACCTAATGCTGCTGTTCACCTAGCAGTAAGTAGGTACTCAGGAGTTAGTCAGGTTGTTGTGGGGTTGCATCCTGGGCAGGGTCAGTAATTCAACCTTGTGGGGACCTTGATAAAAGCCAAACGTGTATGAATACACTCTGGCTTCTTGTCCCCGACACAGTGAATTATTATTAAAACATTTGTGCAAAGGCCATTCTGGAGTATGTCCTGAAACAATGAGAGACATGACATACAGAGGATTTGGTTTAACAGCAAGTTGAACAGTTTTGGAGCAAAGAGAAAAGTCTCAGGACCATACGAAAAACGATCATTCTATCCAAATGTACCCAAGATGCAAATGAGCCTATGTCCATGCTGTACCCTAGACCATTACCACTGTAAAGTTGGGTGAGGGCTAGCCCCACGCATCTGACTTTCAACTTGGACAGACAAACACGGACATTCTCTCTTAATAGTATAGATACGGTAATAACATATATACATATACTGTGTGTATATAATGTGACCTTTCACTATATTTCTTTATCTTTTCTGGTGTCTCCCCATCCCATGAAATGTGTCTTCCCCACCCTGGTGTCCATGAGGTGGGACAGCACGTAATGATGAATAATTTTTAATAAGAAATTCTGGCATTAGTTTTATGGGAACTAACCTTTGAATGTATTTTTTTCAGTTATNTATAAGGACATCTCTTGACTATTGATATCACAGTATTTATGAACATTTGTTGACCATTGATGCCACAGCATAAGAACTCCTGTTGTTCACTGATGTCACAATATATTTGCATTCTATCAGGAACAAATCTACAGACTTTGACACACAACTCCGCAATGGTACAGATGATGATGGCATCAACTAGAGCCTACAGAGTTATAGGCTCAGAGCATAGGCCTACAGCTTATCACGAACGTAGCTCGAGATAGACAATCAGAATGTTAGGTTTGGTAACTATGGAGGTCAGTCATTGCTACCCCCCGGTGAATCATCTTGTGGGAAACTGTCCTCCCACAGCCTTGTGGGGAGTGATCACTGGTGAGAGCCACCTGGTCCTATGCTAGCGGTGATCCGGCAGCTGGTTACGGTGAGAATTGTCAAAGGAGCGCCAGAGGACATGAGGGAATGCTTGTGAAAATCTTTAGAGCAAACGGAATTTTCTCATAGGTATACGAGTTTTATTGTGATTATTTGTGTATGAGCGAATGTTTCATGGTCCTCACAGCCCAACAGGGATGGTATCTGCGAAACACCAGTTACCACTACACCAGCAACAGGACCGAAAGGAGATAGAAGTTGCCAACGGTCGCATCATGACGTTGAATGGTTCTACTGCATATGATGTTTACTACTGCTAAAGAAATTTTTCGAGCAAAATTTTAGAAATTCTGTGTTAGTTTCACGTACAGGAAAGCCATCTGTCCTGAATCTAACAGTCTTGGAAAGCAATGGCGTCCACACTACAGTTTGTACCAAGGGACCTAATATAGGAATGTTGTTACTTAAGTAGTCTGAAACACGATATTTGAGGTTCACCACTGAGTCTTCTAGAAACTGAGAACAAATGAATACATTAATGCTTCATACTACGATACTACGAGCTTACTCATATGCAGGTTTTAATATTAGCGTGGTTCAACAAATTCCTGTGATCCAGAGTTTCTTAGCGTGTGTTGCATATTTCGTGGTCATTAGCGGAGAAGTATATGGTCATGACAACATTGTAGGATTTGCGGAGAGCGGGAGCAAGGCGCACCCGACGTCAGTGATCTGTGAGAGTAGCTTGGAGCCACACTGTCCGTCGGCGCCCAGGCACACCACCCTACACATCCGCCCCTCTACTAGCACCAGCCACTACCAACATACCTGGTGACCAGTTCTGCAGCTTGGAGTCACCAAAAAACAACAATTCTTGAGAGCAGTTCCAGTTATACTGGTGCAAAGATGTTAATCGAAGATATGGCAGGTAATACTAAACATATTTTAATCTAATAATTTATCAAGTTTATAAGAGGATAAGAATGTTCTCGCGAGGCGAAGCATGATACAAGCATAATGGTATATTCAACAAGCTTATAACATAACCAGGGCTTCCTGAATCTAACAGTCTTGGGAAGCAATGACGGCTTCCACACTACAGTTTGTACCAATATGGCTGTGCACCACAGCCATATTGATACATACCACATACCCACCACAGCCCAATAGGGCTGTGGTGGGTATGTGGGCCTGCGGGCCGCTCCAAGCAACAGCCTAGTGGACCAAACTCTCACAAGTCAAGCCTGGCCTCGGGCCGGGCTTGGGGAGTAGATGAACTCCCAGAACCCCATCAACCAGGTATCAACCAGGTAACATATTTATATTCCATCAGGAATATAAATTGTCCACCAAGCACCCCAATTCAAAATAATTTAATTTCATTCACCTGTTGGTCACTATAGTTTTTGGCCATGGCGAGGATTGGAAGGCTGTAAAGTGTTGTCCCATTCTCCCTGGTTAGTTTTTCCATATGTAGGCCTATTCACAGCTGTAGCAATGTCCTGGTTTTACACATTCATTAGAATAGGTTATTCCACACGTATAAGACGGGTTGCCTTTGTTATGCCCAACCTTTCCTCCACCGTCCACAGGATGGGTATGGGACTAGTAATAAACTAATTAAACTACAAACAATGGTCTAGGCAAGCTTGCACTGTCTCTTGACCTCCAGGCAGGATAACACTCGCTCCTCTGCATCGTGGAGGCAGCCACCGAACAACACAAAGGGAGGGAACTATCAGGAGAAAGCACCAAGCCATAACGACTATATAGCCCTTGGAAGGGGTCAGGATAAGGATTTGGGATTTGGAAGGAATGGTGCCCAACCACTTAGACGGTCGGGGATTGAACTCCAACCTGCATGAAGCGAGACCGTCCGCTCTATCGTCCAGCCCAAGTGGTTGGGCCCGAACGACGCCGATGTACCAAACTTCACAATAACCAGCCTTGAAGAGCGCCGCTGTCCTGTCAAAAACTGAATGGGGTGACGCACACTAACGGGTAATCGGGCTAGCAAAGTAAATTTTAGGCCCACCTTATTACACCGGCGAACTACGTTGGTAAAGGGCTCCATGGCCACCACTGTCAGCCCTTGCCCCATCAAGCGTCTACTCTCTCTGCCTGCTATGCACCCGGCCCACACCCATTCAGTGAGAGACGGTGGAAGGTCTATAATCATGTTCATGCACTACCCACAGTATGCACATGATTACTTGTGCATACTGTGTGTGTGCACATGATAAGATTTCTGGGTAATTGAAAACTAAAAAGACAACAACTTTGGATAACACACTAAGACATAATCCTAGCTTATCCTCAAAAATATAAGTAAGGGTAATTGTGGTATAGTTCCCAGAGAGGTGCAATGTTAGTAGTCATCAAGATGGCTGGCGCAACATTATATAACAAACATATTCTTCCCTGGATGTTTTAAAACATTTAAAGTGCGTTTACTCTTGTACAGAGCTGATAAGCGTAGTACAGAGTTCCACCATTATTTATTCCACCATTATTATTATCCATCTATTACTTATAAACATTTAAAGTGACAAATGAGTAAGTGCGTAAAAAAAAGAACAGAAAGACGAAACAAGACAAAACTACAGAACACATTTCCTATCTTTACAGATGTGAAAGAGAAGTCTGCGGCCACCAAGAAGAGCGTGGACGGTTGTGTTGGGTGGTGGACGAGGCTAAGAGGATACTTCACTTTCAACAGGGAGTTGGTGGCCATTAAGATCATCCTCTTTCTCTTCTATTGCGGTAAGAGTCCAGTGTGCAGGTACAAGCAGGACCTCGCCACAAGGCTGTATATCTTGAATTATACACGGGAGACATCTCCCGTCACGCAGGGTGCAGTCGCACCTCCACAGATCAAAATCAAAATCAAAATCAAAATGTTTATTTAGGTAAGGTACATACATAAAAGTGATTGTACAGAGTATCAGCTCTTGATACTGGTAATGGCTCAAAAGGGCCACCACTTACGGGCTATTCATGCCCGTGCCACCTTTTGGGTGGCTTAATCTTCATCAATCAATCAATCTAGGCTGTATAAACCCGCGCCGCTCAGTAATTGGTCTTGTAACAACCGCAAACGAGGACATTTAGTGAGGTGTTGGGGTTAAGGCTTTTCAACCAGTTTAAGGCTGTGACAATAACTTATTGACCTACAGAAAGTATACTTTGGTCTTGAACTTCGTCTAGTCCTAAACAAAACCTCAGTGTGTATATATACACCGAGAAGATGAAATACACCTGAGTATACAATCTCTTGGTGATGAGTACATTTTAAAATCCAAATATTAAGCTAAAATTCTCTTGCAAAAGTCTTTGTGCTGAAAGTGCCTCAGTCACCCTACCTCACGTTTTCTATGCCCTCACAAACTATATATATTCCTTCCTGTCATAAATTTGCAATCGAAATCAAACGAGAAAATTTATTTATTCATCTGTATTATTTTCTCACACAGTTGGTAGGCTATTAGTTTTCTTATTGAAATAAATATTCAATATATATGCACTTTACTTTCTGTTTCACTACAGTACTAATATTTAATGTTGTCCTCAATCTTCACCATGTTTTGTCTAGTGGGAGGGTAGCCCTTTTTTTGTCCTTTCAGGTCCGAAGTTATCCTCTTGTTCCACCCACAAGTCTCAGGTTATCCTCCTGTTCCATCCACAAGTCTCAGGTTATCCTCCTGTTCCATCCACAAGTCTCAGGTTATCCTGTTCCATCCACAAGTCTCAGGTTATCCTGTTCCATCCACAAGTCTCAGGTTATCCTCCTGTTCCATCCACAAGTCTCAGGTTATCCTCCTGTTCCACCCACAAGTCTCAGGTTATCCTGTTCCATCCACAAGTCTCAGGTTATCCTCCTGTTCCATCTACAAGTCTCAGGTTATCCTCCTGTTCCATCCACAAGTCTCAGGTTATCCTCCTGTTCCACCCACAAGTCTCAGGTTATCCTGTTCCATCCACAAGTCTCAGGTTATCCTGTTCCATCCACAAGTCTCAGGTTATCCTCCTGTTCCATCCACAAGTCTCAGGTTATCCTGTTCCATCCACAAGTCTCAGGTTATCCTCCTGTTCCATCCACAAGTCTCAGGTTATCCTCCTGTTCCATCCACAAGTCTCAGGTTATCCTGTTCCATCCACAAGTCTCAGGTTATCCTCCTGTTCCATCCACAAGTCTCAGGTTATCCTCCTGTTCCATCTACAAGTCTCAGGTTATCCTCCTGTTCCATCCACAAGTCTCAGGTTATCCTCCTGTTCCACCCACAAGTCTCAGGTTATCCTCCTGTTCCATCCACAAGTCTCAGGTTATCCTGTTCCATCCACAAGTCTCAGGTTATCCTCCTGTTCCATCCACAAGTCTCAGGTTATCCTCCTGTTCCATCTACAAGTCTCAGGTTATCCTCTTGTTCCATCCACAAGTCACAGGTTATCCTCCTGTTCCATCCACAAGTCTCAGGTTATCCTCCTGTTCCACCCACAAGTCTCAGGTTATCCTCCTGTTCCATCCACAAGTCTCAGGTTATCCTCCTGTTCCATCCACAGGTCAGAGTGCCTACCTGCCCTACTTGACCCTCCACATGCAGGTTCTGGGCTTGACTGTAAAAGAGATCGCCATCGTCTACAGTTTCCTGCCTATTGCCTCTCTCCTCGGTCCTCTAGCCTCAGGTATGCACACACACACACACACACACACACACACACACACACACACACACACACACACACACACACACACACACACACACACACACACACACACACACACACAAACACACACACACACACACACACACACACACACACACACACACACACACACACACACACACACACACACACACACACATACGAGGAGCGACTGCAGGAATTAAACCTCACTTCGTTGGAAGACAGAAGAGTTGAATGATCACCACATTCAAGATTCTCAGGGGAATCGACAGGGTTGATAGAGACAGGCTGTTTAACACAAGGGGCACACGCACTAGGGGACACAGGTGGAAACTGAGTGCCCAAATGAGCCACAGAGATATTAGAAAGACTTTTTTAGTGTCAGAGTGGTTGACAAATGGAATGCATTAGGAAGCGATGTGGTGGAGGCTGACTCCATACACAGTTTCAAGTGTAGATATGATAGAGCCCATTAGGCTCAGGAAACTGTACACCTGTTGATTGACGGTTGAGAGGCGGGACCAAAGAGCCAGAGCTCAACCCCCGCAAGCACAACTAGGTAAGTACAACTAGGTGAGTACACACACACACACACGGAATGCGTTAGGCAGTGACGTGGTGAAGGCTGACTCCATACACAGTTTCAAATATATATATGATACCGTCCAATAGGCTCAGAACCTGTACACCAGTTGAGAGGCGGGACCAAAGAACCCAAGCTCAACCCCTACAAGCACCATTAGGTGAGTACATTAGACCGAGTAGACAGCGCTTGGGGGGGAGCGTAATCCTAAGAGCCCGGGTTCGATTCGAAGTAAAACCACTTTTACCCAATTTTGTGTAATTTCCCACATGTTTGGAAACCACTGTGTTGGAGAGTGAATTGTTTCTGGGTCCTCATTCCAAAATCCAGAGCGTTCCTTCTCACAAGAAGTTTTATCCAGCCAGATTTTTTTTTATATATACAAGAGTTCTTACATTCTTGTACAGCCACTAATATGCGTGGCGTTTCAGGCAAGTCCTTAATGTTCCCTGGAATACGACCCCGCGAAGAATGGTTTAACAACCGTCCATTTTACTATTGGGCTACAGTTAAGGATTTGCGCCCAGTAAATCCTCCCCGGCCAGGATACGAACCCAGGACAAAGCGCTCGCGGAACGCCAGGCGAGTATCTTAACCACTACACCACGGGGGCTGCTACATTTTGAACTGCAGCAATGTCTTGGTGGGTATGGTTTCGACGGGTAGGCGGTTCCGCGAGTTTATAACCCTATGGGTGGAAAAGCATGATTTCTGTCCTGCATTGTGGCTTGATCTTGAAGCCGCGGCTCCTTGTATATGTTATATTTGACCTTTTAAAGAAGTGGTCAGGGTCAATATCCTCCAAACTGTTCAGCATTTTAAAAGTTTCAACGAGATCAGCCCTGCCAAGTCTGCAGTGTTGTTAGTCCTGTGGCTCTCAACCGTTCCTGGTATGAGTCGACTTAGTTCGCGGGTGATTTTTGTAGACTTGTGTTGAACTTTATCCAAAGCAGATATGTCCATCTGAAGATGAAGTCTCCACGCTTGGATGCATGAGACCAAATAGGGGCACACCAGAGAATTGTACAGTTGAATAACTACCTTCTTTTCCATGAAGTCAAAGGTTTATTTGACTATTTATAAGCCTTAGTTGGCATTTTTTTTATTGCAGGTCTTTTTTCTTGTTCAACTTTCAATGATTGGTGAATTCTGACGCGAAATTCATTTTTTTACATCAATCTGCAGCAAGGTAATGTTGTTGATTTGGTACATCTACTGGAAGTGCATTGTATATTACGGTACTATACTTTTCCTGTCATTGACAGGAAAGGCAATAGCAATGTCAGTAACATAACAATTATGTGTATTATCGTATCCTAGATGCAGAATCTTGCATTTTCGAAACTGAATAGTATTTTCCAGTCATATAACCATTTGTGAAGCCACAAGTCATACTGCATGGAAGTAACGCGTTCTGTGCTTTCCAACTTCTTGTGAATCTTAGTGGACAGAGAATAGTGTTTATTTTGAAATGTGGCCAGATGGTCTTCACTAGAGGTGCCTTTCTTCCTCTCCATCACAGGCCTCGCTGCGGACGCTTTGGGGAAGTACAAGTCTGTGATGGTGGTGAACATGATGTTGACGATAGTGTTACACATATCTCTCCTCTACGTCCCGGCTCGCCCGGTCCCCAACCTGGCTCTCACCTGCGGCCCCGACCACCACACATTGACCTGGGCCGCCTGCGATCTCTGCCACCAGGACCGCAACCACACCCAGCTGGAACTGACGCTCAAGGTCAGGTGTCATGGACACTCGCCTCCTCATACTACCATAATCTATTATTACCATTTCCTTCTTAATCTTCTGTTGTTACTAATCCTCCTGCTGTTGCTACTGTTACTGCTGCTGATTTATTTATTTATTATTTATTTATTAATTTATATAAAAGGTACATTGGGGGTTAATAGAGAACATAGAAATTAAGTTGATTTTACATTCTTGTAAAGTCACGCACGCATATCGTTTCGGGCAAATCCTTAAACTAAATACTACTCCTTAATCCTTAAACTGCTACTACTACTGTTGGTGCTGCTTGTCACAAGACCTCTGTTTGCTGCCTCATGTCAGGTTTATTCAATGTAATCTGGCCAGTTATGTGAGTCACTGTATTCAAGTTGTGAAACAAAGTGTCTGGCAGACAATTACTTCCCTTTAGGACAGAAGGTTCAGCGGACACGTCAGATACACTAGATGGATTAAATCAAATTTCCTGTCCGGAGAGGCTATTGAAATACTTGCCAATCAAGGCACACCATCTATGTGCCTCAACCAATAAAGCCATCACAATGGGTAGTATCAGAGCCCTGACACTGTTCCCACCATTCCAATGTCTACAGGTGACAGTGTTTGACGTCACGAGTTATGGCCGACACTGACCACTTATTTGGCAAAAATGTGTATTGCTGCAGATCTGGGGCCCATCTGTGGAAGCGTCCAGGTGCTGTGAGTGTCAGTTAAGCTCTTAACTTAATGAGATAATAGGAGTGGGTCCGAGAAACATGGAGTACGGACACACACACACCTGCGCTATATATCGAGAAAGTCTTGATTGAGTGGACGACAGACAGTATGCTTACCTCGATATGGGAGTGAACGATAGGAAAAACACAGACGTCAACACCAGGTGACGCAGCGGCTGGGTTGCTGATTCTGTTAATGGAGGTGACGGCACTGTCAGATGATAACGTATCACACTATATCAGGAACATCTTCATTAGTATTTGAGAGGTTAATCATGTTACATTTAGTTGCAGATTAGAGGACGTTCGGTGAATTTTCGTTTGCCAAGCAAACGACAAGTATATTACCAGTTATTGCTTGGGAAACGTGAAAAATATACTCAAAGAGCTTGTCCTCAGACCAAATCCATTACCGTCAGACACCACACTCCTCATCAAACTACCTGGATAGTTATCTAGGTATTTGTGATGGTCTGAAAGCATATTACAATTCCAGTAACGTCTACATATAAACTGGGAAGTGAACATTTGTTCTAAACAGATTATTCTCAAGATATTACTTTACTGTATTATAAGTTGTTGGTTTAAAATATAAAGTGCATGCTGAAAACGTTTTCGTTGAAGAGTTTGGTTGTCTGTCAACGGAATTCTCGAGTACACTGATATAGTTTTCGAATTCCATATTTCACATTATCACCAATTATACACTGTATTAACGTAACCAAACGTAATGAAACCTAACCTAACTTAATCAAATCTTAACCTAACCTAATCAAATCTTAACCTAACCTAATCAAATCTTAACCTAACCTAATCAAATCTTAACCTAACCTAATCAAATCTTAACCTCAAGTAACCTTAGCCTAACCTAACCATTGATAGAGTAGATAATAGCACTAATTATGTAGATATTCTCAATCCATTCCCGTGAGCGTATTTCCTCCCTGAGGACAGGTTGACTGTACATATCCCAGCAACGGCGCATAATGTGGCCATGCTCAAGTCCAATTAATTTATTTAACAAAGCTCTGAGACAGGTATAAAACAATTCTGGGCCAAGTTACAGAGATGTTGTACGGAACAAAGTTATAATTCGGGTAACAAATTTACGAATCAAGAGAGAAAAAAACACTAGGAGCCAGGTAGCAAGCCAATGAAAAATGTGAGGCTAGTAGCGCAACACTGAGTCACATTACTGACACCGGATGTCGTGATACAGGACTGCAGGTTCCTCTG
Source organism: Procambarus virginalis (assembly GCA_020271785.1). Classification (NCBI taxonomy): domain Eukaryota; kingdom Metazoa; phylum Arthropoda; class Malacostraca; order Decapoda; family Cambaridae; genus Procambarus; species Procambarus virginalis. Next base: position 2,454,403 of record WNGS01113158.1, on the reverse strand, counting down.
TGAGGCGCCCCCGCCGGAGGATGAGGCGCCCCCGCCGGAGGAGGAGGAGGAGCTGCAGGTGTGTCTGGGCGTCGACCACCTCACCCACTGCCTCCCCCTCAACACCACTAGCCAGGTGAGCAACACACACGCACGAGTACTGTCGTAGCCTGTGTACTAGTACTACCCTGACCACCAGGTGTACTGGGGGTATACTTATTAGGTGCTCTAGTGATATATTGATTAGAAATGTTATAGTAATATAATGACCAGGTTCACCAGTATTACATTGAGCAGATCCACTAGTACTATGTTGTATATTGATCAGGTCCGTTAGTACTTTAGTGACCAGGTCCACTAGTACTATACTTGACTGCGAGGGCATCTGGTGTTTAACTGGGAGGACATTTGGTGTCTGACTGGGAGGAGAGCTGGTGATTGACTGGGTGGACATCTGGTGTTTAACTGGGGTGACATCTGGTGTTTAACTGGGGTGACATCTGGTGTGTAACTGGGGTGACATCTGGTGTTTAACTGGGGTGACATCTGGTGCGTAACTGGGGTGACATCTGGTGTTTAACTGGGGTGACATCTGGTGTTTAACTGGTGTGACATCTGGTGTTTAACTGGGGTGACATCTGGTGTTTAACTGGGGTGACATCTGGTGTTTAACTGGGAGAACATCTGGTCTTTGACAACTTCCCACAGCTACATTGATGATCAATGTAGCTGTGGGAAGCTACATTCTGGCCCGGAATACCTTGTAGTATTCAATCAAGGCTATAAAAAGTTAACTGACAAGGTTCAAGTTGCATAGAATGTTCAGACAATTACGTCACGTCGTACGAAATAAATAAATTGTCAATTTAAGTAGAATAATGAATTCTATACTAAAAAAAATACTATATCCAAAGAAGATATAAAAATGGCGCTCTACCTACAATAGATGCACCTGAACGGGACGGCATTTTCGTGGCGCGAGGACGATAGATGCAGCAACAGATGGTACGACCTAGTCTATGAGGGCCAGGTGTTCCATACCCTCACATGCCCGTCTCGGTGCCCAGTGGAGTGCCAGGTGGAGGGACTTCTCTCCTGTAGCCATCCCGACGACCCCACCAATAACCCCCACACCTTCTGGATCTACTTCTGGTTGAGAATGACTGCTATGTTCTTCATGGTGTCAGCCTTCTCCATGTCTGTAAGTACTCTCATTTGACTTTCTTGAGCGATTAGTATTGTAATAATACCTTTGACACACTGCACTGAGGCCAGTGGTGCCGAACATAGGAATTCAACATACTCACAACAATTAACTAAATTAAGTAAGATGATTACATCAATCAAGGATCAGACTATCAATTGGGAATAACAGTTCTAAAGTAATAGGCATACATTTAAAAAGGAATATTCAAAATCTAAATGTTCACAAAGCATGAGCGTAAATCTATATGTATAACACAGAATGTGTCAGTTTGTTCAAAGTTGGAGGCCAGACATTTGGGACAACCTTTCAGGGGTAACTGGTGGGTGGTAGGCGACTCTCACAGGCGGGTCGGGGTCAGTCCCGTTGTACCCGCCTTTGGAGGTCGGCTCCCATGGCGACCCCCGTGAAGTCGGTGGAGATGAATGAAATGGTCGATTCCAAGTGCAGAGAGATTTTCATCTGTTCATAATAAAATACATGTTCTGATGGCAAATTTGCATTCTGAGGGCTCCCAACACTAGTACTGTATAATCAAAACAGTGAACATAAAAAAAAACACATAAATTTCGAGCCATCGAATCAAATGCCTGTGAAACAGCATCTTCACAAACTACCAAGAGAAAATGAAGACTCTCTAACACAAAAGCTCTACAAAATTACATTGTATGACTTTTCTGAGAGAGGCATTCGACCAGCAGGTGCCACGCAAACAACGGGTCAAACAGCCCTCGGAATTATTGCTTTATGCGGCAATACTATTTGCTGACGATACTACCTTCATTTTGTTCAAACCCCCAACCCACACACTTTAAATAACATTGTAAATAACGAAGTAAAAGAGTCCACTTATGAATCAGTTCAACAAGCTCTCACTGAACATAGAAAAGACATACTACATTTTATTGGAAGTAAATCATCAAACCAGATACGCCTTCGGATAGACAGTATCATCATTAACAGCTCCTGTGATGACTCCTGTGTCATCACGACTTCTGTGGATTTTCTCATTAACAGTAAATATGACTGAAACTCATTATACAATACATAGCCCCCAAAAGTCTCTAAAACTGTTGGTATACTATTAATAATCAGATATTGTGTTCCCCGCTCTGTTTTTCTTTCACTGTACTACTTGCTAATCTATCCCTATATAACATACGATGTCTGTGGCTGGCTTTCAACTACTACAAGCTACCTCAAGCCCATCATCACCCAGCAAAATTCTTCTCAGAACTGTAACAAATTCTATCTTCAGACAACACAGCCCCTAATCGTGCCAAACTCACACACACTCTATACATTCTCTTGTGCAATATACACTTGCAGCCCTTATTCTTAAATTTTAATCCTGATTTTAAACTCTTCATAGAGAGATGTAATTAAACCCATGAACATCACACCGGAAATAAGGATGAAACTTCATCAGTATAATTTATTCTACCACTTTATAATGTAGTTATTATGTTGAATTCCAATGCTGTTACAATGTACCTGTTGACCAGACCACACACTAGAAGGTGAAGAGACGACGACGTTTCGGTCCGTCCTGGACCATTCTCAAGTCGATGTGAGAATGGTCCAGGACGGACCGAAACGTCGTCGTCTCTTCACCTTCTAGTGTGTGGTCTGGTCAACATATTTTAGACACGTTATTGTGACTCATCGCCTGCACAATGTACCTATTATTCTTGTAAATAAATAAATACATAAATAAATAAAATAAATAATAATGATGTGGCGGTTCACCAGGATGCAACGACGCTGGCCCTCCTGGAGCAGCATGGAGGTGATCTGGGCGTGCAGCGCCTCTGCAGCGTTCTGGGCTTGTCTCTTGGACCGCTCCTCTCTGGCATCGTCATCGACAAATTCAGCCCAGACCCAGGTCAGTCTCGTCCATTACATATGTATCGTGTGATAAATATGATGACCTGACCTCCACAAATTTGGCGAGCATCAAAATCCCTATTAGAGACTGCTTGTAGCAAGCACTGACCTCCATCTTGGGTACCTCCCTCAGGATCACCGGACTACTCCCCGGGGTTCTACATTGGGGGGATCCTAGTTCTTCTCTCCAACATTCTGGTTTCCAGACTCAACTTCACGGTCAGTGTCGTAACTCTTGTGGTACTGAAAGCGATATCTTGTAAGATGTCGTGGCGAGGATTTGTTTAGTGTTGCTAGAAATGTACGCCATGAAGGCTGTTGTTGTTGTTTGTTGCTGGGAAGTTGATGTGCTGTATATGTTGTTCATTGTTACTTGTAATAGTTTTTTGTGACTGCGTTTTAGTGAATGATGCTTGTTGTTTGTTCTTTGTATTAGTAATTAACTAGAAAGTGTAATTGATAATAATATATTTAGCTATGGATATTACTTAGGCTGTTGTAAGAATTGTATATATATATATATATATATATATATATATATATATATATATATATATATATATATATAACTGAAAACTCACACCCCAGAAGTGACTCGAACCCATACTCCCAGGAGCAAAGCAACTGGTAACTACAGGGCGCCTTAATCCGCTTGACCATCACGACCGGACATAAGGAAGTGATAGCCTGAGCTATATGAACCACTTCCCCGCCGGCACCTGGATGGTTATCTTGGGCATAGCATTTTATCAAATCACCTCATTTTTTGGGGCAACACGTGAGGAACACAAATGCAAACAAGCCTGAATGGTCCCCAGGACCATTCAACTGAATGGTCCTGGTGACCATACAACTGGTGTGGTGACCATACAACTGAAAACTCACACCCCAGAAGTGACTCGAACCCATACTCCCAGGAGCAAAGCAACTGGTAACTACAGGGCGCCTTAATCCGCTTGACCATCACGACCGGACATAAGGAAGTGATAGCCTGAGCTATATGAACCACTTCCCCGCCGGCACCTGGATGGTTATCTTGGGCATAGCATTTTATCAAATCACCTCATTTTTTGGGGCAACACGTGAGGAACACAAATGCAAACAAGCCTGAATGGTCCCCAGGACTAGATACAACTGAAAACTCACACCCCAGAAGTGACTCGAACCCATACTCCCAGGAGCAAAGTTTTCAGTTGTATCTAGTCCTGGGGACCATTCAGGCTTGTTTGCATTTGTGTTCCTCACGTGTTGCCCCAAAAAATGAGGTGATTTGATAAAATGCTATGCCCAAGATAACCATCCAGGTGCCGGCGGGGAAGTGGTTCATATAGCTCAGGCTATCACTTCCTTATGTCCGGTCGTGATGGTCAAGCGGATTAAGGCGCCCTGTAGTTACCAGTTGCTTTGCTCCTGGGAGTATGGGTTCGAGTCACTTCTGGGGTGTGAGTTTTCAGTTGTATCTAGTCCTGGGGACCATTCAGGCTTGTTTGCATTTGTGTTCCTCACGTGTTGCCCCAAAAAATGAGGTGATTTGATAAAATGCTATGCCCAAGATAACCATCCAGGTGCCGGCGGGGAAGTGGTTCATATAGCTCAGGCTATCACTTCCTTATGTCCGGTCGTGATGGTCAAGCGGATTAAGGCGCCCTGTAGTTACCAGTTGCTTTGCTCCTGGGAGTATGGGTTCGAGTCACTTCTGGGGTGTGAGTTTTCAGTTGTATCTAGTCCTGGGGACCATTCAGGCTTGTTTGCATTTGTGTTCCTCACGTGTTGCCCCAAAAAAATGAGGTGATTTGATAAAATGCTATGCCCAAGATAACCATCCAGGTGCCGGCGGGGAAGTGGTTCATATAGCTCAGGCTATCACTTCCTTATGTCCGGTCGTGATGGTCAAGCGGATTAAGGCGCCCTGTAGTTACCAGTTGCTTTGCTCCTGGGAGTATGGGTTCGAGTCACTTCTGGGGTGTGAGTTTTCAGTTGTATCTAGTCCTGGGGACCATTCAGGCTTGTTTGCATATATATATATATATATATATATATATATATATATATATATATATATATATATATGTCGTACCTAGTAGCCAGAACGCACTTCTCGGCCTACTATGCAAGGCCCGATTTGCCTAATAAGCCAAGTTTTCATGAATTAATGTCTTTTCGACTACCTAACCTACCTAACCTAAACTAACCTAACTTTTTTGGCTACCTAACCTAACCTAACCTAAAAAGATTGGTTAGGTTAGGTTAGGTAGGGTTGGTTAGGTTCGGTCATATATCTACGTTAATTTTAACTCCAATAAAATAAAATTGACCTCATACATAATGAAATGGGTAGCTTTATCATTTAATTAGAAAAAAAATTGTGAAAATATATTAATTCAGGAAAACTTGGCTTATTAGGCAAATCGGGCCTTGCATAGTAGGCTGAGAAGTGCGTTCTGGCTACTAGGTACGACATATATATATATATATATATATATATATATATATATATATATATATATATATATATATATATATATATATATATATAACGATTAACGATGCATAAGCAACAGGGCTCTATCAAGGAACATATAATCTCTTCCCACAACCAAACCATCACCAGAGAAATCTTAACAAACAACACAGAAATCATTGATAGATACAGCGACAACAGGCGGCTTGACATCTGCGAGGCACTACACATCAAGAAGTCAACACCAGCAATCAACAGCCAATTAACGCACTACTATATTCTACCCACTTCAAGACTCCGCTCCAATATAGAAACATCAAGAAATACGGGCCAATAGGCCTTCTGCAGTTACAGATCTATTCTTCCCTTATACCCATTGTTTCGTGTTCTGTGTTTGTTCTCACCTCACCCCAAACCATTGTATCATGTCACCTCACCCAAATGCAGGTATTTAAACTCTGTTCAGTTATAGTTGTTCTGTGTGTGTGTAACTAAAGTCTTTGAAAATGTAATAAGTTTTACGAAACGCGCTCAAGTGTCGCGTCAGACTAAGAAATAAAGAATGAATTTTGGAGAATTGATTTTTAATTTACCGTCATCAGTAAAAACAAACATAAGGAAAATTGAGAAAATTCGTGTTAGAATTATTAATCTTACTTTTTCGGTCATATTTAATAACATATATATATATATATATATATATATATATATATATATATATATATATATATATATATATATATATATATATATATATATATATATATATATATATATATATATAATGTGTAAAACTTGGACTGGCTTCAGTAAAAGCCTCCAGACTTCCTCTGGATTCAGTGAAATCGTTGTTGTTGTTGATTCAGCTACTGGGAACAAAAAGTTCCAAGTAGCACGGGCTATGGTGAGCCCGTAGTGGACTTACCTGGCACAGGAGCGGGGCTGTAACTGCGCAGTGGAATCGTTGTTGTTGTTGTTACAGATTTAGCTACTCAGGACGAAGTGTCCATGTAGCACGGGCTATGGTGAGCCCGTAAACCGTGCAGTGGAATGATGATTGATAAAGATTAAGCCACCCAAGAGGTGGCACGGGCATGAATAGCCCGTAAATGCAGTGGAATCCCAGGTTGCATAACTTATACCATGTCGTGGTACAGGGGGTAAGGTGCGCGCATAACCCAATGGAATTGATAGCAGACCACTCTGATTGTGCAGCTAAACAGCTCTAAGACTCGTTTTGGTTGAAAACTAGAGGTACTTAACAATTTTAAACTTAATATTCGTTCTCAGTGACCCATAATTAGTCAAGCTTGACCATTTGTTTCAGAAGAATTTTGGCTTTAGATCGTGTTATCAATGACTTCAGACCTAATGGTATGAGATAATTGATCTCTGTAACTACTTCATACACTCACAAATATTGGAAGATGTTCTTATGTTCTACTTACAATTTGTTATTACAGGCTAGTAGACTAGACTCGCATCTCAAGTTTTCTGATTCAATACATGGGTATTGAATACAATACCCATGTATCGCGTGGTACATGGGATACATATCTCAGTACCACGCGTGAGACTGAGATATTAGATGAACTCATAGCTAGCTTTCCATTTATACTCTGTAACCCTTCATATAGAATAGGGTAGCAGCACTTTGCTGTGTACCTAACCTTGTTAATAATAATAAAATAATGACTAATTCTACAACTGCTAGTATTGTAGAGAAAACTAGCCATTGGAAAGTGAAACTTAGCCGTTTTTCTGAGCATTATCACTGGTACTTCCACAGCTACGACGTTCATATAAATAATTCTTGTACGGCTTACACTATATCAGCTACTGCTGGTGTTGCAACTGTTTCAAACATTAAAAGTAATATAACAGATATTGACACTACACCCTCTGCAACTACCACCACCTCTCGTGCCTCCTGCAGGTGAAGACTGCGGAAGAGGGCGTGATGAAGAACCTATTCAAGCTTCTTTGCCGGATTGAGATCGACATCTTCTTCTTGATGGTTCTCGCTCAAGGGGCCAGCTGGGGCTTTATCGAGAGCTTCCTGTTCGTCTTTCTCAAAGAGCTGGGCGCCCCCACATATCTCTTAGGTAAGTGGCTGGGGAAGTCCCTTGGTAACGTGGATTGATTATTGGTGGATGGATTGACATTAGGTCTTTCCACTTATAACAGACAGGTAAATATTAGATGAATTGTTTACCAGGTGAATAATTAAAAAGTTTTCCCAAGTTTGTAAAAGTATATTTCTGACTATAAGTGACTATTGGTTGGGTCCTACTCAATTTTCACAAGCGTATGGTGGTTAATTAGATTTACCTCAATATATCAGTAATTTACATTGTGCACAGTCACAGTCACAAGGCCATAAACGAATTTAATTTTTTTCAAGTAATTCGTCCCTACAAGAGTTAATTCTTCGTGGGACTTTCATAGAAACAATACAAGTTTACTTAATTAGAAAAATAATAACCTAACGAATCGTAAAATAACCTAGCCTGACCTAACCGAACCTAGCCTAACCGAACGAACCTAGCCTAACCGAACGAACCTCGCCTAACATAACCTAATGTAACGTAACCTAGCCTAATTTAACCTTGCTTAACCTAACCTGTTTTTGCCCCCATGGCCAGGTCTGACTGTAACGGTGGGTAGCCTAGGGGGCGCTCCTCTTCTACTGGTCCTCGACCGCGTGATTGACAGGATAGGTCGCCCCATCGTCTTCATATTCTCATTCTTCACTTACGCCATCAGACACTTCGGGTACTCCTTCATCAAGTACGTATCGCTGCCAGTTGGATATATTTTGTGAACTGTGCAATAGATTAATGTCTCAGTATAATCCTCAATAAAAAAAATATAAGAATTAACAAATACGTTTCACTCTTAATAGGCCTCAAGATAGTAATGATAAACTGGTCATCGGTTATCGGTTTCTTCATCTTGGAAGATAATGAAACTAATGAAGATAAAGATAATTGAGTATAATGAAACTACAAGGACTTGTGCGAGAACCGCAGTGGTCAATTATTGCTATGTAACTCTTTTTTTTTTATTTACATACGAAAACACGCTACATAAATACCGTAAAACAAATATATAAAAAAAAGAAACCAACAACAAAAGTACAAATTACAAAGGAACAAAACAATAACCCCCAAACCATACCCACACAAATACATGAAAACACATAAATACAGAAGTACATTTCAACAGGTTCATACAAAAAGACAAATACACAAGGCAGCCCAAAACGGACACAAAAGCATCACACTTTACTAACAATACAAATGAACAATCAAAAAGCCTGAAAGGGTCACAACAAAAACATCAATCGAAACACATCAATATGCCAAAGGCAAGGGACATTCGCGAGAAGGCAATCCCTACACATATTCATGCGGATAATCCTTTATACATCTTTATATGTATGCATGCACCAAACTCAAACTGAGTTTGGTGCAGTGGGTTAAAGGCGTACCTGTTATGCCAGTTGCTGCGGGGCTTCTTTGCTGGTTAGGGTTCGAGTCTCCTGGTGGGAAAGTGTTCTAAAGTTGTAATATATATATTATATATACATTTTTAAACCTAGAAGGGGTTTACTCAACTCAATTATATATACATGTATATCTGCCTGTCCCCCGACAAAATAAAATATCATTATTATTATACAATAACCCGTACATGGTCCTCCCGGCTTGGTGCATTCTTTTTGTTTATTACATACTTACTCATCAGTTCTCCAGCAGTGATTCACCTCCGTGGTTCACCTTGGTTCTTCCACAGAGATCCGTGGTTGTCGATGCCGTTCGAGCTTCTGGAGGTGGTGACTAATCAGTTGATGTGGCTGGCTGCGCTGACCTTCTGTCCCATCCTGGCGCCCAGAGGCCTCCTGGCGACCATGACGGGGATCACAGCCTCCATCCACTACTCCCTTGGTGGGTCCCATTAGCTGCCTCTCTTTTATTTTCCTTTTACACAGGTGAGTACAGAAGACGACTTCTGAGGTTATATTCAGCACTATAATTTTCACATATTTTAATTAATTTTTTTTTTATAGAATCTTTGGTTGGCACTAATTCGACTCAATTAATATTTCTTAAAAATCGCATTTGCAACCCGGCCTCAGTGATTCCGGCACCAACATTCCATATGCAAAATTTTGGCTTTATTTATTCATTTAACAACTTCCTGCTAACAACTAAACTAGTCAACTTGAGCTCTTCATAACCTACATATATATTTTTAAGTGTAGGTAAAATGTCGATTTTGTTATTAGTTTCCTGACCTGTCTCATTTTTTCAGTGATCAGTCTTCTTGCTATTCTTTGTTTGACATGTTAAAGAACCTTTAAATATCTTTGTCCTGCAATACGCAATTCATAATTTCTTTTAGTTTGTTAAGCGGTCTTGCTAGTTCGATAAATTATTATTTTTCTTTGATTCAGACACGCTATGACGATAAAAGTTTTTATTAATAAATTTAATTATTAATAACTTTAAATAATTTTGTTTTATAAATTGAATGTATGATAAGGGGTATTAACATAGAGGAAAGTTTTACCGGGTTAAATAGCTTGTGATAATTACGTTGTAAGTTAACAATCGTTTTGCATATCGCATTTTTTTCCAATGAGGTATTTTACTGCCATAAAAGAGATAAAAATAAATCCAAAATTTTCTGCTAAGAAATGCAGAATAGAGCCAGTGAAGAGTAGAGGTGCCACAAGTACACTCAGAGAACACATGAACATCAGAGGTCCACGGTTGTTCAATATCCTTCAGGGAAGTCTAAGAAATATTGCTGGAAAAGTGGAGGTCTTCAAGAAGTGCCAGACCAACCGGGCTATAGTGGATACATGGGCCTACAGGTCGCTCCAATCAACAACCTGTTCGACCAAGCGCTCACAAGTAAAGCCTGGCTTGGGAGTAGAACGACCAGGACCTCATCCAGGTACAATCCAGATACAGAATAAAGCTAAACAAAAACATGGTCATTCCCATACAGGTCGTGGAGTTGGGTCCCTGCTGGGCGGGTTCCTCATCAGTAAATATGGCACAGTCATCACCTTCAGGATCTTCGGGGGCATCTCCCTCGGCTGCGGCGCCCTCTATGCTCTCGTCCACTTCACCTTCCTCAAGAACAAGATAGCAGAGAGGGGTAAGACTTCTCTTTCATTTTTCAAAAAATTCACACATGATATATCTATTAAGAGTTCAGTATTCAGGGAAAGAAACTTGCTATGTGCTTAACTAAAGTCCGATGAGAATATGACACTCGAGTTCATGTACCCAGTTTGGACAGAGGAATATGCATTAGGGGGTCATATTATTTTCTAAAGTAGGATATCTCAGACTAAACTATATGCAGTAATGCATGACTATCAGGCACAAATTTGTCACCAGTGCAAGATCAGTTGGCAAAACATTTGGTCTACTATATGACCAACGGGGCAAGTGTATATGTGGGCCTGCGGGGCGCTCCAAGCAACAGCCTATGCACTAAGCTTTCGCAAGTCAAGCCAAGTCCCGGGTAGTAGAACTCTCAGAATACATATACTGTACATTAGGTAGATATAAATGCTTCTTCCATCTCCATTATTAATCAATTTTTCAGTTTCCTCCATCGATGTTATATCATGAATAATTCTTGACCTTACGTAATTTATTTGTTCTCCGTGGCCCCAGTAACATGTAAGAGTAAATTTTAGTAATATCAAATGTTTGATATCATATTAAGAAAAAAAAAAGTTGCAAATTTAAAGTAACATTTTGTCTGTGGCATCATATACGAGTCACTAAACCTAAACTTCGTCAGTGAATGCAAGAGCATCAGCAATAACAATAAATTCAGGTAGCAGCATCAGTTGTTTACGTAAATTATTATATTTTACTTTTTTTTAACAGAGGCAAGTTATAAGGAGCAAAAAGAACTAGAGGAAGAGGGGGAAGCCATGTTAGATAAAGTCTACAACACCACGGTCAAGCCAATTTCAGACATCCATACCGAGGCCGATACCAGCTGCTAAGAACAATTACTACACCATTTGTCTATGAACTAGACCCCCAACGTGACTGGGAATTTCACATCAATCCATTCGTGTGCGGTTTATTCAATAGCATGCATATATATATATATATATATATATATATATATATATATATATATATATATATATATATATATATATATATATATATATAATATTTATATATATATATTAATATTTATTTTGGTAGCAGTCTTTCCTGTAGACATATATTATTAATATGACCGAAAAAGTAAGATTAATAATTCTAACACGAATTTTCTCGATCTTCCTTATGTTTTTTTTTACTGTTGATGGTAAATGAAAAATCAATTCTCCAAAATTCATTTTTATTTCTAGTCTGACGCGACACTTAACGCGACGTTTTTACGAAACGCGCTCAAGTGTCGCGTAGGCCTTCTGCAGTTACCTCTATTCTTATGTTTCACCCCACATTTATCCCTTTTGTATCCCCCAATGTTTTCACCTTTATTGTCTTATCACCTGACCCAGTGCGGGTATAAAATCAACCAAAATTGTAAAACCTCCCGGACATCTGTCCACGAGGCTAACCATAGCCCGTGCTACTTGGAACTTGTTCCGAGTAGCTGAATCTATAACAACAACAGTAAAACCTCCACTTGAGAATGAACCATGGAGGTTCGAAACGTTGTGCAAATTGTATAAATAAGTGCAATACATTCTATAGTAATTCACCTCTTTTCTTCACCCTGAAATTACGAAAATGAGTTTTGGAGAACTCCTATTTCAGCTAAGCTCTGATGCTAAGAAAATAGAGGGATAGAAGCCCTAAATCAGAAGATAGTAAATACAGAATATGCGGTCATATTCAATGAGACATGTTTAAAAGAAAACCTGCTGCCAGTATACACCAATATATATATATATTATATAGATATATATATATATATATATATATATATATATATATATATATATATATATATATATATATATATATGCGGCAAAGGCATATCTCCCCATTTTGGATGGGTATTTGTGAAAAACCGTAGAAAACACAGTAATGTTGACAAAGTTTATACCGAATTTTCCAAAAATTTAGCGAAATTAACAACAAATTCTTTGCGGTTGTCATTCCAGAATCATGAACACACCTACATGTCGACCCTACGCTGAAAAAATTAAACGTGCAGGGGTAACGAAAAAATAAGTAACTCTGGACAATTTGTGGGCCATCCCAATCAGATTATCACTTCAATCCTTTTCAGTTCAAATCAGTTATGTTAAGAAATCCACATGGGATGCTATCAAAAACAACACTACGATTTCCATGACTGCAATGTCCATAGCGTTCAAGTACTGGGTCACCAGTTTGGTGTTGGCATATTATTCAGACGCGTACAAGTTACAGATCGAGTTTGATCACAATTTTGTATGTCAAATAATTAGTCCTGTTTGCTCTTTTAATTTAATATCTATTACAAGTGTTTTTTTATTGTATACTTCCAGTAAGTTTTTATTAAACACATACTTCCAGTGGTTTCATTATATCAAGCAAAAATAATATCCCATGAATTTGGAGGCCATTCCTTCCTCGCCGTCTGCACTAGTTGTATAGATCAAATTTCAGTGATACTCAAAAAAATTAGTTGGCGGTAAAATTTGCTACGTATATTTGCATTACATTTTAAGAAAGGAGTGTAGAAGTTATTTGGTCCACGTATTTTCCAAGCTCCATTTAATTATTATCAAATATGATGTTCATTTTTAATGTACATGGTTATTGTACCGTGTGCCAAATCGGAAAGGGGGAAGCCAGCAATTGTTCTAAAACCCATACAAAGAATCTAGGTAAAAAAAAAAATTCAGCTGATGGGTACACAATGGGGTGAAAATTGCCTTATACCAATAAATCTTACGCTTAATATAAGCACCCTAAAGGTTAGTAGTAAGTAATTATCAATAGAAGGCTATGTAGCACCATCAAATGTGCGGGATAATCAGAGGGCGACTAAATATCACCAAGGCCTAAAGGTTAGGTTGCTGCTTTNATACCACACCCAAAATGTTCTGAACTCTGTATTGCACACATGTCAGGAACTAGGCTTGGTCATCTCAGTAGAGAAAACAAAGATCCTGAACCGACGCCCACCCAGGCGGGGTGGGGCCGTTCGCAAAATGCAGTTGCATGATGGCTCTCTGCTCGACTATGTAACCAGATACAAATACCTTGGTCTTGAAGTTCCACTGTACCGCAATGTTGTAGCCAGACTGGGTCGCCAATGTAGAGAGAGGCTCCGTGCTCTCGGCTGTGGCAGGCTACCATCCAAGCTATGGTGCAAATGTGAGAATTGTCAAAATGATGTATCTCTCATATATTAGGTCTCTGATTGATTATGCTGCACCCATGCTTGCTCTAGTGCCTGAGAGAATGCTTGGAGGGCTGGAAAAGATGCAAAACGAAGCCATGAGGATTATCCTCGGATGCCCCGTACAACTAATTACTAAACATGAGGAAGGAACTGAATATTTCATGTGTAAGTGATCGTATCACTGAAATTAATGCTTTAATTGGTATCAAGATGCTTAGGCTAACCCACCCTAACCCCTGCACTGAAGCCCTCCAAGCCTTCTTCCTTGAAGGTCAGCATCCCTCCAAATGGATTACTGTAACTGCCAATGTGCTCAGAATGTATAACTTTCATCACCCCCACCAAGAAGACAACAACAACACTTTCCTGCCCATGGGAGATCACTCCTTTCAAATTACTGTTCCCCCTTCCCACCCAAGAAGCTGATTAAAGAACAGGCCTTGCTTCGACAAGAAGCAAAGTACAATGCCTTAAGCCAATTGATGCTTTAGTCAGAGAGCGCTCCCTTTCCCAGATTATTTACACTGATGGATCCTTGCATCAGTCCTATGGTGCAGCTGGAAGTGCAGTTGTTGTGACAGGGAGAGATGGTTCCATCTCCCATGAGTGTGGAGCGAGACTAAGTAACTGGGCCTCCACTCTTCAAACAGAATTGGTTGCCATAATCCTTGCACTAGAGCGCGTATATGAATCCAAAGTTGACACGCTAATTGTAAGTGACTCCTTGTCATCCTTGACTGCCCTCAGCTCCCCAAGGCATAACTGTGACGTGCTTATCTCTGAAGCTAGACACAGATATAGTGAAATAATCAATGATGGAGTCAGAGTTTGTCTCCTGTGGATTCCTTCCCATATTGGTCTCCGAATGCATGATAGAACTGATGAGCTAGCCAAGACTTTTGCTCGTAAAGAGGGAATTGATTACCAACTTGGACTGCCTTTCAGCAGCCTGAGGGCAGTAATATCCCAGGAACATCAACTAAATTTCGGAGGCTTGAGGCAAAGTGAAATTCACACCAGTTACTCCATCTATCATCATTCTATTATGCATGAAGAACCGCACGTCTATGGGTCATCCAATAATGTTAGCAGACTTCTAGATGTTACCACTGCTAGGCTTAGGCTCGGCTACAAGTACCTCTGGGAGTTTGTAACATCTGCTGATATAGATTTGACTAAATGTAAACTCTGTCAGCAGAACTATTCGCATACTTTGCGTCATTATATAATGGAATGTGAAAAAATTGCGGAATTTAGAGATAACACCATCAATAGTGTCCAAGAAATGTGTAAGTACTTCATTCACAATGATGTGCTGCCCGAAATTTTAGCGAAGTATCCAAAATTTGCTTACTGTCGGTAATGCATGCACATGACTGTAAAGCTGCCGCCCAGTTGGGTGGGTGTGCAGCAAGACTAGTAACTGTGTGACTCACTATAGATGTAAAGTGCCTTGTATAGTGACTGTTGTGAGCCTATTGTAGTGTCACTTGTGACACCTCTTTGTGTCACTTGTGACACAAAGATTCTTGATGTGTGTATTTGTGTGGGTGATTAGATATGTATGTGTATGTATATGTGTATACGTATATATATATGTACATGTATGTATGAGGGTGTGTACATGTGTATACAACATTGATAATTTTGTAACTAGCGTCAAACATTGTTATTTGCTTAGCTAAACGAACTAGAGGGTTCAGTTCCTGAACCGATTATGTGCCTCTGTATCCTTTACACCACCGCCCACGGGATGGGTATGGGGTGCATAATAAAGAAAGAAATTGAATTGAATTTTGAGAGCCCGCGCTCCCAAATTTTTAATTTTCGCTACTTGCAACTTTTTGGGCTAGTTTAAAAAGCAAGTTGTGCTGCGTTGGGCTATTAATATTAAGAAACTCAATGATGATTATTTATGCTTTAATAATATAATGTGTACAAATCACAGCCGCGTGACATTAATCCTAGGAACCTTCGAAAGAAAAGTAACTGCAAGGCAAGGTAATCCTTATGTCTCACCCAGATTTAATTTCAAAATAAAACCAAACTAAATAAATTAGAAATGGGTATGTATAGCTAAGGTACACCCTTACTACTAGGTGAACAGGGGCATTTGGTGATAGTAAATGATCCTATCAGGCAGGTCTCATCACCTTCTCTCATATTTCATGTTCACCAGTGTTTATTTACTTAATAACTACTGGTATAATATCTTGCTATTATAAAACTAATTCTAATATCATAAAAGACATATTTACTCAAAGTTTCAAAGCAGAGAATGCATGTATAACTGACACGAAGGACTCCTCTTCACGAGATTCAATTGCTATAATCTTTTTGCAGGCGATGAGTCACAATTACGTGGCTGAAGTATGTTGACCAGACCACACACTAGAAGTTGAAGGGACGACGACGTTTCGGTCCGTCCTGGACCATTCTCAAGTCTCAAGTTCACAAGCGACTTGAGAATGGTCCAGGACGGACCGAAACGTCGTCGTCCCTTCAATTTCTAGTGTGTGGTCTGGTCAGCCATAATCTTTTGTTTATGTTCCAAAATCTTAAATCGATCCCAGTGTTATGTAGTAGAGAAAAATTGAGTTATATCCAGTTTACGTAAAGCTACGAGTGGTCGACACCACACTTAGATCCCGGACCAAACTTACGAAGGTTTTTCGACGTAGTGTAGCTACCTGAATACCGACGTAGCCGCCACGAAGGCGCTAAGAAGGAAAACATTCGTAGCTAAGAAGAAAAACGTTCGTAAGTACCTTCGTGAATCTGGCTCCAGGGGCATAGATTTCCCAACCTTAATTATCATTAATACTTCATCCCAAAGCTACACCTGGTTCCACAGATCTTCATTACGGGGAGAAAGTTATCTAGAAATTTACAAATTGATAAATGATGGGAAAGATCCCTTACAGTTAATACCTTAGTCAGGAAGACCAAGAGCTGTAGTGTAAAGCGGCTGTTAGATCAGTGGGATCCTCTAACAACTCTTACCAATAGATTTTTTCCTCTTGTGATAAATATGTTGCAAGGCACTATTTTCAATGTACGCTGGTCCCTCCAATAAGCTATATTTCACATGCCTCAAACCAATCCAAATGATTTTGAAAGGATGAACTGACTTTATCAAAAAGATGAAGCAGATCAGTATAGCCCTCACACTGTCTTAGAAAACTTCACTCTTGGAATACTCAGAAGAATCGTTCATCCTCATCATGCAAAGCTTCATGTTAATTTGGACTACAATTCCATGTATCTGCCGCTGGAGAAAGTTGAATTTGGTTATGAATTTTCAACACTTCAGAATTTTATAACCCAGGAAAAGTTTCAAAATATTCAAGAAAGATGCGATAATTGTTTAGTGAAAGCTTGCAAATAGCTTCTTTCTCGTATTCTAAGTAATGCTGAAACTTTAAAAACGGTGAAAAATCTGTCACCTAACATATGCCTTAGCCACACATATCTGAATCGTCATTTTAGACAAGACAATAACTGTCAAGAACACTGCTGGCGATCCCATACTGATTGACCTCGCTGAGTTTGAATTGAAAATATACAGCTTGCAAATCAGTAATGCCCTAGTTGAACGAGTATTTTCGAAAGTAACGTCTGTGAAAACTAAACTGAGAAATCGGATGGGACTTGAGCTTTTGACATCAATCTTGAGAATCAAAACATATCTTGAAGAAAATGGAACTTGTTGCTCGTCATTTGAACCATTCATGTCAATGCTTAAATATGAGTCTGCAATATACAAGAACGAGGTTGTGGGTGCAGATCAAGATGTTGATAATCTTCAACTGTAAAGACGCGTTGTCTGTATCATAATATTCACTATTAAGTACCATGATTTTTATGTCGTGAGAAACAAGTCACACTGAGACTAAACGTGTGGATATGAGAAAATTACCAGTGTCAAGAATGTTTATTGAGATAAGCAAGAAATACATCTCAAAGGGGTAGAGTAGCTTAGGCTATTTCTACCCCCCTCTACTTCAAGTCCCTCAAGGGGCGCACAAATTCATCATATTGTCTTAACCCGCCGCTATCACCAGCCGGTCCTGACACTGGTAATTAAGTGGGATTCTTGTAATATGCTGTACTTACTATATTAACCTGCAATGTTAAATGGGATTCTTGTAATGTTATTTGTCTATTTGTACTCACTGAATTTGTGCGCCCATGAGGGACTTGAAGTAGAAGGGGGGGGTAGAAATAGCCTAAGCTACTCTATTCCTTTGTGCTGTATTTCTTGCTTATCTCAATAAACATACTTGAACTTGAGCTTGACATAACCACGCGACTTTACATTTTTCAGGAAAAATAGCGTAAATGAACGGCAATGCAGACTATCGATCCCCAAGATTGCCTCTTATCAGAAGTAGTTTTTAAGCTATACAAAATCTATAACCCATACGATTTAAACTGACTGATAGCATATGTATCTCCGAATAGCGACGTTTGGCATCATTACGTTGAGAGGAGTGGTATTGTGGTAGCGATGGTGGTGGGTCTCAGGGACACTGACTGCACCCCTCAGTTCATCCCGTACCTAATACCTATCCAGTGGCGTCAGTGGAACACTGCCTGAAGTTTTTTGCCTACAAAATGAACTTTATACGCACATTGGCAAACATTCTTTCGTATACGTAGTTATACGTAAGGCTACGACTTATAAATTGAGACGTAAGTATATTAAAAAAATTCTTGAACTGCAGACATGTACGCATATACTTTCATTGTTGCTCGTATGTGAAACCCGTAATAAATTAAACTAAACTAAACTCACAGCTTTTATATAGATATGATAAACAATTGCTAAATTGTATTCAACATACAGGAAATATGTTTTTTGTTACATTTAGTCAATAATTTAGAAAAATACATTACATGTTGTACAATAGTGTGTTTGTGTATGTATTTAATATTGTTCCTGCAGGATCGAGCTGTTAGCTCATAGTTGTCTAATTTTCCAACCGTTGGTTGTCTAATGTGCTGAGACCTAATTTTCTCAACATATTTATGACACATAACTCATAACACATATGACTCAACATAATACTGTCTACCACTGTGAAAGTGAAGGTTTTTGTATTTCTTTGGCAACTTTGTCTGGTTAGCTTAAATCTGTATGTGGGTGTGTATGTGTAACATATATCTGTCAAACACTACACAGCTTGTTTATTTATTTAGTTGTTATTTATTTATAAAGCAGTTCTTATATTCTTGTACAGCCACTATCACGCATAGCGTTTCGGGCAAGTCCTTAATCCTAATATTCCCCGGAATACGACCCGCCAAATCGTTTATGCTCATTTTACTGTTGGGTAAACAGAAGCTACAGTTAAAGAATTGGCGCCTAGTAAATCCTCCTCTGAACCCTGGCCAAAACGCTCACGAAACGCCAGGCGAGTGTGTTACCACTTCGCCACGGGGACTGCGTGGCGAAGTTGCTCTGATAATTAAGAAATTTATAAAATAATGGTTATAATGCAATTGAAAATTTTGGCAGGATAGCCTAAAGTGCAAGAAGATGAAGGACAAGGTTGTGATCCGACGGGCTAGGCTTGGTGATGCAGAGTCTGTGTTGGAAGTGTGTAGAGCAGTGCAGGCGGAGATGGCCAGGCAGGAGGCGAGGACTCAGCTCCTGCACCTCCTCACCCACCCTTACCTCGTGGGTCTCACCCTCTTCACCTTCCTTACCATCCATTACACCCTGCAGGTAGGCCAACGTGTCTTCTTCCCTCACTAACGTTTCTCAATAAATTACTGTAGTGTTTTTCTTTTTACCTTTAATAATCTTTTTACACTTATGACCTAGAATTTTGTAAATAGGTAAGAAATTGACAAAATAAATTTTGTAAGTACTAGATGAGGTATCCCCCTCTCTCTCTAGCTTCCCCTGTCCCCCCACCCCTCTTTCTTTCTTTTTTCTCCACATTTCTTCCCTTCCCCTCTCCCCTAATATCCCCCAACATTCTCTCACCCCTCTCAACCAAATCTCCCTCCCTCTCACACTTCTTTACCTTTCTCCCTCTCCCTCCTCTCTTTCTTGTGAAATTAAATATTACAAAAAACACTGAAAATTGTTAACATTCCACGGAAAATACATCCTCGATTATCGACCACGAAAACTGTAGGCGTTACTACAGATACTCATATTTCTTACAGGGTAACACTGGGGCAGGCCCCGACTAGCCTATGACACTCAAATACTCCCATGTGCCAGCCTGAAAAGTCGAGAGAGGCAAGCCCCCGGCATCTGGTATCCTACTTTGGACTCAGACAAACAAATACACATTCTATTTTGTAGATATAGATTGGGACATTTTTTATAACAACATTTATTTGTTTAATGCATATATGTTTGAGGTTTGCTGGTTAACTGTTATAGATTTCATAGCTCGCTTTGGCGAACTGTTAATAATATGATTTGAAGCAAAAATAAGTTTTATAATATAATTTAAAGTAAAAATGTTTTTATAATATAATTTAAAGCAAAATATGTTGAAGAAGTCAACAAGAAACGGACAATTCAAATAATTTGTAAATAATATTTAGTACTTATTTAGGCTATTCAATATTTTCAGTAACATATTATAATACAACCCATCATCCTTTTTAGATATGTAACCATGTGGACTATTGTACATACATAAACGTTCTAGTTCTTTTGTACTAGGTTTCTGGCTTATAACAGAATTACGTAATTGCCTGTTTATTTATACTAGCTTGTAAAAAGACTTCTGTGTCTGCCTACTAACCCACTTTCTTACTTGCTTACTTTCTAACAGTCTTGCTTGCTTATTACTTACTAACACTTGCCGAGCTGTGATTTTTTTCTATTGTATTGGCATCCCGAGTGATACAGCTTTGGGGGTTTAAATGTGTTTTAATGAACGTCAACTAGAATAAACTCCCAGTGAACGTTAGGCCAATTAACAAACCCCTATACGTAATATCACTTTACCACATACTACGTTACGTTCAATCCCCAACTCCACTTCGACAGGAGATGAGATGTCTAATGACAATCAAGTATTAAGCACTATTTATTCCCCCCATAAAAATACTCTGAATCTTAATCAGCACATTCTTTTTCCGAAATGCCCGGACTCCACACACTGTACGGCTGAGTTTTAACAAGATGCCATCACAAGTATATCATAATCAGAATAACAGACCCAGTGGCTCTCATGCTAAACACAGATAAGGTACTTAACTAAAAGATGTGCCTAAAACACCCCAAGACCGCATCCCTTGGTCCCCAGTTACAGTAGGCTCCACACACCCTGTGGGTGGCTGCCGGGTTGTACAAATATCGTAATATGGACACAAAAATTTGATTATCTAGATGAATTTTGGTGTTCAGTCCCTGAGCCTATTATGGGACCTCTGTAACCTTTTCCACTACCGCCCACAGAATGGGTATGGCGTGCAAAATAAATGAACTAAACGGAACTTACACAAAACACTCAATAATCTCAATGCCACTGAGTCAATCCCTAGCATTAACATCCTAGTTATAAGATCAATCAGTCACAGTATCACAATAACATTTCTCACTGGTGAGGGGCTATATAAGATACTCTTACGCCCGGCTATAAGATACTCTTACTTGATACCCGCCACTCTGATTCAAGACCGGAAAACTGTCTACATATATCTAAGGATAAGTAACTACCTATCACAACAGTACACATATAAAGTGATACACAATCTTCCCGGCTTGGCGCTCTCTTTTGATAATTACTTAAATTTGCTTGCTAGCTTACAACAAGTCTTACGTGCTTGCTGATGTGAATAAACTTGAAAGTGTACTCTCAAATTGATTACAAGGAGTGTGTTGGTACAGACGAGTGTCGCGTGGTCAGCGGTGCTGGGGTGCTGGGTGGTGGCGCTGGTAGAGGCCGGCCGATACTGGCTCTTCTGGGGGAGAATCCGTCGGGTGTTCCAGCCTGGTCCAGACCTTCTCAACTTGGTCCACTACTACTCTCATCCTCGCAGGTCTCGCTCTCTCTATACTGTGTTCTTCTTTTATACATTTCCTATAGCGTAGATATAACAATATTTTTGGTTATTATATAAAGGTGCAAATTCGTTGAGTCAACGTATAGTGTGTTCTCATAAGTTTATGTTAACATGTGATCAAGAATTCAACCAACTACCAGCTACGAACCATTTAGTTTGATGAAAGGGAACAGTAGAGCAACAGAAGTACACTTACATCGCATCAGGCTTGGATACCCATGTGCATGGGAAATAGGCTTACAGGTTCCGGAAGATGAGAGGAAATTCTAGCACTTTGGAGAAATGCCCGACAGACCACTGGAACATTATCTAACACAGTGCACAGTTACAAACTCATTAAGATTTCAACTTAGATTCAACAGAGCAGAAGAAGTTGTTAAACACATATGGCAAAATCTTACTGAAGCGACCGTACGAGTCTTAAATACTCATACTCCGCCCAAGTAAAACAGAAACAAGCAACATTTAGTGGGCCAGTCAGAGGCTTAGGGCCCGCGCAGGAATATCCCTGCAAAAAAAAAAAATATGATATTTTTTCGATTAATACTAATAGATGTAGTAACTAGCCATAACTATAGTTCTTATATATATTTTCTAGGGTAAAAATGAATTGCTAAATTTAGCATATTTATGTGAATGCTTCCTTCGTTAAATATAGCGTTTTAGCAGGTCGTCTTAGGTGACAAACCTCGTGAATGACAGGTGCCGTATCTGAAATCCACCTTGAAAAAATCCTCAGAACAAATGGGGGGGGGGGTTTACCCTTGACAAGCCGCCGGCTTCCTGTCCTCGTCGAGACCACTAGTGTTAGTGGTTCTCAGGTGAATGAAAGGCATCGTAGATAGAAGGTGTACTCACCTACTTGTGCTTGCGGGGGTTGAGCTTCGACTTTTTGGTCCCGTCTCTCGACTGTCAATCAACCGGTGTACAGATTTCTGTGCCTATTAGGCTCTATCATATTTGCATATGAAACTGCATCGAGTCTGCCTCCACTGATTCAATGCATTGAATGCAGAATTCAATGCATTGTGTCAGCTTATATATGCTATTTCTGTTCTATACTTAATTTAGGGTATTATTTATTCTCAGATTTATGAGGTCGTCAAATATTTACAAGTAAATGTAACACCTTATCAAGGATTAAGGAAAATTTTGTTAGTTGCTAACTACATTTGAACTTTTTAAGTTCAATATATGAACTTTTTTAAGTTCAATATATTAACTTTTTTAAGTTCAATACATATTGTGGGGTTTAAAATATTTTGGTTTTATGCTAGACTACGAGAATGTACCACTTAATCACCAAAATGTGTAATAATCCGCTGTATTTTCTTGTATATTAGTTAGAGTAGAGAGCTACCTGCTTATGCTGCCTTGTGAAACTTCAATGCTAACTATAGTAGTCAGAATAAGTATTGACTGGGATTATTCTGTCTTTCCTAAAAATGTCAGGGAAGGCTTGGAGCTCTAGTGATTGATAATTCTAATAATAATTGTAAGGCTGGTTGTGGCGCTTATACAATCTTGTTCAGATTGTTCCTGGTGGCTGAGGTGGGCGAGGCTGTGGCTGGGACCATCGCCCTGCGAGAGACTGTAGACCCGGACACCGCTAAGCTGTGGAGGATGTTCGTCCACCCACGATTCAGGAGGAGGAGCATCGCCTCAAGGTCCGCCGCAAGGCTACAGAATGTTGTTGTAAAGCCCCATGGTACATACACCCTAATACACCCGGTGTCCGTTCCCAGATACACTCAGTGTTAGTTACTAGACACCTGTTGGTTGTTCTCGCACACATCCGTTGGTAATAAGTTTCAAGACACATTGCTTTATAGAATAATTTAGTTAAGTTTCTTATTTAGTATTGCATCACTAATTATTGAGCATTGGAAAACAATGAAAATTGCCTCAAAAGATAATAATCACACAAACTCATCTGATTGTTTTTAATCAGAGGCAGAAATTTAACCAAATTATTTACGTACATATGGGCGTGGGACACATCATCATTTTCTCGGAGGGTTTAGAATTGAACTTGACAGTGTAGCCAACAATGGCGATTAAGTAATACAAGGACTGTGTTGGTCAGGTTGATAAGTGCGTGTAACAAGGAGGCGAGGCTGCTGGGGTACCGGGCGGTGGAGCTGCGGACTCACCTCACCAACCAGGCCGCCCTCATGTGCTACCACAAGGCCGGGTACATCACCCTTCGTCAGGAGAACTTCGCGCGCCTCTATCCTTATACCTTTGACACTGTTCACTGCATCTGGAGGAACGCAGATTAGGATTCTTTGATATCAAAATAAAGGAAGCCACATTCTACAAGTGCAAGAAGCAGGTAACTTTTTACCGGCATGAAAGTTTTAATATAAAAGTCAACAGAATATCAATTGGTGGTTTTGAATAAGTAAATAAGATGTATTGAATTTGACGTTTTTTACCTTAATTAAATAAATATATCTTAACTGTATTAGCCAAATGATAATTTCAGCAACAGGCCAAACACGACCGTGTTATAAGTGTACAAGAATAGTTGTAAGTTTCACCATGCGAGAAAATACATTATTAATAACAGTTATAAAACAATGTGCAGTTTTCTTTATTAGCCCCAAGAAGATTCAGCCATAAGAATCATGTATGTGTGTGTGTATATATATATTTTTTTTTGTGAGGGTACCACCTCTGGTGCCAATGTGGGGACCCATAGCCTCGGAGAAGAAAATAAAAAGTATTCAGAGGAGACCTTGTGGTTTCTCACTGAACACTAATATTATCTTCTCCTACCACCCCCATTCTTTTGTATGTACACATATATATTTGCTTTATTTGAACTTTGTTACAAAAAAGAGTTACATATAGGTTACAAAGATGGTTATCATAGGTTGTCGGGTTCCTCCAGCTCCTCAGATGGCGGGCAGGAACCCTGGATGCAGTGCGCATTTCCCCTCTGTATCGCCACGCTGAGGCGCTGGAAAAGAAAGCTGGCAGCTCTAGGGTCCCTTGTTGTTTCAATGAGCCTAGAACCCAGTTCCTTAAAAAAACTGGTAGCACTTTTACCCCAGGCGCCGAGTGTCTCAGAAGCAATGGGGACAAAATTGTAGTGGTGATCCAGTTCTCTATACTTACGGGATTTGGCTGCTTCCCTGTGGGTGGAAGCGCCACCTGGTTGTGCAACACTGAGGTCAATGTAGGCGTTAGCCAGGGTTGATACACACGTGTAGTCCCATACCAACTGCTTGCCATTCTTCCAGGGGTTCACTGTGATACCATCCGGGCGACCAATAGGAGCATCAGAGTTATGGGGCGTTAGGTAACGGGGCTCTCTTTCAGCTGGGCATCCAGCTGTGGTGAGGCTCCTCTTGATGATGTCGTTAACTTCACTGTGCCTCGAGTGCCATCCCCT
This sequence comes from Procambarus virginalis, assembly GCA_020271785.1. Taxonomy (NCBI): domain Eukaryota; kingdom Metazoa; phylum Arthropoda; class Malacostraca; order Decapoda; family Cambaridae; genus Procambarus; species Procambarus virginalis. The sequence goes on along the minus strand of WNGS01113158.1, from coordinate 2,429,038 downwards.
GTGCTTTGGCAGAGTAGGCCAGGGTGGCCGTATATATATATATATATATATATATATATATATATATATATATATATATATATATATATATATATATATATATATTTATATATATATATATATATATTTATTTATATATAAATAAATAAATAAATAAATAAATATATATATATATATATATATATATATATATATATATATATATATATATATATATATATATATATGTCGTACCTAGTAGCCAGATCGCACTTGTCAGCCTACTATGCAAGGCCCGATTTGCCTAATAGGCCAAGTTTTCATGAATTAATTCTTTTTCGACAACCTAACCTACCTAACCTAATCTAACCTAACATTTTCAGCTACCTAACCTAACCTAACCTATAACGATAGGTTAGGTTAGGCTAGGTAGGGTTGGTTAGGTTCGGTCATATATCTACGTTAATTTTAACTCCAATGAAAAAAAATTGACCTCATACATAATGAAATGGGTAGCTTAATCATTTCATAAGAAAAAAATTAGAGAAAATATATTAATTCAGAAAAACTTGGCTTATTAGGCAAATCGGGCATTGCATAGTAGGCCAAAAAGTGAGTTCTGGCTACTAGGTACGACATATATATATATAATGTCGTACCTAGTAGCCAGAACGCACTTCTCAGCCTACTATGCAAGGCCCGATTTGCCTAATAAGCAAAGTTTTCCTGAATTAATATATTTTCACTAATTTTTTTCTTATGAAATGATAAACCTACCCATTTCATTATGTATGAGGTCAATTTTTTTTTATTGGAGTAAAAATTTACGTAGATATATGACCGAACCTAACCAACCCTACCTAACCTAACCTAACCTATCTTTATAGGTTATGTTAGGTTAGGTAGCTGAAAAAGGTAGGTTAGGTTAGGTTAGGTAGGTTAGGTAGTCGAAAAACAATTAATTCATGAAAACTTGGCTTGTTAGGCAAATTGGGCCTTGCATAGTAGGCTGAGAAGTGTGTTCTGGCTACTAGGTACGATATATATATATATATATATATATATATATATATATATATATATATATATATATATATATATAAAGTTGTATATAAAAGTTTCAATGAGATTTGCATATAATATATTATATATATATATATATATATATATATATATATATATATATATATATATATATATATATATATATATATTAAGAATGCCTTCAACATGGTCAGAAGAGATGCAGTACTTTGTGCCGTACATCGCCATTTCCGACCCCTCTACCCGTTCATACTATCGTGCTACAGTGGTGAGTCAAAACTGCTCTTTGGTGAACATGAAATCAGATCATGTGAAGGCGTTCAGCAAGGTGATCCTCTTGCTCCCCTTCTTTTCTGCTTAGTCTTAAAAGAAATCACCGAAAGCTTGTCCAGCGAGTTCAACATCTGGTTTTTGGATGATGGCACTATAGCTGGCACCGTAGACGACCTCTTGGCAGACATCAGGAAAATAAGGGAGCAAGAAGTAAGCCTGGGTCTTGTCCTGAACCCTTCCAAGTGTGAAGTAGTCTCCTCCAACCCAGACATCGTAGCTAGAATAAGGTCTGCCTTGCCTGGAGCCCATGTCATTAGGGCCGAGAACAGCACCCTCCTTGGAGCCCCCCTCGGGTCTAATGCCATTGAGGAGATCCTTGACAAGAAAATCGCAGACCTTAGGAGGATGGAAGACAGAATAGGTGACATCGATGCCCACGATGCTTTTTATCTCCTCACCAAATGCCTATCCCTTCCGAGGCTAACCTACTTTCTGAGGTGCGCCCCATCTTACGACAACCGAAAGCTTGAAGAGTATGACCTCTTACTGAAGACCATGCTGGAAAAAGTTGTTAATCTCTCCCTCAACGAGTGCCAGTGGAAACAAGCCACTCTTCCTGTTAGGCTCGGTGGCTTGGGTGTCCGCACCGCCACCCAAATTGCTGTCCCAGCCTTCCTGTCTTCCTCCTCAGCATCAGATGACCTGGTTAAGGAAATTCTACCTGACACCCTCAGTGATGTAGCGGGGATACAGGACCCCCACTACACGGAATGCGACACGAAATGGGGTGCCATGGCAGACCCAGCACTCAGACCAGCCATGCCGAAAGCCAAGAAACAATCCAGTTGGGACAGCCCCATTGCAGACAAAGAAGCCACAGCTTTGCTGGAGGCAGCAACAACCCCCAGTGATCGTGCACGCCTCACAGCTGTGTAGGCTCCCCATGCAGGGGACTTCCTTTTGGCAGTCCCTATGTCTGCGACAGGCACACGTCTTGATCCGCAGGAGCTCCGTATTGCAGTCGCTCTCCGTCTTGCTGCCCCTATCCACACTGTTCATAGGTGTATTTGCGGCGAGGCAGATGCTGACGAATATGGATTGCATGGCCTGCACTGTGGAAAATCTGGTGGGTGGCACACTAGACACGACGAAGTAAACGCCATCATTAAAAGAAGCCTTGCCTCTGCCCAGTGTCCAGCGGAGAGAGAGCCCCGCAACCTTCTGAACCGTGACTCTGTTAGCTTTGCCGGCCGACCAGACGGAATCACACTGCGTCCGTGGAAGGGTGGCAGACAGTTGGCATGGGACTATACTTGCGTATCCACCCTGGCAGCCACATACATCAACCTCTCTGCCGGCACAGCAGGAGCCGCGGCGACACACAGAGAAAGAGACAAGTCAGCCAAGTATAGGCAATTAGATCATCGGTACAACTTCGTTCCAATAGGGTCTGAGACCCTAGGCCCATGGGGAGAGAGTGCAAGAAGGTTTCTAAAGGATCTTGGTTCCAAGCTCATTGACACCACAAGAGACCCTAGAGCGGCAAGTTTTCTCTTTCAGCGCCTCAGTGTCGCGATCCAGAGGGGGAATGCTCGCTGCATCCTCGGTTCCTGCCCTACGTCGGAGGAGTTCGAGGAAATCTACAGCCTCTAGGAAGCGAACTATTTTTGTGTCCTCTTAATGCTCATTTTTTGTATACAATCAGATATGTAACTGTATAACCTTGCTTAATAAAGTGTACACCATAAAAAAGGGGGGTGGTAGGAGAAGCGAACACCCTCATGTATTCAGAGTTAAATGGCAAGTTTTTCCCTGAATGCTCTGTGTTCCCTTCTCTGAGGCTGTGGGTCCCTATAATTGCACCAGAGGTGGTACCCCCCTATATATATATATATATATATATGGATAAAGAAACAAACGTTCCGAACGTTTTCATGTTTCACCACATTGTCAAGGAAATACAGGCTGTATTCCTTGATAATGCGGTCTAAGGACACCTCTCCGTCATCTTTTATTACGTTATATATCAACAAAACGAGTAAAAAACCTTGAAATTATAACACTAAAACATCAACAACTCCATGAAGGGGCCAGTACTACCCGCGTGGACTTAATGATGAACATGACGGTCATTTATTGGCTACATCAACACTGGCTTTGATCGCTAAATATTTTCTGGTTCAAGACCGGGTTGAGCACGAACACAACCTTATTATTAAGTTGAGGAAATTTACATTTGTAATTTTTAAATAAACGTAACAATACTAAAGTGGTGCATCTTAAGAGCTTTCGTAATTAGAGTTTGCAAGAGCTTGCAAGAATTAGCAAGCCCCCACTTTAAATCCACCCCTCTCACAAGTATACCTATCCAATCTTTTAAACCCCATTCCCTAAAAAAAAAAAGAGTACTTCCCTTTATCCCTCCTAAAACAACATTTACCCAGCTTGTACCAATGTTGCGGGGTCTGACCTGTCGCGATAGTGTCAGAACCCTGTTTATATCCACTTTCTTAATGTCCCTAACCACACTCGAAACCAAAATTATATTCCCCTCGTTGCCTTGTACTTATATGAACACATTTTGACTGTTGATGTTACGACATATATAAACACCTATTGACTAGTGATGTCATGACATACATGAACACATGTTGACTACTGGTGCCACATATGAACTCTTGTTGACTACCGATGTCACGACATATGTGAACAAGTGTTGACTATTGATGTCACGACATATAAGGACATCTCTTGACTATTGATATCACAGTATTTATGAACAGTTGTTGACCATTGATGCCACAGCATATATGAACTCCTGTTGTTCACTGATGTCACAATATATTTGCATTCTATCAGGAACAAATCTACAGACTTTGACACACAACTCCGCAATGGTACAGATGATGATGGCATCAACTAGAGCCTACAGAGTTATAGGACTCAGAGCATAGGCCTACAGCTTATCACGAACGTAGCTCGAGATAGACAATCAGAGATGTTAGGTTTGGTGAACTATGGAGGTCAGTCATTGCTACCCCAGCGGTGAATCATCTTGTCGGGAAACTGTCCTCCCACAGCCTTGTGGGAGTGATCACTGGTGAGAGCCACCTGGTCCCTATGCTAGCGTGATCCGGCAGCTGGTTACGGTGAGAATTGTCAAGAGGAGCGCCAGAGGACACTGAGGGAATGCTTGTGAAAATCTTTAGAGCAAACGGGAATTTTCTCATAGGTATACGAGTTTATTGTGATTTATTTGTGTATGAGCGAATGTTTCATGGTCCTCACAGCCCAACAGGGATGGTATCTGCGAAACACCAGTTACCACTACACCAGCAACAGGACCGAAAGGAGATAGAAGTTGCCAACGGTCGCATCATGACGTTGAATGGTTCTACTGCATATGATGTTTACTACTGCTAAAGAAATTTTTCGAGCAAAATTTTAGAAATTCTGTGTTTAGTTTCACGTACAGGAAAGCCATCTGTCCTGAATCTAACAGTCTTGGAAAGCAATGGCGGCTTCCACACTACAGTTTGTACCAAGGGACCTAATATAGGAATGTTGTTACTTAAGGTAGTCTGAAACACGATATTTGAGGTTCACCACTGAAGTCTTCTAGAAACTGAGAACAAATGAATACATTTAATGCTTCATACTACGATACTACGAGCTTACTCATATGCAGGTTTTAATTATTAGCGTGGTTCAACAAATTTCCTGTGATCCAGAGTTTTCTTAGCGTGTGTTGCATATTTCGTGGTCATTTAGCTGAGAAGTTATATGTGTTCAGACAACTTGTAGATTTGGGATGAGCGGGAGCAGGCGCCACCCGACGTCATGTGATCTGTGAAGTACCTTTTGGAGTCCACACTGTCCGTCGGCGCCCAGGCACACCACCACTACACATCCGCCACCTCTACTACAGCACCAGCCACTACCCAACATACCTGGTTGACCCAGTTCTGCAGCTTGGAGTCTACCAAAAAACAACAATTCTTGAGAGCAGTTTCCCGTTATACTGGTCAAAGATTTAATCTGAAGATATGGGCAGGTAATACGTAAACATGGGTTAATCTAATAACTTTATCAAGTTTATAAGGATAAGAATGTTCTCTGCGAGGCGAAGCATGATACAAGCATAATGGTAAATTCAACAAGCTGTAACATAACCAGGGCATTTTACCTGTCTCTAACAGTCTTGGAAAGCAATGGCGGCTTCCACACTACAGTTTGTACCAATATGGCTGTGCACCACAGCCTATATTGATACTACCAATACCCACACAGCCCAATAGGGCTGTGTGTGGTTATGTGGCCTGCGGGCCGCTCCAAGCAACACTAGTGGACCAAACTCTCACAACTCTAGTCAAGGCCTTGCCTTTGGCTGGGCCTTGTGGGTAGTAGATGTAACTCCCAGACCCCATCACCAGGTACAACCAGGTTAACATTTATATGTCATCCGGATTATAAATTGTCCCCAAGCACCACCAATTCAAAATAGATTGTATTTCATTCAACCTGTTGGCACTATAGTTTTTTGGCCATGGCGAGGATTGGAAGGCTGTAACGTGTTGTCCCATTCGATCCCTGGGTTGTCTTTAACACCAATAATGTAGGCCATTCACGCTGTACGCAATGGGCCTGGTTATTACACATTCATGAGAATAGGTTAATTCCACGTATAAGCACGTGGTCCTTTGTTATTGCCCAACCATTTCCTCCACCGTCCACAGGATGGGTATGGGACTAGTAATAAACTAATTAAACTACAAACAATGGTCTAGGCAAGCTTGCACTGTCTCTTGACCTCCAGGCAGGATAACACTCGCTCCTCTGCATCGTGGAGGCAGCCACCGAACAACACAAAGGGAGGGAACTATCAGGAGAAAGCACCAAGCCATAACGACTATATAGCCCTTGGAAGGGGTCAGGATAAGGATTTGGGATTTGGAAGGAATGGTGCCCAACCACTTAGACGGTCGGGGATTGAACTCCAACCTGCATGAAGCGAGACCGTCCGCTCTATCGTCCAGCCCAAGTGGTTGGGCCCGAACGACGCCGATGTACCAAACTTCACAATAACCAGCCTTGAAGAGCGCCGCTGTCCTGTCAAAAACTGAATGGGGTGACGCACACTAACGGGTAATCGGGCTAGCAAAGTAATTTTAGGCCCACCTTATTACACCGGCGAACTACGTTGGTAAAGGGCTCCATGGCCACCACTGTCAGCCCTTGCCCCATCAAGCGTCTACTCTCTCTGCCTGCTATGCACCCGGCCCACACCCATTCAGTGAGAGACGGTGGAAGGTCTATAATCATGTTCATGCACTACCCACAGTATGCACATGATTACTTGTGCATACGGTGTGTGTGCACATGATAAGATTTCTGGGTAATTGAAAACTAAAAAGACAACAACTTTGGATAACACACTAAGACATAATCCTAGCTTATCCTCAAAAATATAAGTAAGGGTAATTGTGGTATAGTTCCCAGAGAGGTGCAATGTTAGTAGTCATCAAGATGGCTGGCGCAACATTATATAACAAACATATTCTTCCCTGGATGTTTAAAACATTTAAAGTGCGTTTACTCTTGTACAGAGCTGATAAGCGTAGTACAGAGTTCCACCATTATTTATTCCACCATTTATATTATCCATCTATTACTTATAAACATTTAAGTGACAAATGAGTAAGTGCGTAAAAAAAAGAACAGAAAGACGAAACAAGACAAAACTACAGAACACATTTCCTATCTTTACAGATGTGAAAGAGAAGTCTGCGGCCACCAAGAAGAGCGTGGACGGTTGTGTTGGGTGGTGGACGAGGCTAAGAGGATACTTCACTTTCAACAGGGAGTTGGTGGCCATTAAGATCATCCTCTTTCTCTTCTATTGCGGTAAGAGTCCAGTGTGCAGGTACAAGCAGGACCTCGCCACAAGGCTGTATATCTTGAATATACACGGGAGACATCTCCCGTCACGCAGGGTGCAGTCGCACCTCCACAGATCAAAATCAAAATCAAAATCCAAATCAAAATGTTTATTTAGGTAAGGTAAGGTACATACATAAAAGTGATTGTACAGAGTATCAGCTCTTGATACTGGTAATATGGCTCAAAAGGGCCACCACCACTTACGGGCTATTCATGCCCGTGCCACCTTTTGGGTGGCTTAATCTTCATCAATCAATCAATCTAGGCTGTATAAACCCGCGCCGCTCAGTAATTGGTCTTGTAACAACCGCAAACGAGGACATTTAGTGAGGTGTTGGGGTTAAGGCTTTTCAACCAGTTTAAGGCTGTGAAT
>WNGS01113158.1:2401830-2421404 GCA_020271785.1 Procambarus virginalis | reverse complement strand
TCAGCCTTATTCGCAGTAAAACAGAAAAAATGCGATATTTAACAAGATACAATCGAAGAACAGACAGCACAAGTTTTGAATATAGAAATTTACAAATTAATTCAGTGCAGCAAGCGCCAATTCTTTCCTCTTTAAATAATTTCAAAACATAACAAAAACCAGGAGGCGCATTACAATTAACAGAAATTTTAATATGCTAACACAGAGTTCCGAGTAAGCGTGTCACACTAACTTTTCTTTGGTTGCAATAAGCAGGGTGTTGCGACACGCTTGCTGCCTCAACCTTATGACAAAGCATGGCCATAAATTTTGTGCTCCGGGCGATCTCTGCATGTTCGTAATAAATGGATGGTGAGCGAATGTACTTTAGCAATCTTCTGCATGATAATTACCTTATGCAGAGACGTTAAATTGCACTCTAGCCCATCCACAAAGCAAATAAATTAGAGATTTGGACAAAATTAGGAAAGCCCAGTATCTTATGGGATAAATTGAGCATTAAACTAGACATTATGCACAGGACTAAATTGAAGCCTTTGCTTTGCCAAGCCAAACCGTGTAGTAACGGTTGTTACGTCAAGTATATCGTAACCTTTAACTGGTTGTAAAATCTTGTAGTCCAGGCGTTTGATAAAAGTAAGCCCGCTCAATGGCCATGGTTATAAGAAACCTAAGTAATAAACTTAATCGTGAAGCTGAATGAAACATTAATTCACACCTTAACCTACAGTACAAGGCAAATTAAAACGCAATTATCAAAAAGCGCTAAATCTAGAAGACTATTTAGCACTGTCAATCACAATATTAAACAATTCCTATATCATTCAGGATGCAAAGCAAGAGCAAACAGACAGGGCCAAAGGTATCAGATTCTCTGGGGATTTTATCGAGGGAATAACACTCAAACGAATACTAGTAAAGCAAAATTTTCACTCGTAAGAACATAAGAACAAAGGTAACTGCAGAAGGCCTATTGGCCCATACGAGGCAGCATACCTATTTATAACCACCCAATTCCACTCTATACATGTCCACCCACGTTTGAAACAATCGAGGTACCCCACCCCACTACGTTACGGGTAATTGGTTCCACAAATCAACAACCCTGTTAAGTCTTTCCTAAATCTAACTTGTCCAGTTTATACCCATTGTTTCTGTGTTCTGGTCTTTTCTTGATACTTGTTAAAACCCTATTAATATCCCTCTTTGTTATGCCCATTCATCCACTTAAAACCTCTACCATGTCACCATCTAACCTCTTCGCCTTTCCAGTGGGCTGCAGATTTAAGCTTTGTTAATCTCTTCTATATGACAGGTTTCTAATTTGGGGAATTAACTGTCATCCTACGAAGGACAAATAGGACGACTTAAAGTGACAATGATTCTTCTTCCGTGTTATTTTCCCTAACGATTTTTGTATCATGGCAAATTTGCAAATGTTGCTACTCAAACCTGAATCTAATCACTCGTCCTGAATTTTTTTATAGGCACCCATAAGTTAGTCAGCTTCTTGTAGGTTTACATCCAAGGGAGGGCTTTTAGTTCAGCCTTGGATTGTAGGGGAACCTGGATACTAGCCTAATGTGTATATGGTATAAACACTGGCTGCCTATCCCCCGATAAAATGAATATGAAAAGCAAACACACAGCTATGCTTGCACCCGTAATACCCACTGAAAAATGTACATACCTGTACATCATGTAGGATGCCAGGCTATTAAACAGACAGGATCAGAGATGTCTACAATGCATCATAATACACATACAATATCACTGAGCAAAATAAGCACCATTTCATCCGAGTAAATTTTCCAACTATTGTGGAAATTTATGACAAGGTATAAAAATTTCACAAAGCTCACACTGGAGCAAATCATTATAACATTACCTTTAATATTTCAGTCTGAGGTAGTTGTGCAAAGGCTGAAAAGCATAAAGGTGCAGCAAGAAGAAACTGCAGCAAAGAACCACAGTGTTGGCTCAGAGGAGTGGCAGCCAGAAAACACTAGAGATGAAGCTAGCAGCAATCTAGAGGTAACAATAACTGATCATGGGGAGCGTAGGCCAGCCACCAGTGGTGGTGGGAGCCACTGCAGCAGCGCGGGAGGAAGTTACTGTCTACATCAAAGCAGGGTGTCGACGGAGAAGAAAGGATGGGACATGTCCCTTTTGCCAGAGAGTCTTCATGGTCCTCCTCATCAAGTCACAACATACCTCCTCAGATTCAAAGTGAGTCAGTTTTCTTATTAGCTATCGATTTGATTTTTGTCAGATTTATATACTAAACTATTTGTGGAAATGTATGAATAATTCTGTGGACTAAATAGAGTCAATCCCTGTGGATCACGGTGTTCTTACACTTCTGGTATTAATGTATACAGCAGTATAAAGGTTTTTATTATTCATTATCAATTGTAAGTTTATGTACATTAATAACTTACATCTTTATTAATACCCTACTACAGTACTGTACTGATTCAACCGTTCTGGCAAAATCTAGTACACATTTGTGATTATTCCCTATGATCAATTGCATCCCATTTTAAATTTTTCTGTGATTTTTGTGGAAAATATTATTAACCAATTCACTGCTTTGCATATCATATGACGTTTTCTTCATTTACAAGTTATTTACCATCATCAGCTGGTGTCTGATAACTCCTATGCTCACTTCACCCTGGAAATGACTGAAAATATTGACAACTACAATGTAGCAACTATTTCACACTTTTACCCATTAACACCGATTAAAAAAAAAATTGAATGAGCGGACAATTTTCAGTGTTAAACAAATATTTAACGTAATTTAACATATTAAGAAATACAGCGAGATATCAAATGTGGTGGTGTCTTTGTGTGGTGATTTTGAAATGCATTTGCACAGGAAATTATAAAAAAAAATTAACTACCGTACTATAGTGTATAGGAGTGAGCTTTTAACACCTTAACTGAAATAAACATTACAGCATAATAAAATGGTTTGTTTGTGCTGTACAGTACTGTATTACTGTTATTATTAGCACTAAACTTATGATATAGTAATTATCACATTACAGTACTATACAGGTACTGTATAGTACTTCAACCTACGTCGGCTTTGTGCCCTGGAGAGCTCACTCCAGACCGAACCAGAGTGCAACTCCATAGTCTCCCAGACTGATGGATGCCTACTACTACAGGGTAAAGGTATTAGTATTTATATACTGTAGCTATATAATAAATACTGTACAGTACCCAGTAAAGTCTTCTGCATGTTAACAAAATTATTTTATTAAAACTAGTGCTGCCAAGAGCTTATTCTTTCATTATTCCTCAGGTAATCACAGTTAATCCAGCCAAGCCTCCACCTGAGTTTAAAGCCCTAGGCCTCAAGCATGTCCCAGCTCTCATCCAAGGAGATGATGGATACGATGCTCTCGATGATATTATTCAATATATCGACACAAAGTTAGTTCCTCTTATTCTATCATTAATAAGTGGACATTATTAGTTTATATGACAGTTATTACAGACCCATTTAAAATCAAATAAAAAACCTTGCCAATACCTTGCTAGAATAGCCAATAATATATTGTGCAGTACTGTATTAAAGTGCCTTGTCACTGAATTTTAATGCATTTCTACCCAAAATAAATCAAATTTAATCTTAATAAAATTGATGTGAACAATCAGATCATGCACAATAGAATTAAGTAAGCTAAAAATCATCTTGATCCAATTCTGTATCACTTTTAAATAGGTTTCCTGGAGGAGGACTTGAGTACAACAGTCCTGATGCTGACCTTGCCACTAAAGACTTCTTCTCCAAGTTCTGCTTCTACATAAGGCAGTAAATCAAGATCCTTCTAAACTAGATCAGGCTCTAGAGAAGCTAACAATTTTTTAGAGAAATGTACATTAATCACTAATGGTGTAACCAATGGAGACACGAATCACCAGGTGAGCCGTGCATCATAATCTATTACCTAATATCACAGTACAGTATAGTACTGGCACTACAGTACTATGCACCATTGTTCTGAAACATGTAACATTTGATGCAGTTATTTATAATGTTTTGTTTGGCATACATCCCAGATGGCATTATCTGCCAAGAATTTTGTAACGAAGTTGTACTATAAAGCAATTTCACAGCTTCCCATAGATTTCTGAAATTTTGACCCTTAACACTTGGCATTCTAACCAAGTTAATTTATATATTCTAGATGAACTGTTTGATTAGACTGACAAATTAAAAATTTAATATTCTGTTTTATACAAGAAAATGGAATTTACACAACCATAACAAGTCAGATTGAATACAAACTGCTATTATTAAGGAGGAAAATAATACTTTATGTGCAAAGCCAATTCATGGTAGATTTTCTCTAGCACAATGGAGATGAGGAAGATAATCACCAGGAAGCTCCTGTACAATACATGTGTGGTAACCATCTAACACATCTCGACTGCGAGGTTCTCCCAAAACTCCAACATCTCCGAGTAGCTGCAAAAGCTCTAAAGGATTATGATATCCCAACAATCTTCGAGGTTTTTGGAGGTAGAGACTATGGTATTGTTCATGTCAGCTACAATGTAAGCCTATGCATACAGGTAGAAGTTGTATATATTTAGTATATCGATACTGTAGCAAGTTATATAAAAGTTTCCCTAACCAGTGCAGTGGCTACACTTTTGTAAATATTGTACAATAGATTCCCACACCAACGGAACCAATAGAGTCCAGGCAACAATTATGTACCAAGGGATTTCAATAAAGACCCAGTTTTGTAACGGGTTATGTAAAGTTTCAAATCCAGTTAGTGGGTGTGAAGTTCAATTGATGAACAATGATGCCTTATAGCAAAAAATGGACAGCAAAAGATGAAAAATTAAGTAATACTGTAAATTGAAACTAATATGTATTTTTTTCACCCCAGGTATCTACATGCAGCATATACTCACCCAGTATTTGTGAAAACCTGCCCATGTGATCAAGAAATAATTCTCCATTGGCATGACCGACCAGAGACGCCAAAACTATCACATAAAAAGCATTCAGTCATCGCTAAAGAGAAGCCAAAGTATTCATTTGATGTACCTGTCCGTGCTTCAGTGGTAACAATAATAGATGAATAAGCCACTAATTAATGCATTTTACATAGTATTCATGCATGACAAACCATGTTCAGTAGGGTACCGAGCCATTTGTTAACGTGCATTGGGATATTGCATAAACAGTATTATCTTTACATGTATTTAGAAATAACCCTGAGTACAGAATGGAGAGTACAGAACTGTACAGCAATTTTAATTCTCAAACAAATTCAGAGCCAAGAAATGTCATGGGTTATTAACAGTGATAAATCACCCATGCCGAGCAATTGCTGAAGTTACATCCTGCATCATGCATTTCTAAAATATTATTTAAATATTATTTATAAATCAGTGAGAATTATGATTTCATGATAGGTACCTACACGTTAATTACTGTACTGTAGTTCTGTACAGAGTACTCCTGTTCAAATGGACAAATCTGTACTAGCCTTTTCACAGGAATTAAAGGTCTGTTGCTTCTGAAGTTAATATTATTTTGCTACAGAAATTTATACACATCATTATTTTACTTATATTATTGCAAATGATAGAACATAAAAAAAAACTGTTAAAGTATGCAGAAAGCAAAGTGAATTTGGTCAGCATGAAATAATTATCCATTTTTAAGCATTATCCTATTTAAGTCTGGTCTAGTGAATACACTGCCTGCAAATGATCATTAGAACCAAATACAATGATCATACTACCAGAATGGGATCCATTACACCTTTCTGGTGTACAATACAGGTTCAAGAAGAAGTCTACTGTACATATTCTGTCATTATTCTGCTGATGTACTTTATCGCCACATATTAAATTATTGAATAGAATATTAAAACCTTGATAATAATAATAATTAAATTTATCCGAGTAGGATCCTACCCATTAAGATTTGTCACACTTGAAATGTCGGAATAATTTCTAAAAAGCTGTCACTCATTCCCATTTAAATTCAGTAGTCAGAATATAAAGATATGCTCAAGTTACTGTGCATAACCCTCTTTGTAAAGAGACTCAAATAATAATTTCTTGCCATTTCTCTTAACAGGCAGTTTAAGCCAGTAAATTATTGGAACAATTTATGTCTAGGAAATACTGTAAATAAATATGAAGTCCATGTTTTTATGTTGATATGATGAATGAACGTGGCAGTTTATGTCTTCATTTCATTACATTTCATTTCATTTCGATGATGCAATGTAACAAACTACAGATGTTAGTTGAAGAAACATGCCTCCCGACATGTCCAAGTCAAATCCAAGACGAGTCTTTATTTTACTACGGTACATAAAAGACAAACTGGTCAGTAAACTTAAGATTTTCAAAATCGTTTTACACTGTAGTCTAGTCATTTTTTTTTTAAATGTCGCATAACAATACTATATATTAAACCTCTTGTATATCAAACATCTATCATAAGAAAATGTAAAAAAAAATATTAATCTGATATAGATACTGTATTTTTTTTTTTACACTACAGTACTGAATATATTTTTTCCACTCTATTCATTGTACAAATAAAGCAATGTCCTGCATTAAATTTTAATTACTATTTTAAGTGATATACAGTATAGTGTTAAGCAAAACACAAAACCCACACATTAAAGATGCAAAAAGAAGAGCGTTTCATTTTCTCTTGAACCACTATCAAGTCTTGATAATGATTTGGTAGATTAAAACATTCCCAAATTCTCATGTCTCTAATGAAGCAATTACCAACGTTTTTGTTTGGAGAAACCGCTGAAATTTTTCCATCAAGTTTCAGAAAACATGTAGGGGGTAAATAACGATATAGGAATGTAAAACAGTGGGAGTAATAAATACCTGCACTGTATTAATTTATACAGACCCCGTACTTTTGAATTAAATATTACAAGAGTATTTACTGCCCATTTATATATAATTACTGTTAATTAAAAAATTACATTTTCACTTTATATCTTGCTTACAGGTTACATTGTCTATATATTTTGTAATAATTGTGTTTATATAATTATTCTTTATGGTAAAAAAAACAGCATTGTTTTATAATATGCACAACTGATAAAAAATTTATATTAATATAACAGTAATTCTAATTGTCTAAATATAATGTGAAATTGTGCTCTTTTTTTTTTACAATTATTTGTGGTTGCATCTTTCATAAGAACTCAAAATTGGTCTTCAACAGACATCAATATATTTTTGTATTTTTGGTCTTTATATTCATTAATTAAACATGCAACTGCTTGCTCACATATGTGCAAATTTGAGATTTGTAGCAACATTTTATAGCTTTCTAGGAGATGGCAGTAAACTCTTTTCACCGATATCCAAAACACAGCTAATGACAGTTCATTAAATTTAATTTTTAGTGTGCGATCCCACCTCAGTCAACCAAGCTTTTTTTCTGCATGCCGAGTAAATTTTCTTAGCTGCCTGGATACTCTGCAAAGGGTTCCTAACCAATGACAAAGGACGGAAGTAATTGGCAAGCTTTTCATCCAGAGATTCCAAATGGCTGGAATTCAGGGGCTTCACAGTGGTTGCCCATTTTACTCTTCTGTAGCCAAGAAAAAGAGGCAAGATTTCAAAATTACTGTTTAAAAGATTTTTTCTTCCAAACACAAATTGTGTTTTTTAATGCTATAAGTTTGTACACCAATATTTTCCTTGGGATCTTGCATATGGGTGTTCAAATCAAAGTGTCAATTGAGCAAAGAAATTTGTTGGCTCCATCCATATCCCCTTAAAATGGATTGCCAAAATGAATTTACTTTATCTGGCATTTTAACAGCATTTACTTAACAATAAATAGTGTAGCAATAAACTAATTCTGCACTTGTGTACTGTAATGCTAACCTCTACATTTTATACACTGACAAACAAAACATGCAGTAGCAAATAGTAGGTGGGAGCGCCAGCAATGTTCATTACTGCCAACCGAATTCCTTGTGGCTACAAAAACTACTCGCCTCAAAATTTATTCTCCCAAGTGAAACTTGCCGTTTAATGATAAGTACAGTATGCAAATACGTAACCAAGCAAAACTCCAAATGCTTCATCGATATATTAAATAGGTCAATTAAATCATCACTGGTGGCACAGTGGTAACACACACTCCCTACACTTGGCCAGGGAGGATCGGTTCGGTGCCAATCTTTAACTGCTCACCTCTGTTCACCTATCAGTAATTGGATACTGTACCTGGTTGGTAAACGAGTGGCAAGTCATGCTCCAGGGAAAACTAGTGTGTAAGGCATGCAATGAGCTATGGAAAAGAAAAGCTCTCAGTCTTGCTAACATGTATCTGAAAAAAATGTACATTTTGTTATTCTATCAAAAAATGATAAGTTGTATTTATTTATTTATATATTATTATTATTTTTGTTGCAAGCATTTGCAAATTCTCACAGAACCCCCCCCCCACCCCACCCACCGACACAGGCTCACAGTGCACCAATGTTTCACAAAACCCTAGTTTGGAACCACTGCTCTAATGTGTGGATTTTAGTGTTTATTTCAGCCACAGTACTGTATTTGTACTTGTTCTGCAAACGAGGCAAATACTACAATATGCTTTCATTTAAATTGAAAAAAAAATCTGTAAACAAATTATTTATTGCTGTATTGTATTATGAATTATTAATTTTCCAAATTAATATTGTGTCAATATAGCATTTCCATTGTTTTTATTAACCTTAATTTGGAATTCCAAATACTGTACAATACTATTGAATTTATACAACAAGCAATACCAGTCATATACCGAATATTTTGAGCCATCTATTCTGTAATAACACTATACTGATGTGAGAAACAAGCTAATATCCACCTGACAAGGCTTGTTATGTCGTAGTATTAAATTCCGATACATTACTGTTCTATTATGCCAGTATCTTAAAAACTGCCGTGTTTAATATTCTGTTTGGCAAGGCTTTCAAAGTCATTTGTGGATTCTTAACTGGTTTTGTTTGATTACCCTTGAAACCCTATTAGATTTTTTGTTTTTATACATACAGCATTGTACTGTGCACTTACTTCATATGTGTCTACTGAAGTTCTTTCTGACTCTGTATACACACCCAAATACAGTACTATATCCTCCCACTTCTGAGTAGATGTAGCTGAAGAAAATAATATCAGTGAATGCAATGAAATGCCCTTCTCTGGCAGGCTCTTAAAAACTAACCAAGCTAAGCACTGGTACAGTGCTAAGTGCTTAGCTTGAGTGGGCAGGCAGCCAGCCTGCCCACCCGCCGGCCTTCCTGCCAGCCATCCAGCCATCGACCAGGCATTGACAAGTCCCAGATGCGGCCTTGCAGAGCACCTCCACCCAGTGAAACAATAAATATTCACTTGTTTGTGTTTTCTTACATTCTGCATGTAAATTAATAATACTATATATTTTTTTTTAGTGCACAGGCAGGAATGACCATTTCTCTATAGCCGCTGTCTAAGGATTACAAAATTCCGACAGATTTAGGGGTGGTTCTAGGCAGAAAACCATCACCTGAGGAGAATATAAAGAACATTGTGGAAGCTCAAGCTATGCTTTCCAATTTTAGAATTGTCTGAAATGCATGGATGGTGATATATAAAAGAAATCTGAAAATCAGTAGAATTCATGAGGAGGAGGATTCGAACCTATGCTCTGGGTACAAGACAAGGGACTCCCAAGCAAATGTAAATCCTCTGGCACAGTTCCCGAGACTATTCCATACCTTTTGGAAAAATTTCACACCCAAAGCATTCCATTTTCTCCACCACATTCAATAATTAATGCCTATAGTACTGAACCTAGTCAACTCTGTAGCTTTCCCCTATTTTAACTTCCTTATGATGTAACTGCCTCTTCCATAGATATATTAACTGGTATACTATAAAGCATGTAAAACACTTTCTACACAAAGTACAGTACAGTACATAAATCCTTAAGAAAAAATACTGAACTTTATCACCACCAGTACTGTAACTGACAAATACCAATAATTCACAACTTAAAAGTTACACAACCTGGAATCTGCCCGAACTCTAGAATTTGTAGAAACCAAGCTGGTACCCAATCCAATTTTGACATGTAACCCACATGCATTCGGTGTACATAACAGAGTTCTCCATCAAACACTTGTCAGAGGTAACCCAGGACATTGATTTGATCCCACTGTCCTACTTTAAATATTTTCTTATAATTGTTATAAAGTTAAACAATACAATACTGTGTTAAAACATGTATTGTGTGCGTGAAAGTTAACAACCGTCTCATTTCTTCTTTGTACAGTATAGAGTAAAAATGATTATAAATGAAATGGTAACAACATCCAATTACATCCTGACCAATAACAACTCAGGACCTGGATATTCTTAGGCCATCTCTGCACAAGTACACATCTTCCACTGAACAAGCAAATAAAACGAGGAACAAAAGTGAGGCAAAATGTATTAAAACTGTGCTTCAGAAGCCGCTGAAGCCATCACCTTGAGTGTTGCTCTTCACTACAAAAAAAAAAAAAAAAAAAGCTAACATTAAATTACTATGGCATGCTATAATGAACATATTTATGCACCTCCATTGTTTAAGTTTATTGTAAAAGAAAACGAGCCTTTTGCAGAGTATACCCATGAATACAGGAGAATCCATGATATCAATTAATTTCCGGTCAATGTTGCTATACTGTTCCATTTAAAACCAAGTTGGTACTATATACCATTTTCTGCCAGACATGTAAGAATGAACCCTTCATGGGTGTGTCCTTGTGTCAACATGTGTTTCAATTATCTGGCTCCTAAAATAATAAAATTAACATATCCACCCCTTCTTGTTAGAACAATGAATACCATAAATATAACCAATTATGATAATACAAGCACTGACCTCTGTAAAAAGAATACAGTGCCTACCTTGTGGATTTGGTAACTTATCCAACAGTTAAAACAGATTTTTGGAAGTTTATATTCATATTTTAGGGGGAGCTATTAACCATCAAGGAAAAAAATGAAGTGGGTCAAAAGTAGACATTCGTAGAGATCTGAAAGCCTCGGCAACTAGAAGTTAACACTTTGCCTGGCTGATAACTCATAATGCATCCGTATACGAGTATACACAGTCTGTGCGAGGACACATGCCGAGCCAAAAATTAAAATATTTGTTAAAAGTCCATTTTTTTCCCTGATCATTATGGGACTAGTTTTAAAATGTGCGCTTTTTGATTGTGAACAATGTTACCAAAATGAATGAAAAAGCACGAAAACCGAGGTGACAAAACTGGAAAGCGTATAAATATTCGAGTGCGGGTGGTGGATGAGCGCTCACAGGTAAAAACTGGCTATCTTGGGGTGTGCTGCATGTGGCGCTGGACCATTTGACTTATGTCATACAGTATATCCCTTTAGAGCATTCTATTGTGAACAATTTGACACCAAAATAAATGACGTAGCACAAAATTTGAAGTGATAAAACTGAAAATAGTACTGTATAAACATTTGAGTGGAATGGGTGTGCGCTCACGGGTAACAATCAGCCGATTTTTGGGTTTGCTGCTGGAGGCGAGCCAAACTTTTTACCTTGCATGCATATACAGTGTCCCTTTAGATCATTCTATTGTGAACAATTTGATACCAAAATGAACGATGTAGCACAAAAAATGAGGTGAGAAAAACAAATATTTTTATGCACATTTTAAATTCAGGCAACTCCAATTTATGTGCAACTAGAATAAGGTTCCGCCCCACATGAATCAGATTTTGCAAGCAGAATCTGTATGACTAATGGCAATGAGCATGTGCCATGTGTATAACCACAATTCTTGAACATAGTTCAATTAAAAAAAATTATTGTAATTTTCCCTTCACAAACTATGCAATACTTCCAAATGTAATATTTTTGAAATACCTGTATGCAAAAATAATTGAAATAATTATTGAAATTTTGGAAACATATGCCTACCTAGGCTATGGATTATTGATTGCCGATTGGCAAGTGCAGTTAAAAGCTCTGTGCCTCAGGGTGGTGCAGCAAAAGCTGCACCACAGCTTTTCCTAATTCTCATATCAAATATAGACAAAAATACAAGTCACAGCTTTGTATCATCCTATCCAGATGACAAATTAGCATGAAAATTACCTTTGCTGAAGACATTGAAAAACCACAAGCAGATATTAATAAAGTTTTGACTGGGCAGCAGAAAATAACATGATGTTTAACACTGATAAATTCCAGGTACTCAGGTAGGGTAAAAATAAGGACCTTAAACATAATACAGGGTACAAAACACAATCAAATCTGCCCATAGTAGGAAAGCAGCATGTAAAGGATTTGGGAATAATGATGTTTGACGACCTAACGTTTAGGGAGCATAACCAAGCAAATATTGCGTCAGCCAGAAAATTACAGGATGGATTACGAGAACTTTCAAATCCAGGGATCCCATCACAATGGTTGTACTATTCAAATCACATGTGCTGTCCCATCTTGAGTACTGCTCAATACTCACTTTCCCCTTCAGAGCAGGAGAGATTGCCGAAATAAGAGGGAACATAGAGAACATATGGCATACAGAGATGTGATAAAGCACCTAAATTATTGGGATTGTCTCAAAGCTCTCCAAATGTACTTGCTAGAAAGGAGACAAGAGAGATCTCAATAATATATATGTATATGAAAAATACTAGAGGGTCAGGTCCCAAATCTACACAGTAAAATAACATGGAGTGACCGAGAAGGAAGAAAATGAAGAATAGAACCAGTGAAGAACAGGGGTGCCATAAGCATAATCAGAAAACCCCGTATAAACATCAGAGGTCCACAGTTGTTCAACATCCTCCCAGGATGTATAAGAAATATTGCCAGAACAACTGTTGATATCTTCAAGATAAAACTTGATATTTTTCTTCAAGACCAACTGGGCTGTGGTGGATGAGAGACCAAGCTCTCAAGTCAAGCCTGGCCTCGGAGTAGAAGAACTCACAAAACCGAAATGCTGAAACGCCCGAAACACTGTACGTATTAGTGGTTTTAGGTATTGTATGTACTTGCTCCATTTATAAACCCAACATTATGTTTGAAACTCGTCTATGTATCAAGCTGGTATCAAGCAGGTCAGTTTTAAATATTCACAATACTTGGGTTTGGTTAGGGAACATAATTTAGACAATTTGTGACACCCTACTTTGCGATGCGTCTCCAATAAAATGCTGTGTTGATTTAGGGGCGACGACGATTCTCCAATAAAATGGTCCGCAACATTAATTTGTGCTGTGACAACAACGCCACCAGCCTCTGTTTGGCATCATGGATCTTTCTTGGATACTACTGCCTAAAACCCAACTGAAATTTTATCTTGCAATCTAAAACCTGGTGATTAAATATATAATGAAAATAAAAGTCAAGAAAACCTTGACGATATAAATAGTCTAGACGTACCTTAATTGAAGATACAAGAATCGGGTCCTCGCAGCACTTCCTCGTTGGTCTGCCTCTGTTTACATACTAAACGAGCTTAAACCTTTATCCCCGAGGTTGCTTTGTAATTTTTTTTATCAGTGTCCATATTTAAACAAGAATATATAATAATATATATTAAAATTATAATTATGAAAATATAAATTTGAATCAAGCAGATGCAGTAATTATAGTTATACTTAATCAAAATTGATTTATAGATAAAATATATTAATGTTTTTTTGTTTTATTTAGCATTTGGTTAATTTATATATGTATCTATATATTAATTTATTTACAATTCATTTGTATTTTAGATTTTTTTCTTACGTTCCCGTTCTAATTCAATTCAATTTCTTTCTTTATTATGCACCCCATACCCATCCCGTGGGCGTGGTGTAAACTGTAAAGGATACGAGGCCATAATCGGTTCAGGAACTGAACCCTCTAGTTCGTTTAGCTAAGCAAATAACAATGTTTGACGCTAGTTACAAATTATCAATGTTGTATACACATGTACAACCCTCATACATACATGTGCATATATATATACGTATACACATATACATACCCGTTCCTATACCTATTATTACCTCGACTCAACCTTGACAAATATATATAGGAATTGTATATGTTTATCTCTCAGAATGTTCGGCAATATGTTTATTGTTTGTGATTGATTGATGATTGATAAAGATTAAGCCACTCAAGAGGTGGCACGGGCATGAATAGCCCGTAAGTGGTACATTTTTTTTCTGTAATTTTTTTCATTATTCTGAGGTTGCATTTAATCATCAAGCTGTTATCGCGGGGGAGGATACTGCTTCACAGTCTTTATGAGGGTGTCCAGCTGCTGGACACCTTTGTTGACCAGGAGAGTGGCTCTGTTGCTGGCTTCAGGGTGGCCACTGCAAGATTCAGGAACTCTTAAAGCTCTTCTAAGGTCGTTGGTTGCTTCACATTCCAGAAGATAGTGAAGTAATGGCTTTTCTGTGACAGTTTGGCAGAAGATGCACTCTCTGTCGGGGTTCACCAATCTCCCAGTTGCATCTGTAACCTAGACGTAGTCTATATATCCTAACTGCTATTTCCCTGTGGATTCCTTTCGGGATATTTAACCTTTCTAATTTGGTTGCCTGAAGATACCATGTTGCAGAGGGCGAACCTTCAGCTATTCTCTGGTGTAGGTAGGCTTTGTTGAGGTGTGAGAGTTTTTTGGTGATGATGTTTTTAATGTTCTCTAGGCTGGGTTGAATTGTTTTATCTATCACTGGATGACGAGTTGCCAGTTTAGCAATTTCATCAGCTTTCTCATTAATGGGATTCCAATATGGGATGGGATCCAGTTCAAGGTTATATTGAGTCCTTTGCCTTTAGCGACTGCTCCAAGATACAAAATGGTGGTAATTATTTCCACGTTATCTTTCCACTGTTTTTGTCCTAGTATTTGAAGTGCAGCTTTTGAGTCTGTGTGTATGATTGCATTTTGAGTGTTTTGTGCAATCACATATGCGAATGCCTGTTGTATGGCAAACAGCTCAGTTGGGTTGATGATACTAGTCCTCCCAGTCTCCAATATGCCTGTATGCTGGCCGTGCAAAGAGCAGCGCCAGCACTCTCATATTCTGTGTCACCGATCCGTCTGTGAAGATGTGGGTGGCTCCTGCTACTGCTATGCTATACATTTGCTCTTCTATTATGCGCCTTAGGATTGTCGGATCATAGGCAGCCTTTTTCATTGGGAGACTTTCTATTACTATTTTGAAAGTAGGCTCTTCCCACGGTGCAGAAGGAGTGTAATTTGGGTGTGGATGATCACCCTCTCTATCGAGAATCATGCTTTTTAAATGTAGTCTGTTTAGGACTTTTCCTGCTCTTGCAGCCCAAGAGTTTCCATTGTTTTGGCCTAGTCCAACACCAAGGCCTGCCGTACTGGGATTGGATCAGAAGAAATAATTATTACTGATAATTGTAGCTGTCCTTTGAGATATTCTTTCTGTAGAGAGGGCAAACCCGTCTCCAGTCTAAGTGTTTCAAGCCTGGTCCACATGGGGGCTCCCAGTGCGGCTCTCATAGCATTGTTTTGGGCAACTTCAAGCTTTTTCCACTGTTGGTGTGATAGATTTGTGAGTGCAGGTGCGGCATAATCGATCACTGATCTGACTGCCTGTACATAGTATGTGCGAAGGACTTGCAGATTGGCTCCTCCAGAGAGGGAGGTTAGCGACCTGAGGATTGCCGTCCTGGCCGCAGTTCGCTCTCTCAAGTAAGTGACCTCAGCATTAAAATTCATGTGTGTGTCCAGGATTATTCCTAGGTACTGATAGTGTCCACCCATTCGATTGGTTGACCCTGTACTGTGAGTTGGATGTTGGGCTTCGCTATTTTTATGGGCATGGCTTTGACTTTGAGGGGTTGAGTTTGATCCCAATCTGTTTTGCCTCTTTACTGATGCAGTCTAAGCATTTGGGTGCAAGGCGCGCCGCATCCCTTCCTTTTATGATGATGACAAAGTCGTCCGCGTAGTTTAGCAGCCTGCAGTGATGTGGAAGTTTCAACCTCATTATTCTTTCCATTAAACAGTTGAAGAGAAGAGGGCTGAGAAACTCCTTGCGTCGTGTACCATTTTCATGTCTTTTGTACTCAGAAAACTGTGCCATGAAGTTTTACTCTTGCTTCTCTGTTTATGAGACAGTTTTTGGTCCAGGAGAGCAGGTTCCCTCTGACCTCTTTGTCAATGAGGCAGCAGAGAATAGCTGGGGGCTATTGTTTGTGATGTGTGTCTATATATGTATAACACGTTGTACTGAACGGGGTGAGAATAGCTTGAGATACCTTCACCTTGACACAGGCTTGCCAGATTGGGCTACAAGTAGGGAACAGGGCTACTTTTGAGAGCCCCGCGCTCCAAATTTTTTTATTTCGCTACTTGCGACTTTTTTGGGCTAGTTTAAAAGCAAACTGGGCTAATAATGTTAAACTCAATGATGATTATTTATGCTTTAATAATATAATGTGTACAAATCACAGCCGCATGACATTAATCCTAGGAACCTTCGAAAGAAAAAGTAACTGCAAGGCAAGGTAATCCTTATGTCTCACCCAGATTTAATTTCAAATTAAAACCAAACTAACTAAATTAGAAATGGGTATGTATAGCTAAGGTACACCCTTACTACTAGGTGAACAGGGGCATTTGGCGATAGTAAATGATCCTATCAGGCAGGTCGTCATCACCTTCTCTCATATTTCATGTTCACCAGTATTTATTTACTTAATAACTATACTGGTAAAATATCTTTCTATTATAAAACTAATTCTAATATCATAAAAGACATATTTACTCAAAGTTTCAAGCAGAGAATGCATATATACTAACACGAAGGACTCCTCTTCACGAGATTCATTGCTATAATCTTTTATTTTATTCCAAAATCTTAAAATCGATCCCAGTATTATGTAGTAGAGAAAAATTGAGTTATAATCCAGTTTACGTAACGCTACGAGTGGTCGACACCACCACTTAGATCCCGGACCAAACTACGAAGGTTTTTCGGACGTAGTGTAGCTACCTGAATACCGACTTAGCCGCCACGAAGGCGCTAAGAAGGAAAACATTCGTAGCTAAGAAGAAAAACCTTCGTAAGTACCTTCGTGTATCTGCGGTAGTGTAAAGCGGCTGTTAGATCAGTGCGATTCTCTAACAACTCAGTACCAAATAGATTTTTCCTCTTGTGATAAATATGTTGCAAGGCAACTATTTTCAATGTACGCTGGTCCCTCCAATAAGCTATATTTCACATGCCTCAAACCAATCCTAAATGATTTTGAAAGGATGACCTGACTTTATCAAAAGATGAAGCAGATCAGTATAGCCCTCACACTGTCTTAGAAATCCAGGCTATTTGTTCATGAACAGTCCTTATCTCAGTGTTTATATATACATTAATCAACGGATAATCAAGAACATAATGGGCAAGGGTGTGAGACCTTAACATACCCCATAGTTTACACTTCGTGTCGTATCATGAAAACCTATCCCATATTCCCAGTAATATTTGTACCTAAGCCTGAGCCGCAGTGTACACAGAGTCACTCCAAGCATTTCTCCTTTTACCATAAGTGAAATGGGTGTTTTGACTCACATACATGTAGTGTTGATGGTTTGACTTCTCTCATACATTACACTTCTCCTCTCCACTTCTGCCTGTGCCTGAATATTTCTGATTTTACTTCTTATTTATCTCATTGTGAATTCACATTCAATGTCAACTTGTTGGTTTTGATGTGGCACGTTTGGCCAAGTCATCCGCCACCTCATTGAGCACATTCCAACATGAGATGGAATGCACATGAATTTCACACTATGACCTTTCAGCTGTATCTTAGTTATCCTTTTCTTACACTCCTCAACTATGGACATGAAGACTGGTTTTCGACTGTTTAAGGAATCAAGTGCTCCTCGGCTATCGGCAAATACGCAAAAACATTTTTGTCGTCATGACGCACTTCCTCCAAACACGCCAGAATGGCCTGCAGTTCAGCTTGTGTAGATGATATATAATTACTAAGACGGAGTTCAATTATCCTGTCCATTCAACACTTCGGGCCACTAACAGAAAACAATTATATAACCCAGGAAAAGTTTCAAAATATTCAAGAAAGATGCGATAATTGTTTAGTGAAAGCTTGCAAATAGCTTGTTTCTCGTATTCTAAGTAATGCTGACACTTTAAAAAAGGTGAAAAATCTGTCACCTAACATATGCCTTAGCCACACATATCTGAATCGTCATTTTAGACAAGACAATAACTGTCAAGAACACTGCTGGCGATGCCATACTGATTGACCTCAGCTGAGTTTGAATTGAAAATATACAGCTTGCAAATCAGTAATGCCCTAGTTGAACGAGTATTTTCGAAAGTAACGTCTGTGAAAACTAAACTGAGAAATCGGATGGGACTTGAGCTTTTGACATCAATCTTGAGAATCAAACCATATCTTGAAGAAAATGTAACTTGTTGCTCGTCATTTGAACCATTCATGTCAATGCTTAAATATGAGTCTGCAATATACAAGAACGAGGTTGTGGGTGCAGATCAAGATGTTGATAATCTTCAACTGTAAAGACGCGTTGTCTGTATCATAATATTCACTATTAAGTACCCATGATTTTTATGTCGTGAGAAACAAGTTCACACTGAGACTAAACGGGTGGATATGAGAAAATTACCAGTGTCAAGAATGTTTATTGAGATAAGCAAGAAATACATCTCAAAGGGGTAGAGTAGTTTAGGCTATTTCTACCCCCCTCTACTCACGTCCCTCAAGGGGCGCACAAATTCATCATATTGTCTTAACCCGCCGCTATCACCAGCCGGTCCTGACACTGGTAATTAAGTGGGATTCTTGTAATATGCTGTACTTACTATATTAACCTGCAATGTTAAATGGGATTCTTGTAATTTTATTTGTCTATTTGTACTCACTGAATTTGTGCGCCCATGAGGGACTTGAAGTAGAAGGGGGGGGGGGGTAGAAATAGCCTAAGCTACTCTATTCCTTTGTGCTGTATTTCTTGCTTATCTCAATAAACCTACTTGAACTTGAGCTTGACATAACCACGCGACTTTACATTTTTCAGGAAAAATAGCGTAAATGAACGGCAATGCAGACTATCGATCCCCAAGAGTGCCTCTTATCAGAAGTAGTTTTTAAGCTAGACAAAATCTATAACCCATACGATTTAAACTGACTGATAGCATATGTATCTCCGAATAGCGACGTTTGGCATCATTACGTTGAGAGGAGTGGTATTGTGGTAGCGATGGTGGTGGGTCTCAGGGAGCACTGACTGCACCCCTCCAGCTTCATCCCGTACCTATACCCTATCCAGTGGCGTCAGTGGAACACTGCCTGAAGTTTTTTGCCTACAAAATGAACTTTATACGCACATTGGCAAACATTCTTTCGATATTACGTAGTTATACGTAAGGCTACGACTTATAAATTGAAACGTAAGTATATTAAAAAAATTCTTGAACTGCAGACATGTACGCATATACTTTCATTGTTGCTC
>WNGS01113158.1:2378048-2394388 GCA_020271785.1 Procambarus virginalis | reverse complement strand
TGACAGTCGATATTTGGTCGTAGTACGATTTTGACGAGCTAACGCACAGTATTCAAGGCATTACAAATATTACAAGGTAATATTACAATATTTCTGGAAGGCTAGGTCTAAAATATATACACTAAATAACTTACCGAAGTGAAATGCAGAACAGACGCCAGTGAAGAGTAGCCCAGCCATGTAGAGAACACTGCACGACTCTTCAACCTAGCTCCTCCCACCATACATAAGAAATATCGACAATATACAAGTGGAGGTTTTCAAACAGGCAATTGGAGTAATCCCCGTTTGGGAAATGTGGGATCAGCCGGGTTGTAATGGATATGTGATATGTGGGCCTGCGGGCCGCTCCAAGCCTGACGATCAAATTATCACAACTCTCCAAATGACTCCAGATAAGTGACCGAGATAACTTTGTACGCACTGGCAAAAGTATTATATCGCGCAGTGAAATTTATATTAGCAACCCACCAGGTAAACCTAACCTAGGTTTGTGTATAAATAATAACTAAACATCGGAAAGTGGGCTTATGTACGATATATCATTTGTTAATTTGCAGGTCAGTTAGTTTAATTCGTTTATTATGGGCCTCGTATCGACCCTGTGGCTAGTACTGGTTGATACCTGGTTGATGGGGTTCTGGGAGTTGCTCTACTTCCCAAGTTGCTTACTTCTGAGAGTTTGGTCCACCAGGCTGTTGCTTACAGCGGACCGCAGGCCCACATATCCAACCATCTACCAACTGGAACGTTAGTCCCCAGAGCCCTGAGAGCTACAGCTCGGCAGCACTAACATCTATCCCCTGCAACGTACTAAACACTGATTCCAAGGTGACTAAAGAACATTTAAAACAGCTGAATTTTGTCTTCAAACATCAATGTAAATTCAAAGAAGATAAAGCTTGCAAAATCAACTTGAGAGCCGTCCACGATGCGAGTCATCACACTGGAGAGAGGCTCGACCACACTGCATCTTGAGAGAAGGGAAACGTGACAATGATACATATACAAGGTTGAGTGGTATTTATCACGTAGACTGAAGCAGTGTTGAAAATACGCACCATCAGCCCGAGGGGTAACTAGACAAGCGAGTCTTAGTCATGTAAACAAAAATCATACTTCAGCACAAGTCGAAAATAAATGTAGAGCATTACGTCTAAATGATGGTGAAGTTGACGCAAACTTAATGGGCAACTGTAAATGTCAACAGGTTACAACTGTAAATTAAGACCTATGCCAGAAAAAAAACAATAGTCGCCGAATTAAAAATACTAGTACAGTGGTTCACGAAGATGGGGAAACCGACGCTCTACCTTCAGAGCACACGTACGATAGGCTACACGCGAGAGACCCACTGACAGATGGACGGCTACCGGACGGAAGGCTGGGCGAACGTGGGAGACACACATTTATCCTGCATGTTAAAAAAAATGTCCTGTATTCATGTAAAACGCAAAACTTTATTCACGAAGTACATAAAATCACGTCTGTGTGATATTACTCCAAATTAACGACAGGTCAAATTAGACTATTGTACTTGTATAGACGTCTTCAGAGTACCTTACATGCTATAAGCATTACTATTTTATCTTGGGGGACTACATTACATGATATGAACATGCTTAGACTGGTGCTTCATACGTTTCACAGGAGCCACATGTCGAATTCTTGCTCTAGTAACCCCATCCACTGGCTTCTTCAGAAAACCAGAGTTCGCTAGGGGCGTAATTGTCAATCTGCCCTCTAATTATTTAAAAACGTACTGCACTGTTCCAGAGTCAACAAGTCTAAATTTATCTTGCATAAATTCCATTACAATTTATTCCTTTGTTTTAAGCCCTGCTCCTTGTAGCAACACCGAAAGGGAGGAGGAGGGGGGGGGGGGCACGGATATTGCCGAATCATAGGACTTGCAGAGATTGTGTTACGTACCGGGTGGTGGTTGCCGGGGGTTACGACAGTGGCAGCTGGCCGCCAGCAGTACAGCACCCGAGGGCTACCGCCAGCACCCAGCAGTGGTCAAGGCCACACACTGTTCCAGCAGCTGCACACTATAAACAAATGTAAGAGGGGCGCCCACGAACCGGTTGAGCGGGCGGGAAGGCAAGCAGGTAGGGGCAATAAGTTCACAGATGAACAAGTATAAAGGAGACTGATAAGCATATTTGGTAGGTAAATAAACAATTAGGTTGTGTAACCAGGTCAGCCAGTAAATAATCAAGCACACTTAATGCGCCTCTGCCTGTAACAGCGTGCAAAATGACCTGAATACAAACAAAACCTTGCTGTAATGTGACTTGCATTATAATTTAAACAAAGAAGAGCTATATAGACACTGAAGAACTTGGGTTACACCGTATATGTTAATGTTCTTGATATCACAGTATCAACATTATACAATAACTAGCCAAAGTCAGAGGCAAGTGGTTACTCAACCGCGGCACTGTATACATTATGACCTGTTTAAAATTCCTGTTTTCAATGGCCTGCCATTAAGGCAAGGTAAATTATAAAAAAGCCAGTATGACCATGTATAATTTTTTGGAAGGTATACGAGTACAAGGAGACCAACAGTACATATTGATATTCGTGACCAAATACTTGCTGTAGTAAGTACAGTACTGCCATTTTAGGATGATGGCCTGACAATCTGACCCTTCCCTGCCGCCTGGACGAGGGGAGGGTCCAGGCGGCAGCCGGTTGACTTGCTTGTTGTAAGTCAACAAACTGGTTAGTCAGCGGGTCCCCTGGGCAACGAGAGCCCCCATGTGAAGGTCTGATGGCTGCGGCCACGGGTACACGCACAGAGTTGGGTGACACGGCGACGGGGAGCTGGGTGGCGTGACGAAGGGAAGATGGTGTGAAGGGGAGGGTGAAGAAAGCGGAGACGGATGTGGTAACTAAGGACAAGCCGCCCCCACTAACCTTGCGGCTCCCACCCCAACCCAACCCTCCCTTTCCCTTCCTGGCACCGGCGCCAACACCGCGTGATTTAAGCCGCTCTCCGCCAAAAGAAACTTCGATCAATGAGCTCCCGACCGGTGAGCATCATCAGACAGGAGGGTCACACAAGTTTGCTATAGGTGTACTGACCTCTTGGCCCATGGAGGAATGGAGAGGACTAGGCCGAGCATGATGCGTGAGGCCGAGCATCCTGCATGATGCGTAAGGTCGAGCATCGTGCATGGTGGAGCGTGGCGCCAAGTTCTCAGGATAGGGGTGAGGGTGGGGAGGTTGGTGCCAGATGTGGCACACGCTGCCCGCAACCCCCCCTCCCGCCCGCGCCCTGCTACCCCGTCACTCCTGGGCCCAGCATGGCTGAGCTGCGGGCGGCACACCCCAGCCAGTGTTCCTACTCCAGCGGCCGAGGGAGCGGGGCGTCCGCGATGTCAGTGATTGTACCACCACAGTGACGAGCCGCTTACCACCACGAGGTGCTGCTCCTAGTGTGACACCACACTCCCTGCTATATGACCTCCCCCCCCCCCCGCCTTGTACACTATCCCCTAACTCCATGCCACGCGACCCCCCCCCCCTCCATGACCTCATCCTCCAGGTATCCGCCTTTGATCCTCACATTCATGACCTTTTCCCGCTCTGTACCGTGATGTATACATCATGGTTCAATTCCCCTATGCCTTCACCCACCTACACGACCCCCCCCCCTCAAGGCATCATCCAGCTACATACTTTGATGAAACTGCAATAACCAAAGCATTGTACCAACTGCTTACTCTTTATGTAATCATCACATGGTCGTTTGTGCAAGTGTTAAGCCTGGCGTCTCCTCGTTTCTTTGCCTCATCAGTGAAAAACGACACCGCTGGCGAGGACCCTCGTTATACGGGCTAAAATAATTCTATCTGGGACATAAAGACCTCCGTGTTCCCCCGTGGTGGTGGTGGTGTTAGTGTTCAGCTTACTTCGCCTAAACCTCCAAACAGTGATTCCTAGCAGCCTAGCTCGCACTATTACCACTCCGTAAAAAAAAATGCAACTATTTGCTAATCAGAAGCGTCAGAACCTAGGCAAGCCACCTACCTACCTTACCGGAACCGATAATCATCAGACCCAGGAAGCGTCAATATTGCAGGGATTTTAATTTCCCTAAGCCACCACAATTTTTACGCCCAAGTTGATAGGGTAAACATAAATATGTAGTGTTAAGAGGACAGGTTGTGCTCCCAATACTAACCTGCTAAATCATCCGGGCGGACTTTAACACACATGCTTCAACAAGCCTATACTAGGCTCTGTCCCAGAGAACGTCCCGGGACACCCAAACCGCGCGAGTCTTATTTAATTACACCATCACATTTAGCGTCTGTTTATTTTGGCGGCCAGATGCGTGCTTCCCTAAAACATTAGCGTAGAGACAGCTGGTGACGCTTTCGTGGCACGTTGAGAGGTTGCTGGGGCAGTAAGCAATACTTACAATGGTGCAAGACCTAGCCTGCGATGGATGATGGCAAGTGAAGGGGAGCTGAAGTTGACAATATGATGAAAACTCTGGCATTTCTCGGGTGTATGTGTAGATAGATATCCGATACTACCTATGCCTTGAGGGTCAGGACCCAGATCTACACAGTAAAATAACATCATACTGGAGTGAACGACATGAAAGAAAATGCAGAATAGAACTAGTGAAGAACATGGGTGCTATAGGCACAATCAGAGAACATTGAATGATCAGCAGAGGTCCGCTGTTGTTCAACATCCTGAAATATATATATATATATATATATATATAATATATATATATATATATATATATATATATATATAATATATATATATATATACATATATATATATATATATATATATATACATACATACAACATACACACACATAAGAAATATTGCCGGAACAACCGTGGACATGTTCAACTATCTAGTTTTCTTCAAGAAGTATCGGATCAACCGGGCTGTGGTGGATTATGTGGGCCTGCGGGCCGCTCCAACCAACAACCTAGTGAACCAAACTCCCACAAGTCAAGCCTGGCTTCGGGCTGGGCTTGGAGAGTAGAAGAACTCCCAGAACCCCATCAAGTAGGTACCTTTGTACTACTCTACCATGTTGGAGCTGGCGAGCCAAGTACCGACACAAAGTTATCCAAGAATGGATAATAATACAACACCTAGGCATAGTACATTACATCATTATAGTTATAAATATACATTATAAAAAAATTTATTACTGCAACAACAGCTTATACAAATAAACATCACTTATTTTCAAACAAGTACGTGTGGCAAACGAAAAAAAAAACTTGCATAAAACCACTCTGTAACGGTTATTTAATTCCTGTTGTTGGATACAGGAAGCCCGTGAATACATGCTTTAGGCTTGTATAGAGTCCGCCCCCCCCCTCCAAGGTCGAACTACTGATCCTCCACAGGATCAGTAGTTGTTGTAGGCAACCCTACAACAGTTGCCCAACTCTCTTATCTATTTACTGCTAGATGAACAGAGGCATTAGATGAAAGCAGTGCCCAACCATTTCTATTCCTCCCGGGAATCGAACCCGGGATTCCCGATTGAGCCGAGAAAGAAGCCAATTGTACTACGAGAACCTATTTCTTAATGGATTGCCAAGTTTTAGCATATAATTTGCATATTCAAAAGTAAAGGCCACATATTTGTAACACGCACAGGTACGGCAATGTACGAGGCAGTGAAATAGCGGCAACTTTTACAGACAATCGTATAACAAATGGCAACCACGATACAACTTGCAGAAAACGGCAAAGTTAATCACATTACCCTACATAATACAGTAAAAGCTAGTAACGTTAACAAAAAAAGTTTTGAGCAGCTAATATTATTTAATTTATTTATTTATTATGTAAATATAATACAGAAGGAAAAGGATTATGCTTACCATATTTTCATGGAATAAGATAAAATGACTGTATCCTGCTAATACAAAATGGTAACCATTTACGATGTACAATGTTCCACTCACGAGAAATAGGGGAACATTCGCGTACGTTTTCCAACATCAATTATGATGGGTTAGCGCCTGGGCGTGTTATCGGCATCAGTGTGATCGTTTTAGTAACTTTTTCTAAACGTTAAAACGCCGTGACCCTGAAACCTAATCGCCAACCAATTCCTCTATTGACTATCAATGATCCCGTAAGTGATCCTCATAGATTTTTCTCCATCTATCTCGGTGCCTCATGATTCAGTCTTACGTGATCATTTTTTGTTATACGATGTCGTTCTTGGCGAGCCAGGAATTAGTCTACAAAGTTTCAACAAAATACGTGCAACTATTAAAGAAACCAACCGATTGAGGATGACAAGCAAAAACATGACTAGCAAGAGAGAATGCCTAAAAACACACACACACATATGCAGACGAACAGCGTAGGTACCAACGCACGCGAGTTCCACCATTGTCAACCAGGGAATGTGATAACTCATTTCCACATACATAATGCATTCACTTTTTGTTTATATTAACACGCTTAGTTACACAACTCTACAGCTATCCTAATAGTCCGAACAAGTCAGTGTTAGGTCAAAACTATTTAAGTCAATTTAATATTTCCATCTCCGAATATTTTGCCATTTATGGGACTGGGTTCAAGCTATCAGTCTGCACTCGCAAAATTCGAATGGACTACAATACACATTATCCTTAGGTATTACCGAGTGTACATAATGTACATAATGCACAGTAAAAATCTATCGTGGAGGAAGAAAAAACGAGGGCAAGCGTTGGGTGGGTGAACCAGGTGATGTGTTCCATGCGGGGCCCATATGGTTGACGTCACGGCTGGGGGCCGGCATATGTTATCCTTGTTATCGTTTTCTACTTTGCCTGTCGTGTCTCAATCCATGGCGGGCAAAGCAGAAACCCCACGTGTCTCAATGCATTTTCACCACATTTTAAACAGAAGACCGATTAACAAATTCACGAGCCAGATTTCCCAAACCGCAATTAAGAAACCTGTAAAAATTATTAATCCGGAGAATTATTGACAACGAAAAGTGCAACGACAAATTTAATTTAAACATTACCGTTGCATTGCTCAAGTTGGCAAACCATATCTTCTTAAATGCATCCGAAAAATTAATGCAGAATAACCTAGTCTAAGCGCCAAGGCCCTACAAGAGTTCCATTAAAGTAAGTTATCTTGCAACCACTATATTGAAACAACATTATTAAGCGTTTTCAAGACATTTAGAAAAGGGTGGGCTGGTTTAGGCACTCTGGGCATGGACTCCTCGCCAATCCTCAATGACAAATTAAACCCGATAAAAATCCTTGCATATTTACAGGCTAATGATTTGATTATATATCAAATCCACTACTTTCCTAGGTGCACATGTGTGAAGAGCATTCATAGGCACTACGGTAAGTTTCCAATTGAAAATAAATATGAAAAAATACGCATTCAATAAATTCCTGGGTTTAGACATTATTAATCATAAAACAAAACTTACATTTTTTTTATAAAAATACAAAGAAACGTTTACAAAAAGAAAGCACACTGTACAAAGAACTATAAAAAAGAATTATAAACATTAGCTATAAACCAAAAAGTTAAGAGTGGGCAGCAAATCTACGCAATAAGTGTGTTGTGCGATGGGAAGTTATCAGCCAGCACTAAGCACCTGAAAACCGCTTTGGCGAGCCGCCGTCGGAGACCTTGTGATCAACAGATAACGCCTCGCGTGAACATATTTCATTGACATTATCGTACAACAGATAGATTACCTCGTAATTTACCATACCTTCAGGCTATAGTTGCATACAGGATAATCATTATTTGGCATTTATATATATTTCTTAAGAACGCTGTCATTCACGATTTTTCATCACTAGCAATATCGATTTACTTGAACAAGATAAACTCAATAAAACGAGATGATGCAATAATAAAACTAAAGGAATGCTAACACCAGAGGGTCAGAACAACCTTCAACCACAAACTAGGATGGAACTACCATCCTGCAAGATTGAGATTTTAGCATCACGTGGCTAGTTCTCGATACTTTGTACTCCCGTTCATATAGTCTAGGGTAGCTGCACAAATGTAGACGTACCTAAATGTGTTAATAAAAAAAAGGACACTGCTGGAATAGCAGACAATCGACTTGAGAATGGTCCAGGACGGACCGAAACGTCGTCGTCTCTTCACCTTCTAGTGTGTGGTCTGGTCAACATACTTTAGCCACGTTATTGTGACTCATCGCCTACACACTGCTGGAACAAAAACGGTCCTCAATGGGAAAAACTCGACGGAATCTTGGGAATAATATTTTGAGTAATCAAACGCAAATAGGAGCTGTGGTAAAAAAACAAAAAATTATGAATAATAAAAACTTTTAACTTCAAGAAACAGAAAAATGCTCATCCACCTGAACAAATACCCAAGTATTGAAACCTTACCTACAAAACTTTTTATTTTGCTGTTGTTGCAGCAGTCAACCAATGAATGTCTGAATCAAACATGAGACACGTGCCAACAACTTTCATATTTAAGCTTAACGGAAAGTCATGTAGCTCTGTCTGTCATTCTTGCAAGAATGTCCCATTTTGCGACATATTAAACCGATAATTCAAGATGTCAGTATTTCTGTAACCAAATGCAAGTGTCAGTTTCTTTGTCACATATGAAACCTAGAGTGAAAGCAATCAGCCTTATTCGCAGTAAAACAGAAAAAATGCGATATTTAACAAGATACAATCGAAGAACAGACAGCACAAGTTTTGAATATAGAAATTTACAAATTAATATTCAGCAAGCGCCAATTCTTTCCTCTTTAAATAATTTCAAAACATAACAAAAACCAGGAGGCGCATTACAATTAACAGAAATTTTAATATGCTAACAAGATTCCGAGTAAGCTGTGTCACACTAACTTTTCTTTGGTTGCAATAAGCAGGGTGTTGCGACACGCTTGCTGCCTCAACCTTATGACAAAGCATGGCCATAAATTTTGTGCTCCGGGCGATTCTCTGCATGTTCGTAATAAATGGATGGTGAGCGAATGTAATTTAGCAATCTTCTGCATGATAATTACCTTATGCAGAGACGTTAAATTGCACTCTAGCCCATCCACAAAGCAAATAAATTAGAGATTTGGACAAAATTAGGAAAGCCCAAGTATCTTATGGGATAAATTGAGCATTAAACTAGACATTATGCACAGGACTAAATTGAAGCCTTTGCTTTGCCAAGCCAAACCGTGTAGTAACGTTGTTACGTCAAGTATATCGTAACCTTTAACTGGTTGTAAAATCTTGTAGTCCAGGCGTTTGATAAAAGTAAGCCCGCTCAATGGCCATGGTTATAAGAAACTAAGTAATAAACTTAATCGTGAAGCTGAATTAAACATTAATTCACACCTTAACCTACAGTACAAGGCAAATTAAAACGCAATTATCAAAAAGCGCTAAATCTAGAAGACTATTTAGCACTGTCAATCACAATATTAAACAATTCCTATATCATTCAGGATGCCAAAGCAAGAGCAAACAGACAGGGCAAAGGTATCAGATTCTCTGGGGATTTATCGAGGGACATAAACACTCAAACGAATACTAGTAAAGCAAAATTTTCACTCGTAAGAACATAAGAACAAAGGTAACTGCAGAAGGCCTATTGGCCCATACGAGGCAGCTCCTATTTATAACCACCCAATTCCACTCATATACATGTCCAACCACGTTTGAAACAATCGAGGTACCCCACCTCCACTACGTTACGCGGTAATTGGTTCCACAAATCAACAACCCTGTTAAGTCTTTCCTAAATCTAAACTTGTCCAGTTTATACCCATTGTTTCGTGTTCTGTCTTGTCTTGATACTTTTAAAACCCTATTAATATCCCTCTTTGTTATGCCCATTCA
Source organism: Procambarus virginalis (assembly GCA_020271785.1). Classification (NCBI taxonomy): domain Eukaryota; kingdom Metazoa; phylum Arthropoda; class Malacostraca; order Decapoda; family Cambaridae; genus Procambarus; species Procambarus virginalis. The sequence goes on along the minus strand of WNGS01113158.1, from coordinate 2,384,516 downwards.
TCCACTTAAAAACCTCTACCATGTCACCTCTAACTCTTCGCCTTTCCAGTGGCTGCAATTTAAGCTTTGTTAATCTCTTTATATGACAGGTTTCTAATTTGGGGAATTAACTGTCACCTACGAAGGACAAATAGGACGACTTAAAGTGACAATGATTCTTCTTCCGTGTTTATTCCCTAACGATTTTTGTATCATGGGCAAATTTGCAAATGTTGCTACTCAAACCTGAATCTAAATCACTCGTCCTGAATTTTTTTATAGGCACCCATAAGTTAGTCAGCTTCTTGTAGGTTTACATCCAAGGGAGGGCTTTTAGTTCAGCCTTGGATTGTAGGGGGAACCTGGATACTAGCCTAATGTGTATTGGTATAAACACTGGCTGCCTATCCCCCGATAAAATGAATATGAAAAGCAAACACACAGCTATGCTTGCACCCGTAATACCCACTGAAAAATGTACATACCTGTACATCATGTAGGATGCCAGGCTATTAAACAGACAGGATCAGAGATGTCTACAAGCATCATAATACACATACAATATCACTGAGCAAAATAAGCACCATTTCATCCGAGAAATTTTCCAACTATTTGTGGAAATTTATGACAAGGATAAAAATTCACAAAGCTCACACTGGAGCAAATCATTATAACATTACCTTTAATATTTCAGTCTGAGGTGTTGTGCAAAGGCTGAAAAGCATAAAGGTGCAGCAAGAAGAAACTGCAGCAAAGAACCACAGGTGTTGGCTCAGAGGAGTGGCAGCTCAGAAAACACTAGAGAGAAGCTAGCAGCAATCTAGGAGGTACAATAACTGATCATGGGAGCGTAGGCCAGCCACCAGTGGTGGGGGAGCCACTGCAGCAGCGCGGGAGNTAGCTGAATCTTATAAACAACAACATTGCTTCCTCAACACTTTACACCACGACACAAGTACCATCAACACCGCCCCCTCCCCCTTCCACATGAGGTAACGGGGGGGGGGGAGGGGGAGGAAGACCTATCAGCTCATCCAGAGCAGAGGCTTCAGGTAGGATGAGCACCTGTGAGGGGATGCACCATCCTTTCAGTCTTACCCCTCAAGCCTAACAATCCTCCTCCTCCTCCTCACCGCATCAAACGTGATTCTCACCCTCACGCGAGTTGAAGAGAGCCGACAGATTGGGATTGGCGTGCCCCCTCTCTCCCTCTCTCTCTCTCTCTCTCTCTCTCTCTCTCTCTCAAGGGCGGCAGAGGTAAGGAGAGAGAAGGTGGGGGAGGGGGGGGGGTTGAGGCACGACGCTATGAGAGGGACAGATGCTGGAGGAACCCCCCCCCCCCACCCACAACATCTGCAACAAAGAAGAGAAAATTCCCACGGGGGAACGGGATGTAGAGGGGAAAGAGTGAGGGTTAAGTCACGGTTCACTGTCCCACCCTTTTTACACACAATTTCAACCACACCTTCCTCCCCCCCCCCCCCACATTAATCCTACAGCCAAGCGCACACAAATTTGTTTTAATTACTTCCATAAGCGCACACTCAAATAGATGTTTACACACCCACCCCACCCACCCACCCACACACACACACACCCACACACACACACACACACACACACACACACACACACACACACACACACACACACACACACACACACACACACACACACACACACACACACACACACACACACACACAGATGCCGAAGAAATATAAGAAAATTCACTTTCCCAGTGGTAGACGGTTGGAACAAGTTGGGGGAGAAGGTGGTGGAGGCCAAGACCGTCAGTAGTCAAAGCGTTATATGACAAAGAGTGCTGGGAAGACGGGACACCTCGAGCGTAGCTCTCATCCTGTAACTACACTTAGGTAATTACACTTACAAGTCAATATTAGCGTTTGTTGTTTTTTAAGATTCGCTACTTTGAACAAGTTCCAAATAGCACGGGCTATGGTGAGCCCGTAGCAATATTAACAGATGGTGCAAATCTGATAATAAAAGTTAGCCTAGATGACTGCAAGATGCCACAGGTAGAAAAAGGGCTGCAGGAGTGGTACAGAAAATGGCCTCTAGTGCTAGAGCTCCTCCCAAGCAAGAATCTTAAGAATGGAGACCCGAGCCGGTTTGCCGTCTTGGAGGAGAGCATCTCCAGGTATAACATCTAGAGGACTCTTGTAGTACACGGCTCACGAAAATCCCCCAAAGCAACCTGTCCTCCTACAGAGACCGTGGTTTTTCGCTCGTATGCGTTACACGAAGCCCAAAAATTATTGTACTAGAAATTGGAAGCGGCTGGCAAAAGTGACATACTGTCCTGTTTTCTGTTTTGGGTCCTCTGGCAGGTTAGGAGAGAACACTTTAAAGTAAAGTTTTCTTGACGTTGGGGAAACCTGAGGAGGACGGGCTGGACAGACAACAGGCCCTACACTTCAGAAATTTGACCAAGGACTCTTTTCAGAACACTATACACCGAGAATACAAGACTTAATATCTATAATATCTAAATGTACCTACATGAAACCACTAATTAAAAAAACAACTTAAGTCCAAATGTTTCTCACCATAGTGGCTTCAGAGCAGAACGGCGTGATCTACAAAGACTACAGGAATTTTGATGTTGACCACACCACACACTAGAAGGTGAAGGGACGACGACGTTTCGGTCCGTCCTGGACCATTCTCAGGTCGATTGTGACTTAAGGTCTCAAGACTACAGGAACTATCTTACAACACTTGAAAATTGAAATACAAAAAACGAACCCGATAACGACCTAATTGTAGAAAGAATATTTGCAATAGGAGTGTTGGGCCCAAGAGGGAAACCCAACACACACACGAGTATACACAGACAAATCACATTATGCTGATATATCAATGAACACATCTACAGGGAGGGCCGTGCCGAGGGCTCGAACCTATGCTCATATCAGTCACGGATATTGTAAACACCATTCTCAGTTAAATGAGGAGGTGGAACATGTCGGGCAGGTAATAAGAGGTTGAAACATGTCAGGCAAGTTCATACAATTAAAAGCTATATGTGACTATGCTCATGTGCAACAGAGCCAGAAGCTGAAGTTGCAAGCATCAGGTAGGCGAGTACACACACTCGTGTACTCCGGGAGCAGATGCTGCCACGGGCGAGGAGGAAGAGGAGGGAGAAGAGGAAAGGGGGGGGGGGGGAGAAGAGGAGGTGTAAAGAGAAAGGGTCTCTCACTAAGGTCCTAGTGACGACACCTTGCTTAATAAAGAAGGCAAGTGGTGCTTCATGCCCTAAATATAGGGCTGGCCTACCTCCACATGGCCACCTCTACCGGGAAGAGCCAGGTGCACCGGGCCACCTCAACCAGGGGAAGGAAGGGGGGGGGGGAGACCTGCAGCCACGTCAAGTCCCCGGGAGGGGGGAGGTGTGGAAGGCAATACCGCGTCAATTACCAGAGAGAGAGGGGGGGGCTAGGTGTCCCGCGTCAACTACCAGGGAAGGGGGTTGGGGAATACCAGATGTTCTACAACTACTGAGGTAGGAGGGAGGGAGAGGGGGGGGGTGAGAACCAGGTACTCACCTAGTTGTGTTTGCGGGGGGGTTGAGCTCTGGCTCTTTGGTCCCGCAGGTGTGCCGCGTCAACTACTCCACCACGTATACCGTGACGGAGGTGCGGGTATTAGCTCCGAGCAGCGAGAAGCGGCGTATATCAAGTACGTCAACTCTTGCCTTTTTGTGCTACGCGCCAATGGAGGCAGGTAATGGGGTCAAGACCAGCCCAGACAACTATACTCACTCTCACCAGCTGCCTTGGCTGTTACGTCAGTCACCCACTTGATCGGCCAGTCGATTAGAGCCTGCTAACCAATCACACCAGCCAAATGACGAGCCCCACCAACGAATCACTAATCAAGGCATTATGCACCCCATACCCATCCCGCGAGTGCTAGTGGAAAGGGTTGTGAACACACGCACACACAAATGATTCAAGAACCGAACTAATGAATCAAATAACCATTTAAGCCGTTGAAGGTTGGCATCTAGAACATAGGTACTGGGTGACGTGTAGGTCTTATCACCAAGACAACTTCCCGCCACACTTGGCCAGGTCCGCAGCCCTCTTGGGGGAACATTTCCACAACCGCCTACAATATACTACAATTCAGCGGTTCCGTCTTATCACGTTCTCTACTCAGATTCCCATCCATGTACTGCTATCTTGAGATCTTGAGGTTATCTTGAGATGATTTCGGGGCTTTAGTGTCCCCGCGGCCCGGTCCTCGACCAGGCCTCCACCCCCAGGAAGCAGCCCGTGACAGCTGACTAACACCCAGGTACCTATTTTACTGCTAGGTAACAGGGACATAGGGTGAAAGAAACTCTGCCCATTGTTTCTCGCCGGCGTCCGGGATCGAACCCGGGACCACAGGATCACAAGTCCAGTGTGCTGTCCGCTCGGCCGATCGGCTCCCAAACTACTGTTGTTGAAAAGAAGTGGGTGAGTGAGTGAGTGAGTCAGTGAGTAACCAACGAGACAAAACATATCTTGCAGCTAATGATTCTTCCTCACGCCGAGACCTGCCCTGAGCGGGGTCTAAGCTAACCCAATTCACTTCCCAGGTTGGCCAGTGTTCGCAAGATTTTCCCCCATTTCCATACATGTGTAAATGCGAGATGAATACTCGTCTGTGCACACCAGTAGATTGACGGTTGAGAAGCGGGACCAAAGAGCCGAAGCTCAACCCCACCCCACCTCATCCCCCTAAGCAAGCGAGTACATCATCTGATGTTTCTATCGAGTCATGTTTTTCTCCTCACAAATTTTAGTTATACATTTTATCTTTGAATTGTGTATCGCGAGGCATGAAGATAGACGAGGAGTGAGGGGAAAGTGCAGTGAGGAGTGAGGGGGCGTGAGAATGCGAGGAGCCCCATTAAGCATGGGGCGGGACACCACGGAGAGCAGTTAAGATTATACCGCGATAACAGGAGAAGCAGAGGGGCAGGGGAGGAGCAGGGTGGGGGAGGACAGACCAATGAGGAAAGGGTAAGAGGAACAATACACCGTGGATATAATACTAAATGTTACAATGAGCAAGATTAACAATTACCTGCCAATTGGGTGCATTATCCCGTCATTATTAACGAGCACGAGTTTTACCTGGCCGGGGGAATGAGGGAGAGGTGCTGAAGCACAACCATAAGATGCATGGGGGATGGGGGAGGGGGGAGGGGGGTTGAAGACTTAGGATGCCACCCTACTGATTATACTGCTGGAGGCGACCCTGTCCGCTACCCCAGTAAGGCCACTCTCCTGTTACTGGTGCTGCCTTCTACCCTCCCCTGGTGTGCCAGGAGAACTGTCCCGGCGATGACACCACATTGTGGCTCCCACACACTGTCCCTCCCATGTCTGGGCCCGGGCCGTAGCGGGTGCGCCTTGTACTGCGCAGGGAAGACGGGGAACAAAAGTTTCAACACACATGCGCCCACTCGAGACATCTCCCGTCTCGCAGTGCAGTCTCACCTCCACAGATCTGGTAATGGCTCAAAGGGGCCACCACTTACGGGCTATTCATGCCCGTGCCACCTTTTGGATGGCTTAAGCTTCATCAATCAATGCGCCCACTCAGTACTGTGGGGGAAGTGGGTATCGAAGCTGGCGCCAGAGAACAATCGCAGGCTGCGTCATTAAAATGCTCCACCAGCGAGTCACGATTCATCAAGATAGCAGATTTAAATTTTGACACTAGCTCTCCACATATGTCAGTTGCTTAATTTAGAACCTGTACTTGAGGTCGATCTCGAACCCATGTTGATGTGACGACTTATATTGAATTTTGTAACTAGCTCATCAAGATTGTAACTTGCTTAGGCTAAAGAATTGTGGGGTTCAGTCCCTGAGCCCATTATGTGCCTCTGTAACCCTTTCCACTACCGCCCACAGATGGGTATGGGGTGCATAATAAATGAACTAAGCTAAACTAGCAGATTTTAACACCCTGGCAACTGGTCACAGGTAAAGTTGTGATGCTAGAGTTGAAGACAGTTGAGGGTGTGTAAGGGAGGCTGCAGACAGAGGGGGAACAAAACCGTTTGTGCTTTCTAAGGAAGGATTCCTGGAGCATTTCTACCTCCACACTTAACCCGACAAACTATGAGTGGCTAAAATCTGAAACTAGTAACTATAACCTAGAGCGGCTAGTAGACACTACAATGAAGAAACAACAGTCTATATTCGAAAGTAATTTATCAGGAGAGTGAACAATCTGGCAGAAAATCTTGCAATAGATGTTGAAATTAAGAGAGCTGTGAGAGTCCTTACCAATCAGAGAAGAGTCAAGTTTCTGTGGATCCCCTCCATGTTGGAATATGTGGAATGAACGAGCAGATGTGCTGGCTGCTGAAGGCGCTGAAGGAGACCATATTGAATACTTCATACCCAAGACTCTACTACAAATTAGAGGCATTGTCAGGCTACATCACCGTGACAAGGT
>WNGS01113158.1:2278366-2318139 GCA_020271785.1 Procambarus virginalis | reverse complement strand
GCTGCGCGTACTAGTGGCTTTACCAGACTGTAATTACCATTTTATGTATCCACACATTCCCAATGTACCTTCTTGTATATGCATAAATAAATAAATAAATAACCTATATCGGTGTGAAAATGTTGACGTCATAGTGACGTCACACACCTTGAGCACATGCCATGAGTCCCATGGGACGAGTAAGGTGCCCAAGCCTATGATTGTAATTAATTTTGTCAATAAAGATGTTAATAAATAATAAGCCTATGAGCGCATACTGCACAGCCTACACACGCCTATGTGTGGCCTGCGGCAGGAATTTAAGCGGAATACAAGTCCCAGGAGGTCCGTTCAGGAGAATGGGAAGTCTTTTATTATTATTAACATCTTTATTGACAAAATTAATTACAATTTTGCCTAATCTGAGGATTTTGATAGTCTTATTAAAGTGAGGATAATGCTGGTATTCACTGTCACGCAGGACAGAGGGTCATACATAAGACAATAGGTCTAAACTGTAGGCTGAGGCACATATATATCACGGTTACAATTAATGTTTTAATGTATGGATATGTGAAAACAACTTTCTACTGTGCACTGTCACACAAGGGCAGGATGGGTTCATAAGTGATGCAGCTTAGAAGTAATATAAATAAAAATTGTTCTTCATTCTTTAAAATGGACAAGCAAATTTTGGGTAAATTGTTAGGATGTCGTCCAGAACACCTGAGTCAATAAAATAGTTACACAGTTGGTGATACAAGAGGTCTAAAGTCCTTTACGGTTTCACATTCATCAATGTAGTGAAGCGAAAGTTTTGAATGTGAAGCAGATAGCTGTCAATGTACGTTAAATAATGTTTATATATATATACACATGCTCATTTTGGTATTCTTGTGTGTTTTTAGAAGGGTAGTGTGTGGGTGCAATATATAGAACGTCTTCCGCATTTAGTAAGAAATTGTTTAGTGTATACTGTATTTAAAATTTGTTTTATTACTAGTTGCAATATTTTAATTTTTTAGGTTTAGTTTTATAAATGGTTACTAATTTCAGCATTAACGTCTCCCGTAGTATTAGTATTACACCTTAAAAAAAAAAACTTGACTGCCTAAACAGAGGGAATCTGTTTCATGGTAATTGTTAGTTCGAGGAAATGTAGATGTTTATCTCTCAGAATGTTTGGTAATGTTTATTGTTTGTGATGTGTGTATATGTATGTATTAACACGATGTACTGAACGGGGCGAGAATAGCTTGAGCTACCTCATCCCTTTGTGTGTATTTTACCTCATTAAACTTATTTCAATTTCAATTGTTAGTTACTGACTTTGCTCTTTCTGTTATTACTTGAATGAAATATGCATGTATAGAATCGAATAACAGACCATTCACTTATTTCATTGAAAAGTACGACAACCACTATTAAACAATTTAAAGGAGCCGTACTTCTGTTAGCATTATGCACTTCAGTTATTGTTATGTTCAAGTAAATTATATATAAATCCTCCAAGTAACTGTTATTTTCACTGCATGCCAAGTTGTGGACCATTCACCTTAGCTGTGATGCTAGATTTTGTAGAGCTAATGACAATCATATAATGATCTCCACCTGCGAGCCTGTCTAAATGGCTCCCTTTATCTTAATCATGATAAAGTGATTCACTTGTAATAGTGATAGGAATGTACAATGTATTAATATCTGACAATATTGATTCACTCTCGTAATTTGTAATACTCTCCTCATTTTACCCAACCACTTGGGTTGGACGGTAGAGCGATAGTCTCGCTTCAGGCAGGTCGGCGTTCAATCCCCGACCGTGCAAGTGGTTGGGGCACCATTCCTTTCCCCGTCCCATCCCTAATCCTCATCCTGACCCCTTTCCAGTGCTATACAGTCGTAATGGCTTGGTGCTTTCCGGGGCTCCTGGCACAGGAGCCCCGCTCCTGTGCCAGGTAAGTCCACTACGGGCTCACCATAGCCCGTGCTACTTGCCCACGCTCCTGTGCCAGGTAAGTCCACTACGGGCTCACCATAGCCCGTGCTACTTGCCCCGCTCCTGTGCCAGGTAAGTCCACTACGGGCTCACCATAGCCCGTGCTACTTACCCCGCTCCTGTGCCAGATAAGTCCACTACGGGCTCACCATAGCCCGTGCTACTTGCCCCCGCTCCTGTGCCAGGTAAGTCCACTACGGGCTCACCATAGCCCGTGCTACTTACCCCGCTCCTGTGCCAGATAAGTCCACTACGGGCTCACCATAGCCCGTGCTACTTGCCCCGCTCCTGTGCCAGGTAAGTCCACTACGGGTTCACCATAGCCCGTGCTACTTGCCCCGCTCCTGTGCCAGGTAAGTCCACTACGGGTTCACCATAGCCCTTGCTACTTGCCCCGCTCCTGTGCCAGGTAAGTCCACTACGGGTTCACCATAGCCCGTGCTACTTGCCCCCGCTCCTGTGCCAGGTAAGTCCACTACGGGTTCACCATAGCCCGTGCTACTTGCCCCCGCTCCTGTGCCAGGTAAGTCCACTACGGGCTCACCATAGAACAAAAGTTCCAAAGTAGCACAGGCTAAGTAGCCGAATCTAAAAACAACATGGTGTTTTCACCTGATGGTTCCCTCCTAATTTTACACCTGGACAAAAATACACGACATATATGCTGACTTTTATTCAATTATATATTATATTTTATATATATATATTATATATTTTATATTTTTAATATATATTGCATGTAAACGTCTTCACAACACACTATAATAAGAAAATAAACCTGAGTTTACTTTATAATTAGCAGAAGTGAAGTGGTTATTAAGTATTTGTACAATTATATAATGCAAACGTTATATTTTTCCAAAATAATAAATTACAATGTATCCTACAACTTAATTTCTATTATTGTTACATAGACCTTGGGAATCACAGCGAGGACGCTGATAGTACTGCTAATATGATTGTTATAACTCAATCATCTTTGTACACAGAAAATAATATCCACATGGAATCCTTCCACTGACATTGCCTAAGAAGACTAACATTTTCTTAGTACATTTTCCTCCCTGACTATTTGTAAGAGATTAATGCTTGGTTTAACATAGTAAGGACTGAGACTGAACTTCTATACATGGAGCCGAATACAGGAGGGGCACAAATATGACGTATGAAATTGATCTAAAAATCATCATGTTGACAGTGGTACGGAAAGCTGTATATCTGTCTGCCATACAGCTTCTTCCGCACACTCAAACTTGTGCATGCACGCACATTCAAACATGTGAGCGAGAGGCGGGACCAAAGAGCCCAAGCTCAACCCCCCAGCAAGCACAACTATAGGTGAGTACGCACACTCAAATATGTGCATCACGCGCATCAAATGAGTACACAAGTACAGTAATGATCAAAATCAAGTGTTACGAAGGAACACACACACACACAAATGGAACACTTGCATTTCACTGTGCATAGTAAGTGTATGATACCACCCTTAGGTGAAATGTCAACCTACGGTGTATATTACACAATGTATAACAATGTATTCGTCACGGGAGACATCTCCCGTCACGCAGGGTACAAGTTCAAGTATGTTTATCGAGATAAGCAAGAAATACATCTCAAAGGGATAGAGTAGCTTAGGCTATTTCTACCCCCCTCCCCGCAGGGTACAATCGCACCTCCACAGATCTCCAGTATCATCTATTGATACTGGTAATGGCTCAAGAGGGCCACCACTTACGGGCTATTCATGCCCGTGCCACATTTTGGGTGGCTTAATCTTCATCAATCATCAAATGTATTCGTCACAAACATTTTACACAGCAACGGTCGTGGTACTGACAAGTCGACTTTGGCCCTTCTACGAGAAAGACGACACACAAATCTAAATTGTATACAAGGTCAAGATAAACAATTGAGAGACTAACGAAGAGAAAATATTTAGTAACGTATGGCATTAAGTCGGGATTAGCCATATTAATAGATAATTAATGTGTTCTTTTTTCTTCAAGACAATTTAGTTACAATGTAAAGGTATAGAATTTCAGAGAAGCCATCTGTTAATTTTATAATTACCATTCAAAGATTTGGACGAATGAGGGCTTGAGTATTGAAGGTGAATGAGATCAACAACTTCAACTTACATAACGGAAGGGTGAACATTTAGCTATCCGGTGTTAGCGCCATCTAGGAAGCGGCAACATAACTAAAACAATTATTCTTAAATCATAGGATCGTTGTTGCAACCCGTCCTCACAAATTCGTATAGTCAATATCGACTTATTAAACATGTGCATAGGTGACATACTAAACATAATAGTTTCCCTTGAAAAGCTTCATAGAAAACACCAACCTTACCTAACCTACTTATTATGTTAAGATAAGCATCTTATTGCTTCGTAATTACAATTATTACCTAACCTATACCTATAATAGGTTAAGTAACAATTGTAATTACGAAGCTATAAGATGCTTATTTTAACATACTAAGTAGGTTAGGTAAGGTTGGTGTTTTCTATGACGCTTTTCAAGGGAAACTATTATGTTTAGTATGTCACCTATGCACGTAACTAATAAGTCAATATTGACTATACGAATTTGCGAGGACGGGACATTGGCAACATCACAATGATGTTACTTTAATAAACTGTAAATAGACCATTGATGAATAGGTTAAACACTATAACTAGCTCACCAATGCTATTTTGCGTACTAAACGAATTTTAGGGTTCAGTTCCTGAGCCCATGTGTCTCCATAACCTTTTCCACTACTATGAATAGGTATGAAGGTAATAAATTAACTAAAATTAAAATCATAAAAGAGAAAGATACACATTTGTTCACAGTATTAAAATATTTTATCTTTGTCTTATAGCTACAGATTGTAATATTAATCTAAATTGCTATAAAAGTATTTTGCACATTCTTTAAATGCATACATCAAGAGGCAATTCAGATCAATAAATTCCACAAAAGTTTACATATAATTATACAAGTTATGAAAATAAGTTTAACATACATCTAACGTAAAACAAGGCTCGAGTCTATTTGTAATCATTAAATGACGAAATATTGTAGTTGTTCAAGAAAAGCCTAAGTATAACACATTTCATAGACTCGACACACCAGATCTCTTTTCAACTTCATGCTTTTTATTTTAAAAAATATCATCCTTACAGTCTGTTGGCATATTTCTGTGGCGTGGTGAAGGGACAATCTATCATGCATTTCTTCTTTGATTTCATTAAATTCACTTTAATCATACCCTCGGCCATCTTTCTTTTTAATAATACCAGGTTTGAATATGCGACGCCCGCCACTGCCCCCCGAATGAGAAGGCAGGAGGCAAACCGGGAGTCCCCTAAGATTTGATTAGGGGACTAATATTTATTATATGTATTATATCTAAATACCCATCTTCTTTCATTAAGTATAATGCCTCCGCATCTCATTGCCTTTAAATTAATTAATTATTCTGTATTTAGATATAATTATTATTCTTGGGTCTTGTCTGGGATGGTGTAGCCCACTGGGAGTGCACTCTTCTACTAAACACCACGTGTCCCACTCGAAAGCGTTGAAAAAAAAAAGTATGAAGTATGGACCCCGCTATCCACATACACAAATTCTCACTAAACAACGGCCCAGTTAACCGAGAAAAAAATGGCACTCGACAAGCAAGAGCCTCTTCGCATTAAGATAAATAAGTTTCCTTCCCATACCTCCATAAATTGTGCCTGAACTAGCGAGGGACATATTCCACCATTAGTTGCGTACATGTGATTCTGTAAGGGTATTTTCACAGCCGTTGTCAGGGTTGGTTTTGTCCAATGGCCATTCAACACACAAACTGAGCAGCTTTTCCAACAAGTTCGGGTAAAAGCCGAGTACTTGATACTGGTGCATGGCATAATAGACAGGCTTCCCCAATGCCACATTGAAAGATGAATTAGTGAAAACGACACTTCTCTGCGAAAGTTACTAAGAGTGTCTTAGGTTTGGCAATCCTCATCAAGTATAAGTGTAGGGCGTGACAGTGATCTGAGTCCGAGTGTTAGAAAACCTCAATGGTGTCTGGTTTTGAATTATTTTGAGAGCCAGCTTGAGCAGTTCGTTGAAGAGAAGAACTATGCCAGGCACGAGGAACAACACGTGGAAAACAAAGCGCATGAGCCGTACTGGAAGGAGTGGTAGAGGCTCATGCGCTTGGCGAAGGCTGGCACGGCCATACCCAGAGTGTCAGCCAAGAAGCGAAACATGGCAGGGTAGGAGAGGGCAGGGACCATATGGTTCATACCTTCAATGAGGGAGGAGGACATGTGCTCATAGCTCCAGTTAGCATCGGCTATCCTTGGCTTGATCACCAGCTGCTCAATCTCTGTGCAGAGTGCCTGAGTTTCTTTCACGGTGCCACTGCAAAATTGTACTTATCTTTGATTCCTAAGAGCCATCCGATCCCTCGCCAGAAGTGGACGAGGCCGGCCAGCTCCTCCTCCGAGGCCACCAGGCACCCATCCTGCAGGGTGGGACTACTACATGCCCAAAAACGAGTATTGGGTTATTAGTATCCCATGACTGATGTAAACAGGTGGGTTACTAGGAGTCTCAAGTACCAAGCCAGGCATAACCTGAGGCTGTAGGTCTGGCGGATAGTAGGGTGGAGTGGGCACTTGGGCTCTTCATGACCCTGGCTTCTCACATCGATGACTCCAACTTTGTCATAGTGAGTAGAAGAATTTAAGATGCGAGCAGAGTTGTTGTGGATGGAACGGACTGTCATGATGTCCTTGTGGGCGCGGTCGTTGGGGTCCCAGGCGTCACCAGAGTACCAGGTTATGATGTGCATTATGGTGGAGACATAACGACGTAGAGCTCGCAGTGACGTGTTGGACCGCTCTGTGTACATCAACGGCCTCAATATTCGGCTAATGCTGAACATCATCAGTAGAGCTAACAGGTCAGAGAAGAAAATGCAGAAAAGATAACGCCGGTAGAATTGCCGACCACGGTTGAAGAGCTGGCGATCCAGCCAGTCTGGCACCTCAGGAAGGTTGCCGGAATCACCAGGTTCATTAAGACCTTCGAGGAGCTCTTTCATGCGGGGTGACACTTTAACCTCGCACTTATTGGTCGACCTTGCACAAGCAACTCTGTGCTGGATCCTGTTGCTCACGCTGTCTTTATCGATTTGGTTGTGACTCTTGACAGTGCCGACGCTGCCACTGGAATCAGCGTGGCGTGTGTCGGAGTTAATGGGAGATAGCAGCGACTCGCCCATGGCAGGACACTCGAGGATGGCCTCGCAGCTGTCGCCCTCCCCTGAACTCAGCAACGTCATCCTTCCTGCAACAAAAGCACACACCCTCTTAGACACTAATAATCTAACACGAAGTCATAAACATGTTTGTCTTTGGAATAATGCACCATATCTTTAGGTTCAATGGGATCAAAATATTTTTATTAACAGTCTGAGGTATACACAGCAAAATGTTGCCGCCCTAGTCTATATGGCGGATTAAAGAGTGCCAATCAAAGGCCAGCTATAAGTTCATCTAATATCCCCATCTCGCAGGACGGTTACACACACAGGGAATCAGGAGAGAACATGAGAAGAGTCTTATCTACTAGCCTGCACTAGCAAACTCTGGGTAGAGCACAATATTATTTTATAATGTTCGTATCTCATACTATGGGTCTGAAATCATTGATAACAATAAATTTTGTTTGTAATCTTTAAAGATCTATGATATCGTTAAATGATCCACCCCCCTCTTTAATCACAGGGGGGCCTGATGACTGAATGGACAGCGCTTGGGATTCGTAGTCCAGGTTCCGGGTTCGATCTCCGGCAGAGGCGGAAAGAAATTAAGTTTCTTTTCTTTTGCCCTGATGCCCCTGTTCACCTAGCAGTAAATAGGTACCTGGGAGTTAGACAGCTGCTACGGGCTGCTTCCTGGGAGGGGGGGGGTTGTAACAAAAAGGAGGCCTGGTCGAAGACTGGGTCGTGAGAACGCTAAACCCGGAAATCATCCCAAGATAACCTCAAGATTACAATTCTAAATTACATTGTTCTGCTCTGTATTATCTCATCTATTTCATTAAATTTGTACTTTTATTTCTGTTCGATAATATTACCTATTAGTTCTTTTATGGTTTTACCTAATATTTATGTAATACTAATTTTTTGAGATATATACAAGAGTTGTTACATTCTTGTACAGCCACTAGTACGCGTAGCGTTTCGGGCAGGTCCCTGGAATACGATCCCCTGCCGCGAAGAATCGTTTTTTCATCAAGTACACATTTTACTGTTGCGTTAAACACTAAATTGTAAACTTCAAAAGAACATCAGCTCATTCACCTCAATATTTTATTTATGTTGCATTATTTTTATTAGACTTGTTATTATTAAACAAGAGGAAGCCCATCCCGACACGCTGGCGCGCAGCCACCACCACGTGCCACCAACCCGCACATCACAAAGGTAAACAAACCCCCACTGACGTCAATGAGGGTCTTCCTAGTGTGTTGCCACAACACATGACTTAAGAATAACTCAGTCATGACATACAGCCAACTGTTGCCTGCCATGGCTCTTCTGCGTGATCAAGAGTTTACATTTGTTGCATAAGATGACTTTCTGATGCAGGTGAGTGGGCTATATTGTTAGTATTAAATATATTATATAAACCAGGTACGATTATATATTATATAATCGTTGAAAACGACAAAGTTTTNGCGTTTTGAAGCTTCCCCAAACCGGTTCAAAACATTTACCTGAAATACCATTTAGCTGTAAACTATAACGAATGAATTATGGCTTTGTAAAATTAATATAACAATAATGTATACATACATGACTGCACCTGTAGGAATGGCAATATTCCACATCTATAAATACAATAGAATAAAATCTCATTGGCATTAATATTTACAATTTCATGAAAATCTGACTTGAGTAGCTGAAATATAGACGTACAGTATGTAGAAATTTCATAAAACGAATAAATGTAAACTAGTTATATTTTCATTTAAGCCTCCAGTTTTAGCTTTTATGATTGCACTGTCATACGTAGAAATTTCAAATTGAATTGATTGATTTGTTACATACAGTATAAGTAAATTTGATATTTTGTACTACAGTGCTTGAGATAAAGAAATATCTGATCTTAGAGGCTTAAAAATATATAATTACATTTAATTTTATTTCACATTGTAACTTTTCAATATAAATATATCATTTCAAGTATTAAGTGGTACCTCAATGATAATGAGATTGATGATTCCCATGGCTATAGGCAAGATAAGAGAACTGTCCACTTCTGTTAAATTTGGTATCCAACCAAAGCCTCCAGTGCTTAATTCCAAGAAGAGCACTTGAGCCGCTGAAACAAATTGTGAGCAATATTAAATTAACAGAACAAGCTACAAAACTATGCTACATACTGTACTACATAATATACTACAGGCTTTTGGTTATATACTGTACAACCCATCCTCATCTTTAGATAGTACTTTTTGTAACTGTTCACACCATAGTACAAACAGTGACATACTAAACAATCAGACAGTAGAATTTGGTACTAATCACTTTATAGTCCAAAAAAATTAAACTAAAAAACAAAAAAATATTCCTAGACCAAGTGTAGCGCACACACGAACTATATTAGGCCTCGGATAGCGTGTATCAGGCCTAGGAAGGTTAGCTTAGTTTAGTTTGTCTTTGCAACGTATAAGAAATCCTTTCCAATTTGTCCAAATTCAGTAGTACTAATGTTTACTTTCTAACTGTTTGTCAATATATGTACTATAGTCCTCATCAATACTATAAGTACTACCAAAACAGGAGGATGAGCTGTTATATAAATAAGCCAAAAATTAACATTTTTCATTTCAATGTAGCTTGCTATAAGACTTAAAGCAACTACTTTTAATTCCATATTAAAGCTAGCTAGAAACACATTTGGTAAGAAAATAATAAGCCTTTTTAAGTGTAGATGAAAAGCTTCCAAGCAAGCAACACAGTTGCCTGCTAAGTTATCCCTTGGATAATGTCATGCTATCTCCAGTACATGAGGCAATAGCCAGACCAGGTCTTGGTGAGCATTAAGTCTGAATATTATCTTGTAATATTTTCGCTTGCTTCATGCAGGTCGGCGTTCAATCCCCGACCGTCCAAGTGGATGAGCACCATTCCTCTCCCCATCCCATCCCAAATCCTTACCCTGACCCCTTCCAAGTGCTATAATAATCATAATGGCTTGGCACTTTCCCCTGATAGTTTCTTTCCTTAATACAGTATGCTGTGGTAGCTGCTCTTCTTATGCTTTGAATTACCTGCATCACGATGTGGCAACATGGATGCCATGTTTCTGAAAGACATGGACATTGCAATCCACAGTGGTATTTGTACCCAAAGTAATATGCTGGTTTTGAATGGATGACAGTTATCTCGAATAATCAAGTTCTTCCAAATCTTGCGAGCCTGAAACAACACAGCTTATTAATTCTCATTTTATAATTCTCATTTTATAATTCTGTAGTGTGTGTGTTGTCACATGCATACTACCTAAACAAATTCTTATATTGGTTTTCTCCATAACATCTAGTTAGTACAGTACATGCATTATAAAACAGATGATGATTATGAAAACAAAGAATTCTACATTTTTATTGAAAATGCCAAATATCCATAACTATTGTGTATTAATAAATATGTGAAATGAGAGCAGTGGGTATAAGGAAGATACAGTAATACTCCCCGAGCCTGGCCTCGGGCCGGGCTTGGGGAGTAGAAGAACTCCCAGAACCCCATCAACCAGGTATCAACCAGTATGTAGCCAAGAGGTGGGAGATGCTATAGTGATAACCTGGCAGCCACAACCCTTACTTCTTCCAGGAGCCTGAGGTAGTGGAGCACCTGGAAAACTCAGTCTCCCAGGATATTGTGTGTTTACTCCTGGAATCTTTTACATTCTCTTTTTGGACATAGACAAGAACACAAACTATAGTACCGTGTCATCCTATGCAAATGACACTTGAATTTCTAAGAGTAGACAATATAGAGGACACAGCAACCTCCAAACTGATGTGAATCAGGTCTTTCAATGGGCCACTGAAAACAATGTCATGCAAATTCTATCAAATGACATTTTATTTTGCATCTATACTCTAGCAAACTCATTCCTGAACATTGACACCAAATTTATAATATGTAACCCAAAAACAAGCTGAGGAGACATTAAAGAAAGTATAAACATTTTAGGTGTCGCTGAACAGGACCCTGAGATGCCGAAACATTTATGGTTGGGAACACACTGACGGGATGAAACTCTAAAGTGTCAAGACAGTAGTGTTTTCTAGGGATAGAATATTGTTGCACATTAACAACTCCATTCAAAGCTAAGAGACAATTTCTAGCAATTAGGCAAATAGTTTAGTTAAAATGTTTTTTATACTCCCTCCATACATAAGGGGCATAACTAGCCAATCTCATGGTGTTCAAGAGAGAACTTGAGAAATATCTCCAAAGGATACCTGATCAACTGGGCTGATTCATACATCAGACCATGAGAAGTATCACTTAACAGCCTGGTAGACCAGACCACCAACCAGGAAGCCTGGTCTGATTGGACAGTATTAATACTGATTACCAGAACCATCACAAGGTAGGCTGCACACAAAATTCAAAACCTGATGTACATCCTCTTCAGGAAAAATGAACACAAAAAAATGAGGATAACAGCAGAGAAAACCTATGATGCGGACTCTTAGAAATACCTGAAGACAGGCAAGACAGTTCAGCAATGCATCACAATGGGAAGTGAGCTCAGGAATGTTTCAGCATCTGATATATGCAGTCTACCAACTCTTTCCTTGCCTGTCTAATCTCTTATTATCTTCTCATAACATTTAATTAGGCATGCAAGACAGACTTCTCCTTGCTGAACTTGTGCTGCTTTTGCTGGTCTATTATTTTATTAATATACAATACTGCATTAAATTTTCCCTAATGGGATACAATTGTCAGGAAAACTTTTATGTAGTATAATGTTTCTTGCACCTTTCACTTTTGAATATCTGAACTAAAAAGATATAAAACAATGTTTTCATCCGTTTCCAGTGATGTTATATATCTTCGTTAGCAGCTTAATTAGGATTCCTGCCCCTTCTTTTGCCATATCAAGCACACTTGAGAGCTTATTAACTATATACATCACTAAAGGCAGGCCCCCTAGAATGAACGGGTTACACTCAAGAGAATGTGTTCACATAGTTTTTGTTCGAAATGCAGAACAAGATTTCCAACAGGCAAAATGCTATAATTGTGTTCCCAGATCACCAAAAATCATCACCATAGCAATATTTTAAGGACACATAATATAAAAAACCCAGTACCT
This sequence comes from Procambarus virginalis, assembly GCA_020271785.1. Lineage (NCBI taxonomy): Eukaryota > Metazoa > Arthropoda > Malacostraca > Decapoda > Cambaridae > Procambarus > Procambarus virginalis. Next base: position 2,305,767 of record WNGS01113158.1, on the reverse strand, counting down.
GTACATTATTTACCTTAAATTTAGTTGTCCTGCTTGTCAAAGTTGGCTGCTGTTTAGGAGTGAAAAAATCTAGTTACTGGAGGAGGCAGCAAAAGCTGATGTGTGGTCAGAGAGGTGGCTTGTCAATGTCACTGGCTGCATTTGATGTGGGAGATGATTGGTGGGTGGTACACTTGTGGGTCATCATCAGTGTCACTATCTGATGTTGAACTCAAAGGTTTCAGGTCAGATGACTTCTTGAAGATTGTTGAGGCAATTAATAGACATTTTTTATATAATTTTTGAGATGTTTAGATGTCTCTCAGCATCATCATCATGCTCTTCAAATACTACCAAGCCCTCATCTATCAACTTTAATACCTCTGCCATTTTCTTGGCTATGGAGTAGTTTTGCTCGGGTGTCTCGGCCTCCAACTCTTCTGGAATAGCTTCATCTTCAATCTTTGTTGCCTCCAACTCCGTAACATTCACGTAGTAAATGTTTTCAATCTGTGTTGGTTTTTCACCCCTCTCGGAATGCTTGATAATGTCTAGCTTTGTCTCATAAGGTAATGGGTCTCCTTTTCCTTGGTACTAGTGCATTACCAATAATCTTCCTGTCTGCCATTGTTCATAGTATTTTCTTCAACAAAATCCAAAGAATGTACAGCATGTTTAGCCCTGGATATGAGAAAACTGCTGACTGAGGTAGCATGAGTCTCCACAAATACATGTCACATTGTAGACATGACGGTTCACCAACGTATATTTTAAAATCTACCTAACCTAACTTTATCTCCCCTAAACAAACCTAATCTTAACACAGTGTAATCTAAGCTAATACATCCTAACCTAATGATATATACAGTTTTGACAATTGGGAAAATAAGCTATAGAAAAGTCTTGTGTACGATCTGACAATACCCCACCTCCTTTAGTGTGCCATGGAGAAATTTTTGTATACTCTATGCCACCATATGGCTGCTGTGTGGGCATTTTAGTGTGCAGCTCATAATACTGGGGATGTTCCACTGGGTTCAGTTAGTGAATTGATGCATGGAGGGAGGACTTGAGAGAGGGCCGTTCGGATGGACGAGTGTTTGTGTAACACATTAACATTAGCATAACGGGAACATCCTGTACTTCGTGCTTCAGAAGCATATTGGGTATATTTTGGTGTACCTTCTCCCAGTTTTGACTTTTTCTCTTCATTCAGTTGTAAAGACTTCGTGGAATCTTGGTAGAGTTCCTCACGTGCATCTTAGATTATTTCCAAATTCTTGTTAGTTAAATCACCTATTTTTTATTAACATTTCCTCCTGATGTGGTTGTGAAATAGTTTAGGCTGCTCCTTTCCTTAACCTTCTATACTTTTTAAACAACTTATAATTATTAAAATATTTAAATGTATGTATGCATGTGTAATTACCTAAGTGTAGTTAAAGTAAAAAAAAAAAAAAAAAAAAAAAAAAAAAGTTATGCTTGTGATGTTCTATCTTCTTTATAAATGTTAGCAAATTTAGGCTTAAAACTAGTGATAGTTTTGATTCCATTCAAATGAGAAAAAGAACTTTTTCTGAAGGTTATTACTGAAAAATTGTCCAATATTGTTTCAACATCAGTGTTTCTTGATCTTATACCTGTGTGTACTCGCCAAGATGGGACTCGCCTTACAGGGACACGCCTAGCATTCTTAGTTTAATTGCAATGACATGACTCCCATGTTTTCTCTTCATATTTACATACAATTTCCTCTAGTATCCCATACATAGTTATGTTCCTTCCCATCCCTCTATTCCTCCTCTCCAGCGAGATGAGGTCCAGTTCCCTCAGATTTCCTTATAACTCAGGGCTCTCAGCCCAAGAACAGGCCTTGTTGCATAGCTCTGGACCTTTTCTAGTTTTGTCTGATGCTTTTTCATGTGAGGATTCTATGTTGGGGCTGCATATGCAAGAGTGAATGAGAGCCTCTGTATGTTGTGTGTGTGTGTGTGTGTAATTACCTAAGTGTAGTTACAGGATGAGAACTACACTCGTGGTGTCCCGTCTTCCCAGTACTCTCTCATGTGATGCTTTGAAACTATTGACAGTTTTGGCCTCCACCACTTTCTCACTTAACTTGTTCCAACTGTCTACCACTCTGTTTGCAAAAGAAAACTTTCTAATATTTTTTCAGTACCTTTGTTTTCTTAGCTTGAATCTGCGAACTCTTGTTCATGAAGTTGCTGGTGTCAAAGATTTCCTCGTTGTCAATTTAGTCGATTCCTGTTATAATGTGTGCATGTGTGTGTGTTCCCTAATTTATTCTAATATTTCTTTCTCTCTGGCCATCAGTGCATGGGTAGTTGCATATTCTCCTTGAGTTTTCCTATATCCTGTTTAACCTCCTCCATCTTTTCTGACAATAAGTATCTCGTTTTCCTGTTAAATTTCCTTCTCTAACTTATCGTATTTAATAACATCTAGATTTGACTTTACTTCAAGATCTATTTATAAGCCTTTATTTTTATCCTCAAGGACTTTTCCTTTAGTCTTCCAGAGTTTCTTATCCTTGCATAATTCCTTTATTTGACCTTCCAGAGCTGTAATCTTTTTTTCTCAAGTTTCCATTACTGCTACTGAAATTTTTTGCTTTATTCACATGTTTCTTACTATAGAATGTTCTTTATTTTGCGAACCTGTTGTAAAAAACCACTCTTGTTTACATTTCCTTATCAAAGCCACCAAAATCAAATTCTTCTATGTTCACCTTCCTCATGCCGGAAGTCATCTTCATTTTGTCTTCATTTTTCCCTGCTGTTTCTTTCTTTTAATCTTTTCTGGTTTCTGTCTGTTTGCCAGATATTCATTTACTATCATGTACTTTTTCACCGTGATATTGCTTGTTTCTTAAGGTTATCTGAGATGATTTCGGGGCTTTTTAGTGTCCCCGTGCCCGGTCCTTGACCAGGCCTCCAACCCAGAAAGCAGCCCGTGACAGCTAACTAACACCCAGGTACCTATTTTACTGCTAGGTAACAGGGGCATAGGGTGAAAGAAACTCTGCCCATTGTTTCTCGCCGGCGCCTGGGTTCGATCCCAGGCGACCACAGGATCACAAGTCCCGCGTGCTGTCCGCTCGGCCGACCGGCTCCCTCATCCTCCCTGTTTATCTCCCAAATTTATACAACACTAGAGCTTCCCATCCCTGAACCCTTCCACAACACCTTATTACAACAAATTCTATAATAAAAACCATTCAAATGATTAAAACTGTTTTCTCTCTTTTTTTATATCTGACTTTTACAAAAAAAATGAAATGAGGACAAGAGATGACCAATGGAGAGCTCCCAGTGCTACATTAAATTTTTATCAAAACTCTGGTGACATTTCATTACCCATTAACCTTCAGAGATAAGTGAAATTTTAATTCAATTACAAATTTAGTCGTATTTGATTATTTCATCACTATATATTTAAAAGCTTAAGAAATTGTCTACACAGTATCATCTTTACAATTTAGGAATAGTGTACTGTAAACATATCGTGTATTGTATTTTTGCTACACACACACACACACACTTTTTATTTCACATTTTAAATAAAGTTCATGATAAAGATCCAATTCTCACAATTTGACATTCATTAATCTCTCTTCTGTCCTTGCACCACTTAACTAAAATTATTGTATATTTTTTCAAGATCACTTGACTTTCCACCTTCCCTCCAACACAAGGTAAACTTGGCGAGGTAACTATAATCGTGTACTTTCTAATAATACATAGTAGTATTATTGTATATTCATTGATCCTGGAACACTGAACTCATTATTTTCCACCCACAATATTACACAAAAGTAATGCACAGCTTCACATAGCTCTCTTCCTTGAAATCCTCCTCTACTGATTCTTCCACTTCAAGCCATTACAGTAGTTTACAGCAAATGAAATGTGAAAGTAAGTCATGGCATATTACAGTACAAGAGTGATAAAGAAGACATGAAGTGCATGAGTAGTAAGCTAGAATGTGTACTGTACTCTCAAAATGATGTACACCTTTAAAAAAAAATAAAAATTACCGAAAGGTTGAACATGAGACGGGCTTCTCTCTCACTCCAGCCAAACTTCTTAATAGCGTAGGCTGTCTCTTTCTTCAATTCCTTTATCAACTCATTCATTTCTGGCTTAAGGTTGTCCAACTTTGCTATGATGTAATTCTGATGAAAAAGGCCTTGATCAATAATAATGAACGTACAGTACTATAATCATGGTTAGTTACAAATATTGGCCTATTAATGAATGTCCATATTTATAAAAATACAAAGAACAATCTTCATTGTTTCTAGTACACCAGTGTTTATATTTCCAATTGAAAAATTGGTATATATCAATATGTAAAACAAATAACTTTTAGAAAATGTGTTCACTTAGAATGATGCAAAATGGTGCGTGTGGATCATACCTGATAAACAGTCACAGGGAGGGTAAGAATTCCTCTCATCAAGATGGTTGACACAATGATGGCAGCCCACCATGGTAGATGCAGTTGGTCATGAATTCCTTGCAAACCTGTCATCAACCCTTCTACAAGCCTTGACTGTGATAATGCTTGGAACCAGCTTGCCTGAGTAATGGCTAAACTATCCAGCCAAGCTAAAGAAAGATGCCTCTTAAAAAACTACATTTATCTGAGGATGGTGTAAAGAGGTTTCAGGAAAACAGTTTTGCTTTACTCTATAACAAGAATTCCTGTTGCCAGAGAATATGTGGTAACGACAGATTTGAGTAAGTGATGGGTTACATCTTGGTAGAACATCTTTCTCCAAAAAATGTATACGTGTGGTGCAGGAATAAAATGGAGAGACCAGAATCAATTTTCTGTGAGCAGAGCCTTGATAACTGTGGATACTACTTTTCACTGCTGCACTGGGATATTTTAACCTGCATTGAATTACTGGTCTAATTTCAAAATGAAGTCTTCTTTTGCACAAAACATTAATGTAGGAACAAGAAGACTCTTGGAGCCACTTTTTAGGCAAACCAAAGCATCCAATTTTAAGAGGCATTGCTTCAAACCCGCTTGACCTGAAAGACAAATAATAACTATTTACAATGCATCATAACCTGTGCATATACTTGGTGCCAACAGACTAAATAACATAGGCTACAGAGCAGCAATATAGGCATTACAGTAATTTACAAATTCTAGCAACTGCCGATCTAGGTAAAAAATCAGAGAAGTAAAAATTATTCATTCCAAGACATATTTAAGTAATTTCTTTATTCCTTACTTTCTATTCCATATTTAAAGCAAAAGAAGATATACAAAATAAAATATTCATCAACTTTTCAATACATTGGATTTAGGATGTACCAATGTACATCCTGAACTGTGCTGTACATCAGTTAGACTCCAAATATAAATACAGCCCGGTACTGTATTCATAAACTGTACCTAGAAATACTGTTACAGTAAGTTGTTAAATCTTGTAACCCACAAAATGCTGTTATCATCATTTGTTGATCTCTTAGGCTGCTGCAGTTGCATTTGCCAATTTTTTCATTATTGCCAGGTTTTTATACCAAACGTACATTCGGCTATATGGTTCTCTCTATGATGATTTAGAATACTGTAATGGATAAAAAACTAAATTCTAATAATTCCACATATAACTTGATTACTGTAACACGTATCATGGTTTCCCACTGCTGGGAACAGGACGTCTGTTAGTTAGGCTTACTGAGGTCCCCCTAGGGCCTAAGCAAATGACTAACCTACCCCCCATGATGCAACTCACAACAGTTAACTCCCAGGTACTTGTATACTACTAAGTGAAGAGAGGCATCAGGAGTAAGGAAACAAGCATGAATGTTTCATACCGCCAGGAAATCAAATTTGGGATCATCGTATTGGAATTAAGAAACAAAAGAGAACATTCATGGAAAAGATTTTCCCTGAATGTTCTCGTATTTTCTTCTCCAAGGCTATTAGTCCTTACACTCTTGCCAGAGGTGGTACATACATACACACACACGTACACAATTACAGTGACAAGACATGTGTTTATATAACACGTTTTTGAAAATGCAGTTTCTTGGGGAGTCCCTTGGTAGCTCCCTGAAGCTATCTTGCTAAGATTGTTCTTAACTATTGGGTCGTATCAGTTGCAGGAGTTCTGTTTGGCCCACTGGGGGACTAGAACCAGAACCTGGCCCCCCTCCCCTCACAGAGCCACAGGGAGTGATTGAAAATTCGCCCCCCCCCACCCCCCCAGGATAGCATCCAGCAAGTCAGCGAAGCTTTACATACAGCTGCAAGATTTACAGAAAATGAAGCATCAAAATTGCCAAAAAATTGCACAAATGATTCAAAAGAAGTAATTAATTCACTCAAACGTGTCAGTACAAATAGTCACAATCCGAGGCTGGCTCTTTGAGTCAGTTCTGGAGCTGATGAGCAACAACCTACAAACGGATGAACCTGGAAGGGATGGTCGGGGGATATCATGGAACCACCGGGGCTCTACCAGAAAGATTTTTATATATATATATATATACACAAGAGTTCTTACATTCTTGAATATCAAATAGCATTTCTTACATTCTTGAATATCAAATAGCAAATATCATAGCATTTCGGGCAAGTCCTTAATCCTAATTTTCACACACACATCTCCAGGAAGCAGCCTGTAGCAGCTGTTCAACGCCCAGGTACCTATTTACTGCTGGGGTGAACAGGGTAATTTTAAATTAAAAACAATATTATAAGGCTAGTGATCTAAGTATCAACAGGAGGCACGTGCGGTCGCTTACCAAAGGTTACGCTTCAGAGTAGGGCTTTTTCTGTGCTGGGCGCAGTATTGTTATCGAACTTAAGAGGAGTTAAGGGCCTGTATTACTAGATAATATCCATGTTGTTGGATATATCTAACTGTTGATATGTTTCGATGTCGTCGGCGCAGTCAGCTGCAGCCCGGGGTGTTGTTGTTGTGGTGGTGGGCTAGGGGCAGCTACAACACCCCTGGGAACTAAAATAATAATAATAAATAATAAATGTTTATTCAGGTAAGGTACATACATATAAGATATTTTACATAAATTGATCGATTTATGGATAGAACTAGTACATACAATGCCTAAAGCCATTATTACGCAACCTATATCGGTGTGAAAATGTTGACGTCATAGTGACGTCACACACCTTGAGCACATGCCATGAGTCCCATGGGACGAGTAAGGTGCCCAAGCCTATGATTGTAATTAATTTTGTCAATAAAGATGTTAATAATAAATAATAAGCCTATGAGCGCATACTGCACAGCCTACACACGCCTATGTGTGGCCTGCGGCAGGAATTTAAGCGGAATACAAGTCCCAGGAGGTCCGTTCAGGAGAATGGGAAGTCTTTTATTATTATTAACATCTTTATTGACAAAATTAATTACAATTTTGCCTAATCTGAGGATTTTGATAGTCTTATTAAAGTGAGGATAATGCTGGTATTCACTGTCACGCAGGACAGAGGGTCATACATAAGACAATAGGTCTAAACTGTAGGCTGAGGCACATATATATCACGGTTACAATTAATGTTTTAATGTATGGATATGTGAAAACAACTTTCTACTGTGCACTGTCACACAAGGGCAGGGATGGGTTCATAAGTGATGCAGCTTAGAAGTAATATAAATAAAAATTGTTCTTCATTCTTTAAAATGGACAAGCAAATTTTGGGTAAATTGTTAGGATGTCGTCCAGAACACCTGAGTCAATAAAATAGTTACACAGTTGGTGGTACAAGAGGTCTAAAGTCCTTTACGGTTTCACATTCATCAATGTAGTGAAGCGAAAGTTTTGAATGTGAAGCAGATAGCTGTCAATGTACGTTAAATAATGTTTATATATATATACACATGCTCATTTTGGTATTCATGTGTGTTTTTAGAAGGGTAGTGTGTGGGTGCAATATATAGAACGTCTTCCGCATTTAGTAAGAAATTGTTTAGTGTATACTGTATTTAAAATTTGTTTTATTACTAGTTGCAATATTTTAATTTTTTAGGTTTAGTTTTATAAATGGTTACTAATTTCAGCATTAACGTCTCCCGTAGTATTAGTATTACACCTTAAAAAAAAAACTTGACTGCCTAAACAGAGGGAATCTGTTTCATGGTAATTGTTAGTTCGAGGAAATGTAGATGTTTATCTCTCAGAATGTTTGGTAATGTTTATTGTTTGTGATGTGTGTATATGTATGTATTAACACGATGTACTGAACGGGTGAGAATAGCTTGAGCTACCTCATCCCTTTGTGTGTATTTTACCTCATTAAACTTATTTCAATTTCAATTGTTAGTTACTGACTTTGCTCTTTCTGTTATTACTTGAATGAAATATGCATGTATAGAATCGAATAACAGACCATTCACTTATTTCATTGAAAAGTACGACAACCACTATTAAACAATTTAAAGGAGCCGTACTTCTGTTAGCATTATGCACTTCAGTTATTGTTATGTTCAAGTAAATTATATATAAATCCTCCAAGTAACTGTTATTTTCACTGCATGCCAAGTTGTGGACCATTCACCCTAGCTGTGATGCTAGATTTTGTAGAGCTAATGACAATCATATAATGATCTCCACCTGCGAGCCTGTCTAAATGGCTCCCTTTATCTTAATCATGATAAAGTGATTCACTTGTAATAGTGATAGGAATGTACAATGTATTAATATCTGACAATATTGATTCACTCTCGTAATTTGTAATACTCTCCTCATTTTACCCAACCACTTGGGTTGGACGGTAGAGCGATAGTCTCGCTTCAGGCAGGTCGGCGTTCAATCCCCGACCGTGCAAGTGGTTGGGGCACCATTCCTTTCCCTGTCCCATCCCTAATCCTCATCCTGACCCCTTTCCAGTGCTATACAGTCGTAATGGCTTGGTGCTTTCCGGAGTTACAGCCCCGCTCCTGTGCCAGGTAAGTCCACTACGGGCTCACCATAGCCCGTGCTACTTGCCCACGCTCCTGTGCCAGGTAAGTCCACTACGGGCTCACCATAGCCCGTGCTACTTGCCCCGCTCCTGTGCCAGGTAAGTCCACTACGGGCTCACCATAGCCCGTGCTACTTACCCCGCTCCTGTGCCAGATAAGTCCACTACGGGCTCACCATAGCCCGTGCTACTTGCCCCCGCTCCTGTGCCAGGTAAGTCCACTACGGGCTCACCATAGAACAAAAGTTCCAAAGTAGCACAGGCTAAGTAGCCGAATCTAAAAACAACATGGTGTTTTCACCTGATGGTTCCCTCCTCATTTTACACCTGGACAAAAATACACGACATATATGCTGACTTTTATTCAATTATATATTATATTTTATATATATATATATATATTATATATTTTATATTTTTAATATATATATTGCATGTAAACGTCTTCACAACACACTATAATAAGAAAATAAACCTGAGTTTACTTTATAATTAGCAGAAGTGAAGTGGTTATTAAGTATTTGTACAATTATATAATGCAAACGTTATATTTTTCCAAAATAATAAATTACAATGTATCCTACAACTTAATTTCTATTATTGTTACATAGACCTTGGGAATCACAGCGAGGACGCTGATAGTACTGCTAATATGATTGTTATAACTCAATCATCTTTGTACACAGAAAATAATATCCACATGGAATCCTTCCACTGACATTGCCTAAGAAGACTAACATTTTCTTAGTACATTTTCCTCCCTGACTATTTGTAAGAGATTAATGCTTGGTTTAACATAGTAAGGACTGAGACTGAACTTCTATACATGGAGCCGAATACAGGAGGGGCTCAAATATGACGTATGAAATTGATCTAAAAATCATCATGTTGACAGTGGTACGGAAAGCTGTATATCTGTCTGCCATACAGCTTCTTCCGCACACTCAAACTTGTGCATGCGCGCACATTCAAACATGTGAGCGAGAGGCGGGACCAAAGAGCCCAAGCTCAACCCCCCCGCAAGCACAACTATAGGTGAGTACGCACACTCAAATATGTGCATCACGCGCATCAAATGAGTACACAAGTACAGTAATGATGAAAATCAAGTGTTACGAAGGAACACACACACACACAAATGGAACACTTGCATTTCACTGTGCATAGTAAGTGTATGATACCACCCTTAGGTGAAATGTCAACCTACGGTGTATATTACACAATGTATAACAATGTATTCGTCACGGGAGACATCTCCCGTCACGCAGGGTACAAGTTCAAGTATGTTTATCGAGATAAGCAAGAAATACATCTCAAAGGGATAGAGTAGCTTAGGCTATTTCTACCCCCCTCCCCGCAGGGTACAATCGCACCTCCACAGATCTCCAGTACCATCTATTGATACTGGTAATGGCTCAAGAGGGCCACCACTTACGGGCTATTCATGCCCGTGCCACATTTTGGGTGGCTTAATCTTCATCAATCATCAAATGTATTCGTCACAAACATTTTACACAGCAACGGTCGTGGTACTGACAAGTCGACTTTGGTCCTTCTACGAGAAAGACGACACACAAATCTAAATTGTATACAAGGTCAAGATAAACAATTGAGAGACTAACCAAGAGAAAATATTTAGTAACGTATGGTATTAATGTCGGGATTAACCATATTAATAGATAATTAATGTGTTCTTTTTTCTTCAAGACAATTTAGTTACAATGTAAAGGTACAGAATTTCAGAGAAGCCATCTGTTAATTTTATAATTACCATTCAAAGATTTGGACGAATGAGGGCTTGAGTATTGAAGGTGAATGAGATCAACAACTTCAACTTACATAACGGAAGGGTGAACATTTAGCTATCCGGTATTAGCGCCATCTAGGAAGCGGCAACATAACTAAAACAATTATTCTTAAATCATAGGATCGTTGTTGCAACCCGTCCTCACAAATTCGTATAGTCAATATCGACTTATTAAACATGTGCATAGGTGACATACTAAACATAATAGTTTCCCTTGAAAAGCTTCATAGAAAACACGAACCTTACCTAACCTACTTATTATGTTAAGATAAGCATCTTATTGCTTCGTAATTACAATTATTACCTAACCTATACCTATAATAGGTTAAGTAACAATTGTAATTACGAAGCTATAAGATGCTTATTTTAACATACTAAGTAGGTTAGGTAAGGTTGGTGTTTTCTATGACGCTTTTCAAGGGAAACTATTATGTTTAGTATGTCACCTATGCACGTAACTAATAAGTCAATATTGACTATACGAATTTGCGAGGACGGGACATTGGCAACATCACAATGATGACCAGACCACACACTAGAAGTTGAAGGGACGACGACGTTTCGGTCCGTCCTGGACCATTCTCAAGTCACAAGCGACTTGAGAATGGTCCAGGACGGACCGAAACGTCGTCGTCCCTTCAACTTCTAGTGTGTGGTCTGGTCAACATACTTCAGCCACGTTATTGTGACTCTTCGCCTGCATCACAATGATGTTACTTTAATAAACTGTAAATAGACCATTGATGAATAGGTTAAACACTATAACTAGCTCACCAATGCTATTTTGCGTACTAAACGAATTTTAGGGTTCAGTTCCTGAGCCCATGTGTCTCCATAACCTTTTCCACTACTATGAATAGGTATGAAGGTAATAAATTAACTAAAATTAAAATCATAAAAGAGAAAGATACACATTTGTTCACAGTATTAAAATATTTATCTTTGTCTTATAGCTACAGATTGTAATATTAATCTAAATTGCTATAAAAGTATTTTGCACATTCTTAAGATACATACATCAAGAGGCAATTCAGATCAATAAATTCCACAAAAGTTTACATATAATTATACATGTTATGAAAATAAGTTTAACATACATCTAACTTAAAACAAGGCTCGAGTCTATTTGTAATCATTAAATGTCGAAATATTGTAATTGTTCAAGAAAAGCCTAAGTAAAACACATTTCATAGACTCGACACACCAGATCTCTTTTCAACTTCATGCTTTTTATTTTAAAAAATATCATCCTTACAGTCTGTTGGCATATTTCTGTGGCGTGGTGAAGGGACAATCTATCATGCATTTCTTCTTTGATTTCATTAAATTCACTTTAATCATACCCTCGGCCATCTTTCTTTTTAATAATCCCAGGTTTGAATATGCGACGCCCGCCACTGCCCCCCGAATGAGAAGGCAGGAGGCAAACCGGGAGTCCCCCTAAGATTTGATTAGGGGGACTCATATTTATTATATGTATTATATCTGAATACCCATCTTCTTTCATTAAGTATAATGCCTCCGCCATCTCATTGCCTTTAAATTAATTAAATTATTCTGTATTTAGATATAAATATTATTCTTGGCGTCTTGTCTGGGATGGTGTAGCCCACTGGGAGTGCACTCTTCTACTAAAACCACGTGTCCCACTCGAAAGCGTTGAAAAAAAAAAGTATGAAGTATGGACCCCGCTATCCACATACACAAATTTCTCACTAAACAACGGCCCAGTTAACCGAGAAAAAAATGGCAATCGTCAAGCCAAGAGCCTCTTTCGCACTAAGATAAATAAGTTTCCCTTCTCATACCTCCATAAATTGTGCCTGAAACTAGCGAGGGACATATTCCACCATTAGTTGCGTACATGTGATTCTGTAAGAGTAATTTTCCAGCCGTTGATTGTCAGGGTTGGATTTTGTCCAATGGCCATTCAACACACAAACTGAGCAGCTTTTCCAACAAGTTCGGGTAAAAGCCGAGTACTTGATACTGGTGTCATGGCATAATAGACAGGCTTCCCCAATGCCACATTGAAAGATGAATTAGTGAAAACGACACTTCTGCGAAAGTTACTAAGAGTGTCTTAGGTTTGGCAATCCTCATCAAGTATAAGTGTAGGGCGTGACAGTGATCTGAGTCCGAGTGTTAGAAAACCTCAATGGTGTCTGGTTTTGAATTATTTTGAGAGCCAGCTTGAGCAGTTCGTTGAAGAGAAGAACTATGCCAGGCACGAGGAACAACACGTGGAAAACAAAGCGCATGAGCCAGTACTGGAAGGAGTGGTAGAGGCTCATGCGCTTGGCGAAGGCTGGCACGGCCATACCCAGAGTGTCAGCCAAGAAGCGAAACATGGCAGGGTAGGAGAGGGCAGGGACCATATGGTTCATACCTTCAATGAGGGAGGAGGACATGTGCTCATAGCTCCAGTTAGCATCGGCTATCCTTGGCTTGATCACCAGCTGCTCAATCTCTGTGCAGAGTGCCTGAGTTTCTTTCACGGTGCCACTGCAAAAATTGTACTTATCTTTGATTCCTAAGAGCCATCCGATCCCTCGCCAGAAGTGGACGAGGCCGGCCAGCTCCTCCTCCGAGGCCCACCAGGCACCCATCCTGCAGGGGTGGGCTACTATCATGCCCAAAAACGAGTATTGGGTTATTAGCATATCCCATTGACTGATGTAAACAGGTGGGTTACTAGGAGTCTCAAGTACCAAGCCAGGCATAACCTGAGGCTGTAGGTCTTGGCGGATAGTAGGGTGGAGTGGGCACTTGGGCTCTTCATGACCCTGGCTTCTCACATCGATGACTCCAACTTTGTCATAGTGAGTAGAAGAATTTAAGATGCGAGCAGAGTTGTTGTGGATGGAACGGACTGTCATGATGTCCTTGTGGGCGCGGTCGTTGGGGTCCCAGGCGTCACCAGAGTACCAGGTTATGATGTGCATTATGGTGGAGACATAACGACGTAGAGCTCGCAGTGACGTGTTGGACCGCTCTGTGTACATCAACGGCCTCAATATTCGGCTAATGCTGAACATCATCAGTAGAGCTAACAGGTCAGAGAAGAAAATGCAGAAAAGATAACGCCGGTAGAATTGCCGACCACGGTTGAAGAGCTGGCGATCCAGCCAGTCTGGCACCTCAGGAAGGTTGCCGGAATCACCAGGTTCATTAAGACCTTCGAGGAGCTCTTTCATGCGGGGTGACACTTTAACCTCGCACTTATTGGTCGACCTTGCACAAGCAACTCTGTGCTGGATCCTGTTGCTCACGCTGTCTTTATCGATTTGGTTGTGACTCTTGACAGTGCCGACGCTGCCACTGGAATCAGCGTGGCGTGTGTCGGAGTTAATGGGAGATAGCAGCGACTCGCCCATGGCAGGACACTCGAGGATGGCCTCGCAGCTGTCGCCCTCCCCTGAACTCAGCAACGTCATCCTTCCTGCAACAAAAGCACACACCCTCTTAGACACTAATAATCTAACACGAAGTCATAAACATGTTTTGTCTTTGGAATAATGCACCATATCTTTAGGTTCAATGGGATCAAAATATTTTTATTAACAGTCTGAGGTATACACAGCAAAATGTTGCCGCCCTAGTCTATATGGCGGATTAAAGAGTGCCAATCAAAGGCCAGCTATAAGTTCATCTAATATCCCCATCTCGCAGGACGGTTACACACACAGGGAATCAGGAGAGAACATGAGAAGAGTCTTATCTACTAGCCTGCACTAGCAAACTCTGGGTAGAGCACAATATTATTTTATAATGTTCGTATCTCATACTATGGGTCTGAAATCATTGATAACAATAAATTTTGTTTGTAATCTTTAAAGATCTATGATATCGTTAAATGATCCACCCCCCTCTTTAATCACAGGGGGGCCTGATGACTGAATGGACAGCGCTTGGGATTCGTAGTCCAGGTTCCGGGTTCGATCTCCGGCAGAGGCGGAAAGAAATTAAGTTTCTTTTCTTTTGCCCTGATGCCCCTGTTCACCTAGCAGTAAATAGGTACCTGGGAGTTAGACAGCTGCTACGGGCTGCTTCCTGGGAGGGGGGGGGTTGTAACAAAAAGGAGGCCTGGTCGAAGACTGGGTCGTGAGAACGCTAAACCCGGAAATCATCCCAAGATAACCTCAAGATTACAATTCTAAATTACATTGTTCTGCTCTGTATTATCTCATCTATTTCATTAAATTTGTACTTTTATTTCTGTTCGATAATATTACCTATTAGTTCTTTTTATGGTTTTTACCTAATATTTATGTAATACTAATTTTTTTGAGATATATACAAGAGTTGTTACATTCTTGTACAGCCACTAGTACGCGTAGCGTTTCGGGCAGGTCCCTGGAATACGATCCCCTGCCGCGAAGAATCGTTTTTTCATCCAAGTACACATTTTACTGTTGCGTTAAACACTAAATTGTAAACTTCAAAAGAACATCAGCTCATTCACCTCAATATTTTATTTATGTTGCATTATTTTTTTATTAGACTTGTTATTATTAAACAAGAGGAAGCCCATCCCGACACGCTGGCGCGCAGCCACCACCACGTGCCACCAACCCGCACATCACAAAGGTAAACAAACCCCCACTGACGTCAATGAGGGTCTTCCTAGTGTGTTGCCACAACACATGACTTAAGAATAACTCAGTCATGACATACAGCCAACTGTTGCCTGCCATGGCTCTTCTGCGTGATCAAGAGTTTACATTTGTTGCATAAGATGACTTTCTGATGCAGGTGAGTGGGCTATATTGTTAGTATTAAATATATTATATAAACCAGGTACGATTATATATTATATAATCGTTGAAAACGACAAAGTTTTAGATTTATGATTCTGGCACGAATCTTCACGATATTCCGTATGTTGTTCTTCACTGAAGCAAGAAGTTGAAAAATTAACTCTCCAAAAGTTAATTTTTACTTTTTATTTGGTTCTGATGCCTAGTGATGCGTTTCGTAAGGTTTCACCTAACATTCTTAAAGACAAATTCTCGGGCCAAAGCAGAAGCTGGACCGAATGACCCTGCAACAGGCACGGAAGCAGCCAGAACATCATAAGCTGCCAATATATCACACGCTATGTTGATACATTTAATAACTTATTAACATCGCCCATGTAATGTCATTCATCCATATGTCACATAACCACTTCACCATAAGAGGCTAAAACGAGGTGGTAAGCACAGTAGAACGGGGACACAGCACCGCTCCTGTGCCAGGTAAGTTACGGGCTCACCATAGCCCGTGCTACTTGCCCAGCTCCTGTGCCAGGTAAGTTACGGGCTCACCATAGCCCGTGCTTCTTGGAACTTGTTCCGAGTAGCTGAATCTATAACAACAACATGCATATACAGTATTCACCTAGTTGTGTTTGCGGGGGTTGAGCTCTGCTCTTTTGGCCCACCTCTCAACTGTCAATCAATCAACTGTTACTATTATTTTATTTTTTGTTTTTTTTTCACACATACTCAGGAAGCAGCCCGTAGCAGCTGTCTAACTCCCAGGTACCTATTTAATGCTAGGTAACAGGGGCATAAGGGTGAAGGAAGCGCTACAGTTTTTCCGGCGGTGCCAGGGCATATGTAGGTCTTGCAATACGTACATGCTCTTCTTGGCAACTCTTGCACCACGATCTTGAACGAATCCGTCAAATGGTTGTGAACAACGATTACAACAATACAGAATTCGACGAAATCTTACTGTCGATATTTAGAGCACTACTGTTGGACAGGAAGTCGTGTAGCGTACACACACTGGGCGCTTGCGTTATAGAGTGATTGATGAAGATTAAGCCACGCAAAAGGTGGCACGGGCATGAATAGCCCGTAAGTGGTGGCCCTTTTGAGCCATTACCAGTATCAAGAGCTGATACTGGAGATCTGTGGAGGTGCGACTGCACCCTGCGTGACGGGAGATGTCTCCCGTGGTGCGTTATACGTCTAACAATATGATTTATTGTTAAGTTCCTGGATATAACACAAGGCTGACGAAGGCCTAAGGCGGTGATTTTATCGTTGTAACCGACCACTTGGCTTCCTGGGAACCGAATACCATTCTTTATAGTGAATCTATATGCGCAACGCCATTAAATGGAGGTTAATGGAGGAGCCGGTCGGCCGAGCGGACAGCACGCTGGGCTTGTGATCCTGTGGTCCCGGGTTCGATCCCGGGTGCCGGCGAGAAACAATGGGCAGAGTTTCTTTCACCCTATGCCCCTGTTACCTAGCAGTAAAATAGGTACCTGGGTGTTAGTCAGCTGTCACGGGCTGCTTCCTGGGGTGTGGAGGCCTGGTCGAGGGCCGGGCCGCGGGGACACTAAAAAGCCCCGAAATCATCTCAAGATAACCTCAAGAAGATAACTGTTAATGAACTGTTCTAAATGAGCAAGTTTTACATGCGAGTCGTATCCCGTCCCTTCGACGACACAAGCGGTGCGGGTTAAAGATGCAGTGTCAGTATAACTGGGCCAAGACGAGGAAGATTGGGGCAGGTCAGCGGCACCTTAAGGCTGACGCTCCAACCTCTTCCCAGAAGTGCTCACTTCCCCCGCCCCTTCCCCGCACGCCAACCTCACTATCCAGGGTAAATATATATACTAATACCCCTCATACACCCCACCCCAGCCCCGCCCCGACATTTTATCGCCGGCACTTAGTTTAGTTCATTTATTACGCACCCCGTACCCATCTTGTGGGCGGTAGTGGAAAGGGTTACAGAGGCACATAATGGGCTCAGGGACTGAACCCCACAATTCATTTAGCTAAGCAAGTTACAGTCTTGATGAGCTAGTTACAAAATTCAATATAAGTCGTCACATCAACAATGGGTTCGAGATCGACCTCAAGTACAGGTTCTAAATTAAGCAACTGACATATGTGGAGAGCTAGTTTTAGTTTAGTTCATTTATTATGCACCCCATACCCATCTTGTGGGCGGTAGTGGAAAGGGTTACGGCACTAAAATCATGATTAATGCAAAATTCTGCGTCACTGGCACTGCCTGTATTTGAAGATTGATGATGCTGATTGATTGATTGATGAAGATTAAGCCATCCAAGAGGTGGCACGGGCATGAATAGCCCGTAAGTGATGCCCCTTTTGAGCCATTACCAGTATCAAGAGCTGATACTGGAGATCTGTGGAGGCGCGACTGCACCCTGCGTGATGATGCTGGAGCAACGTGGCTCTTAGGTTCCACCTCAGTTCCGTCCGAGACTGCGAGAGTTCCCAGCCGGCTCCTTAACTACCCCTCATCCTATCAGAAACAGGACTGTGTAACACGGAGCTAGCCTGACCCTCAAGCAACGCACGCAAAGTTGAGTGTGCATAACGACACCAGCAGCGTGTTGACGAGTCACCCTCGAGGGACGCCCAGACGCGCTGAAGGAAGCAGTCGGGACGGGCCGTCAGACTTCGCCAGCAAGGATCATCCCTAACGAGGAAAACTGGTTTATTTATTGACGTAGTTACGAAATGTGCTTCGTCAGCGTAATCCTTCATCCCCCCCCATCCCCTCTCATCCCCTCCGAGGCACTAAGGAGGCCAGCTTAGTGCCTCTACCGCAGCCGTTTCTTGAGAAGGATAACTGCGTGTGTTTTTAAAGTGGTTTCAAGATGTGCTGGAGGAGGGCAGTATTGATCCTTAAAAAGATATATGATTCAGGCTTCGCTCTAAGTGGCTGAAGGTTAACGAAGGAGGTGCTACTTAAGACAACTGTCTGGTTGATACCTGGTTGATTAGAGATTAGTGTCTCTTCTATGACGCATCAAGCACCCATATACAGGACCCCGAGCCATGATGAGGCGGACAGTAGTGTTCATCTGTGAGGTGGCGCCAATTGTCTCCACGTCACAACACAATGATTCCTTCGCTTAACAAACAATGAGCCTCCTCCAGCTGCACACCCGCACACAGCTGGCTCGTGAAGGGCCTCGTTAATGCGCGGGTGTCAACAGGGCCTTGCTAACGCGCTCGTGTCAACAAGTTCCATGTTGCCATACTGGGAAGGCAGCAGAGAGCCCAAGTTGACAACACGTAAGGCAGCGCAGAGCCCAAGTTGACAACACGTAAGGCAGCACAGAGCCCAAGTTGACAACACGTAAGGCAGCGCAGAGCCCAAGTTGACAACACGTAAGGCAGCGCAGAGCCCAAGTTGACAACACGTAAGGCAGCGCAGAGCCCAAGTTGACAACACGTAAGGCAGCGCAGAGCCCAAGTTGACAACACGTAAGGCAGCGCAGAGCCCAAGTTGACAACACGTAAGACAGCAGAGAGCCCAAGTTGACAACACGTAAGGCAGCACAGAGCCCAAGTTGACAACACGTAAGGCAGCACAGAGCCCAAGTTGACAACACGTAAGGCAGCAGAGAGCCCAAGTTGACAACACGTAAGGCAGCAGAGAGCCCAAGTTGACAACACGTAAGGCAGCATAGAGCCCAAGTTGACAACACGTAAGGCAGCAGAGAGCCCAAGTTGACAACACGTAAGGCAGCACAGAGCCCAAGTTGACAACATGTAAGGCAGCAGAGAGCCCAAGTTGACAACATGTAAGGCAGCACAGAGCCCAAGTTGACAACACGTAAGGCAGCAGAGAGCCCAAGTTGACAACATGTAAGGCAGCACAGAGCCCAAGTTGACAACATGTAAGGCAGCGCAGAGCCCAAGTTGACAACACATAAGGCACACGGACGCCTCACTGCTCTCGAACTGGATGAACGCGGCCAGAACAGAACAGTCAGCACAGCACAGTCAGCACAGCACAGTCAGCCCAGCACAGTCAGCCCAGCAAAGGCACGGAAGAGCCAGCACGGCACAGTATAGACAACACCGCAACACAACACTCCTCCATCACAGGTGTCGACACAGCACAGCCGGCCTACCAGCCACATGCTGCGTCTGACACAGTTCACATTGATACTTCAGAAAAAAAAAACATTTATAATTGTTATTTTATTAGCTAACATTTATTTGGTTAGTCAATAAATCAACAAATTGCACCGGTGTTCAGGATACACAACGATTAACCCGGCCTAAACAGGGATTAATCCGGCCTAAACAGGGATTAATCCGGCCTAAACAGGGATTAATCCGGCCTAAACAGGGATTAATCCGGCCTAAATAAGGTTTATTCCTGAGGTAAATAAAGATTAATCCCAAGCTAAATAAGGTTTCATATCGTGCTAACTGTTTTAACCCGGACAAAATAAGGTTGAACCAAGATCAAGTTCCGCTTGAGTAATTAGCACCCACACCCCCACGAACGCACACGGACGGACGAACGAGCACACGGACGGACGCAGGTAGTACAGGACTTGGCTAGGAGGGATGGAATTTTCAGGGGGAAAGTGCCAAGCCATTGCGACTATATAGCACTTTGAAGGGATAAGGATTTGGGATGGAACGGGGGGGGGGGGGCAGGAATGGTGCCCAGCCACTTGTGGACCGTCGGGTATTGAACGCCGACATGCATGAAGCGAGGCCAAGCATTCACGCAACCCCCTTTTGAAACCTATACCTATAAAGTTTACGAGGTTCGAAACTTTGCAACACAAAGTTATCATTGCTATAGACAATCTCTTAATCCTTCGGAGCTCAAACTGTTTAAAATGTTTTTAACAAAAATGTACAGGTTTCGTAAATGTTTGATGAGTCGTGGTCCTCAGTTGGTGGGCAGAGTACGTCACTGGCACGCATCGATCCAAACAATAAATAAAGCAACAAGAAAATGAGTAGACTGCAGAAGTTGTTGAGCAGGTCAGGGAGACATGAATTCTTTACATATTGATTCGTGACGAGGCCGCCGTGTGACGTGATGACTGATCTTCGACGTAGCAGGTGATAACTGGAGACCAGGCTTGAGAGATTTTGCAGAATGGTTGAGGTGGAGAATAGTGGGCATGCTGGTGATGCCTGTTCAGATCCTTGGCTCAGCCGCAGTCTCTTGCCGCGAAAAATATATTTATAGAAGACTAAAAATCGACAAGACGACTTAGGCATTAACAATGGATGAAAGAATCGCAGACGCAGTTTAATGCTGACAAATGTATATGGCTCTATATCTTGGAAATTCCACAACAGTTGCCAGAAATCAGCTGCCAATGTTGAAATTGGTATGTATGAATGTGAAAAAGATCTAGGAGTCATGATTAGTAAGTGATATTTAACCCAAAAAATCTATATATAAATATTCTATACAAGACAAATAGGATTTCGGGTTTCATTACAAGAAATTATAGAAAAAAGACATCTCTCTACACAGGAGATATACACACCAAGAGAGTATACTCTGCTTTTCTCTGTCCGTACACTAAGAGTTTACCTTGGCTCTGGACAATGTTCGCCTCTAAAGTACATACTTGCTAATTGGTCAATAACCACTTGTGGCAGCCTTAACACCCTAGAGGCTGATAGGCCCAACACCAAACCAAAATACCTCTAAAAGTTCCTCTTTAGCTTTTTCTTACGTTTTATATGGAGGCTCCATATATGAAGTTAATCCCAGTTTTCACAAACCTTGCATGTGCAGATAGATGACAAAGATTAATATACATTCTCCAGAAAGACAGAGTTAAGGAGGCCCCAACAGCGAGATACAGACGAGACTGACATTATATCAGTAATATATCAACACTGAACGTAACCCGAACAATGGGTATAAGTTTAATCAATTTAGAGTCGGAGAAGACCTGAATACTTGTTTGGAATGGGGTTAATTGTCGATTATACGTTGCCAGGTAACGTATGTGTACACAAATACACACGATGGCATGGTTTGAAGATAAATATGGAGCTACTGCATTATTAAAGTTTCTTGGCTTCATACCACTGTTGAAACTTGCCCAATTTTGTATTCGTTTTATAATAATTATTTCTTCGGCCGGAATAAATCCAAACACACACACACTTGACGGACGACACATACTACACACGACACATACAAATGACACAGCATAACCCGAAGTAACCACATATGCTAAAGAACTTGTGTAAACAAAGAAAGTAACACATTCTACATGCCTGAGGTATATCGATGCCAAATCGATATACTTCACGTAGTTGTAAAGCCTCGTTGACAAATCACTACGTCAGCCATGGCGTCACGCGTGACCGTTACTCGATTCAGGATATGGCGGGAACATCGATTTAGGATATGGCGGGAACATCGATTCAGGATATGGCGGGAACATCGATTCAGGATATGGCGGGAACATCGATTCAGGATATGGCGGGAACATCGATTCAGGATATGGCGGGAACGTCGATTCAGGATATGGCGGACGTCGATTCAGGATATGGCGGACACATCGATCAGGATATGGCGGGAACATCGATTCAGGATACGGCGGGAACATCGATTCAGGATATGGCGGGAACATCGATTCAGAATATGGCGGGAACATCGATTCAGAATATGGCGGGAGGATTCAAACGCCCTATAATTTTGTTGCTGTTGAACAAAACAATTAAATCCAAGTTTAGTTACTGTTGTTCACAGATAGATGTTACAATGAAGGTTCTGGTGGCATACCCAGCATGGTGCTGGTGCAGAGTGTGGCCGACTGTGCGGCACAGTACTTGCACAAGCTCCATCTCGCATGGTAGCACCACGTTATCTCACGGTAGTCTAGGGTTATACCACCAAGGCAGTCTGGTTCATAGGCTTCAGCCCTATGGGCCAGAACAGCTCCCCCAGAGTGTGAGGAGGTAAACCCTGTGAGAACTGACAATATTGAGCCAACAGCAGAGGAAGTATTAAGACGGTCACACTACATTATACTAAGGCTGTCGCACCAGACCATGTATTACTCAAGGAGCTTAAAGAAGCGGCAAGGCCCTCAGCAGGGATCTTTAATGATTCATTTGCGAAGGGAGAATTGCCCAGCTGCTAGAAATAGGCAAATGTTGTACCGCTTTAAAGAGAGAGAGGAGAGAGAGAGAGAGAGAGAGAAGAGAGAGAGAGAGAAGAGAGAGAGAGAGAGAAACAAAAGAGAAAAAGAGAAAGAGAGAGAGAGAGAGACGTCTAACTATAGACTAGTATCACTGACAAGCATCTCGTGCAAATTAAACAAAATACGAATAAGATTAGTGTCACACCTAGAGATAATAAGGTATGTAAGCAAACATCAACACAGTTTTAGTAAAGGAAACCATGCAAACGAACCTACTTGAGTTCGATGATAAGTAATGACAATTTAGGCAGGACAGCAGAGGTTGAGCAGACTGCTTATTTCTAGACCACCCAAAAGCCTTTTAACACAGTACCACGTAAGAGATTAGTACACGAACTTGAGATGCAGACGACAGTATATGGAAGAATATTACTGACATGGATAAGGGAATACCCGACAGACAGAAGTTAGAGTCACAGTGAGGGAGGGGGGGGGCCGAGAAGTTCGACTGGTGTAGGGTAACGAGCAGAGTATCCCCCAAGGATCGGTTCTGGGACCCACACTACTTCTCATACATGTTAATGATTTATCTTCTGGAGTCGAATCGTCACCACACACCTCACATATCACAACACACACACACCACACACACCACAAATCACCACACACACACCAAAAATCACCACACACACCACAAATCACCACAATCACCACACACACACCACAAATCACCACACACACACCACAAATCACCACACACACCACAAATCACCACACACACACCACAAATCACCACACACACACCACAAATCACCACACACACACACAAATCACCACACACACACCACAAATCACCACACACACACCACAAATCACCACACACACACACCACAAATCACCACACACACACCACAAATCACCACACACACACCACAAATCACCACACACACACCACAAATCACCACACACACACACCACAAATCACCACACACACACCACAATCACCACACACACACACCCCCATACCCCCCCCCACACATCACCATACATCACCCCCCCCCATACATTACCACACACACCCCCACACACCCCCACACATCACCACACACCCCACACACCCCCACACATCACCACACACCCGCCCGGTTATGCTACAACTTCCTGTAAGGAACAAAGGCCAGGCCTCGCTGTGTGCCAAGACCAGAAAGCCAACATCAACACACCTATATATAGTGTACCACACTGGACTATTAGTTCTGTTGCTCACCGGCCTACCACGTGTTCTATTGTGCCACACTGGCCTACCACGTGTTCTATTGTGCCACACTGGCCTACCACGTGTTCTATTGTGCCACACTGGTCTACCACGTGTTCTATTGTACCACACTGGCCTACCACGTGTTCTATTATCTGTGTGTGTGTGTGTGTGTGTGTGTGTGTGTGTGTGGTGTGTGTGTGTGTGTGTGTGTGTGTGTGTGTGTGTGTGTGTATATGTATGTGTATAAAGTATATATGGAAGCTGATCAGAATTACATTTCACCTTTGTAAATGCACAATGACACCATGTAAAAGACACATCGAACACTATGAAGGGCATACGTAAATCTGTGTATCTATGTATTTACGTATGTAGGTTAGCTTAGCATTTTAAAAGCACCGAATCACCTTCAGTGGTTGATTGTTCAATAAACCCTTGAACTATATGTTTAATACATCTCTAACCCTGTCCATGGAGGACAGAAGAAAATGTATATATGCTGGTTAGCATTGTAAATGTGTGGCCACGTCTGTGGTAAAAAATAATAATAAAAAACGTGATCTATTGTACCACAATGGCCTACCACGTGATCTATTGTACCACAATGAACCACTTGCTATACTGTACCATAGTGGACTACCACTTGTACTGTTGAACCACTTGATTTATTTCACCCCTTATTCTAGTCTACCACACTAGTCTACCACTTGGTCTACTGTATGCTTTATCGTGTCTATGCGTGCCGTGTATGTTCTCTGTATTCCTTCCATTTCAGCACACTCTCCCGTTCTGAAAGGAGAAGCGAGTACCGAGCAGTACTCCGGACGGGACAGCATCAGTGATTTAAAATTACCAACCATAAGTGAGAGAATTTTGTTCATTAGCACAGTTTTCTGCGTGAAGGCGTTGAGTAGATCATTTCTGTGGGATCTGTGGATTTGGACGTTCTCGTAATCCATCCTTTCATTGTCCTGGCTGCCGCTGTATTTGCTGGGTTGTGCTCACTAAATGTCAGCTAGGTCGTCAGATATCATAATTCCGAGATCTATCACATGTTTTATTTCTTCTGTGCTTAGCTAAATGAATTGTGGGGTTCAGTCCCTGAGCCCATTATGTGCCTCTGTAACCCTTTCCACTACCGCCCACAAGATGGGTATGGGGTGCATAATAAATGAACTAAACTAAACTAACTTCTGTGCGTAAATCTGACTGTGTCCTGTACCCTGCATTTCGTTTAATAAGTTCCTCGTTTCCGCCATAACTCAGTATTTGGAACTTATCACTTCTAACATCACGATATTTTCCATTGCCTAATCGAAGACTTTATTTATATCATGTAGTTTTTTCAGTACACTACAGGAGGAAATTGCCTCATGCTGTTTTTTGTATCATGCAAAGACTGACACGAAGCTGTGAATAGTACTTTTGTTTATATCTGATATACGAGAGAGAGCAGCGGTGCCAGGACTGTGCCCTGGGGTACACAGCTTTTCACTGCACCTGGCGTTGATCTTATTTGACTGACTGCTACTCTCTACATTCTGATTTGACAAAGTTGAAAACCCAACGCCCCACTTTACTCGTTATTCCTTTTAATCTCATTTTATGGACTATCACGCCATGGTCACACTTATCGAATGGCCTTTGCAAAGTTTGTGTATACGATGTTGAGACTTGTGATTGGATAATACTCCTGCAATATGAGAACTCTGAGATACAAGTTCCCCTCCCCCAAGGTAATACCGAGTTGTTGTAAGATTTTGTTGCTGATGCTGAAGATGATTAAAATGGCGCTGGTGAAGATGTTGAAGATTATGCTAAAGATGGTGACGTAGGAGATAATTAAGACAGTGAAGATGAAGCTGTTACATAAGAGCATATATATATATATATATATATATATATATATATATAATATATATATATGTGAGATTTTTTTTTTCTTTGACAATTATCAAAAGAAAGTAAGTCCTATTGATGTTACGTTAATCGTAACTACCTCGCAAGAGAGGCAGACCTTAAACAGCAAGAGCTGCCAGTGGCAGATATTTAATCTTAAAGCCTAAGATCATAGGACCGCGGGAGCAAACCGCCAGGCGAAACCACCCGGGTAACACCTGTCACTTAGGTCGCTGGCTCCTCCTAGTTGACAACTAATAAAGGGTAGCCGACGGATTCTCACTTCGTATTTATAGAAGTGTGGTGCTGTGCAATGGACTCGAGCTTTAGATACAGACTTGATATGAACATAAGCAGGCAAAGCGTTGCAGAACATGAAATGTGGGGCAGTAATATTGGAAGGTTTGACGTAAACGACCGTTTTCTATAACAAACAATTTATTCACAAAATAAACTAGAACTACTACACAGTGAATTGACGTTACTTTACTGTCACCCCAGTGGCACATTCAAGAACAGCTAATCAACAGCCTGATGGACCCACGGGATCCTTCCCGTCGTCGCTGACTGAACAATGACACTAACTGAACAAAGTGGTGCCCACTGGTGACGCAAGCTTGCAATCAATATTGTCACGGCTTCACGGTGAACAATACTCTAATCACTAAACTTGACTGGCGCTCGCTGCTCTCAACGAGGTACCAAGTAACAAGGCGGTTAATCCAAGAATGATAACCCCTTATAAAAATCTTACGTTAACACTTGTCTCTCAGGACAATCAACAACAAAAGTTACTCTAATGAATTTAAACAATTACGTTAATACACACGCGTCTCAACGACACTTAAATGGCAGCAATAACTCGTAAATCAATTAATTACATCAACTTGAAAGTCAAGCATTCGGTGAGTAATTCCCAATTAATTACTGAATACAACAGCCTATTAATTCAGACGAGTATTGATAAAGCCTACTGTCTCTCAACTGACAGTTCACTTCCGGTCTTACGACAAGATTACCTTAACGAGGGTAGACTACTGTACACACACAAGGTTACAACACACTACGTGTAAACAACAACATCAACACCTGGTGAATTCACTAAGTGGCGGTTACTAATTCTCCTTAATTAGCTACGAGTGCTTAATCACTCTGTCCACAGACAGATCTGATCAGTCCAACGAATTACAGCAGCTTAATTACAGCGCAATTGACTCCGATCATAACAGACCGATCAACCCCTTACGTTAATCAATCAATTAACGACAGCTCGTTAATCGTTAACACTACGTTAGTCTTCACTTGACAATTCCTCCACGGCGTGAACTTCACTGTGACTGTTGCCTTTACACGTCTCTACGTTAATCACAACAATGTTCAACGAACAAGTGACCTCGTTAAGTAAATCGTGACCCCCGGTGACGTTAACTGACTTTAATTCTCACGGAATCCTCCACAGTACACAACGCCTTCCACCAAGGACAACTTGTCTACGGTTTACACACGGTACAACACAGTACATCACAGTACAAACAGTACATCCTTGCCACTCACGGCAAAACTTGTAAATGATTACC
>WNGS01113158.1:2248633-2270927 GCA_020271785.1 Procambarus virginalis | reverse complement strand
ACGCTCAACTAACCCATCACGTCGAACAAGGATCATATTCCTAGTAGTCCTGATTCCTAGTAATGTAAAACAAACTACAACGTGTTCCAATATGAGCTCTGAATATAGTAACGACTTTGGATTCATCTTCGTTTTTCGTTGTACAATTGTTAAATTACATTCAAATATATTGCCGAGTAATTTTAGAAACATTGAACCCAGATTGGCTCGCTGGCCTCCCTGTGACTGTCCTGTAGGAACTGACCCCCCCTGGTGACTATGTACAACCCGTCCTCTTAGGAGGGTAGAAATAGCCTAAGCTACGCTATCCCTTTGAGATGTATTTCTTTCTTGTCTCAATAAACATACTTGAACCCGTCCTCACACTAGGCTGTTTAGAGCAGCGGCCGTCATCCCCCAGACGCATTTATCAATTTTAACACAGTATATTAAGAATGTTAATTCTCATATATCAATTAATATTATTATACATTTCAAGTTCAAGTATGTTTATTGAGATAAGAAATACATCTCAAAGGGATAGAGTAACTTAGGCTATTTCTACCCCCCTCATTATACATAATCTAGGTATAGTTAGGTTAGGTTTGGTGTTTAGGTTCTGTTGGCGATTATTTGTATTTGAAGTACGTGGGTGAAGCATTATAAAATTGTCGTTCCAACAGAGGACGTGAGCTTAGCATTTGTTCCGGAAGTGTTCGGACGGCATCAGTTGTGAGTCGTGCGTAAACCGCTTTTCATTCATAAACAAGGGGGTTTGACGGCTGGGTTAACGAACTTGGATCTTTGTATGTGTTACGACCCTGGGTTCTTGGTGTGGAAACCATAGGTCCAATTGAGCTGTAAATAATTACTTTACATTAATTGATAGGATTGGATCATGTGAGGAGGATAGTTAATTAACAATACTGTAACACTTATACTCTGAGGCTTCTCACCGCTGATCCAATCCTATCAATTAATGTAATTATTTACAGCTCAATTGGACCTCTGGTTTCCCACCAAGAACCCAGGGTCGTAACAGTATGCGAGGATGGGCTGTGTTGTGTAGTGGTATATACCACCTTCACTCACTTGATCGCAAGCAGGAACGTTCTGGGTTCGAATCCTGGGGCGATTTCTTTCCTTCTTTATAATTTACTTTAGTTTAATAATTTAGGATATGGGGACATCCGAGGATGACCCTTATAGTTTAGTTTTGCAAATTTTCGGTCCTCCGAGCATTTTTCAGGTTAGAACAAGTAGAGCTGCAGCCTAGTACATTGATGATACGATATATGAAAGTAATTAATTTTTGGAATTCTCACATGTGCATCATCATAGCTGGGGTGATTAGCGTGCCACAACCTGAAGAGTCTTGTCGAGGCTCACTTTGTCGACCCAGTTTGGCTACAGTGCCACCGTACAGTGGCACCTCAACACAAAGGTATTTTAAGCTAGTTACATAATCAAGCGGAGAACCATCATACAATGGCGTCTTGCGTACAGCTCCTCCCTGCCTGGGTGCACACTGCCTCGGGATCTCTCTCTCTCTCTCAGCTGAGATGACTAAGTCTAGATCCTGACATGTCTACGTGATCGTATTTTGTATATGATATATGGTGTTGGTATTTGTCTCCAGTGGTACGTATGTTGATATCACCAACATAGCTAATGATACGTTCCTTGGGTCTCCTACGCACGGAGTTCAACAGCGCTTGGATTATACATTAAACAGAGTGGGAGTGAGTAAACCTTCCTGAGGAGTGCCCCTGTGACCTTAGCAGTAAATAGAGACAGAGTGAAATAAACGACTGGTGGATCGTTTCTGGAAAAATTTAGTGCTAATATCCTAATCGGCCCGTGATCAAAATACAAACACATGGAAGAATATAGATGGACATAGAGCGCTGTCGGGTGATAATTTCTTATTTAGATGAATCACGAATCGCCAAAAGCAGTCGCTGGAGGGATTAAAACATAAAAGTCCTGATGACGTAGTGGTAGCACCCCCCCCCCCCCGCCAGTGATTTAGTCTGGGTTCACACTCAGGGTTGACATGGCACCATTGTTCCGTCTGCAATTCGGTACCCGTTTGCTAAGCCATTGTCGGGTCGTGTCCCAGGGAAATGAGTGTGCGAGGTTTACTATGAGCTATGGGAAGCGAAGGCGCTCATGCAGGCTGGTAAACAGGAGTCGAAAGTCGTCTGTTCCTATACCTCCCTGTATACAAAAAACAATAATGAGTCACGTAGCAGCGTACCAAGGACGGGTGAGGCTACCAACTGTACCTCCCTCGTCACCATCTCATACCAACCCATCCTCCGAATTGACTGTACGTTTTAATACTAAGTGTAATAAGTACATTTGATGCCTGTCATACATAGTACATAATTGCACTTATGGGGCTGTTACATTTACCTCCCCATTTTTTTGGAGGACTGCCTGCTCATACACCAGACAAACAGGTGAAAGTAAACCGCAGCGTAGTTAATCCTCTCGCAAAACTTCTCTCAAACCCCCTCTCGCCATCATCTTCCCCCTCAACACACCCAACACTAACCCGGCTCTTACCACTGGAGGTACAGGTGAAGTGTATAACACCAAGCAACACCCCAGGGACGCTTTGTCGTATCGGGGAAGTCCTTTAGCTTGGTGGTGCTTGAGGTGTGCTGGGTGGCCATGGAGGGGGAGAGTTTTTCTACCACAAACGTGGCCCCACACTTACAATGCTAAACAGCACATATACGTTTTCTTCTGTCCTCCATGGACAGGGTTAGAGATCAGTTAATATAGTTCAGGGATTTATTGAACAATCATCCACAGAAGGTGATTCGGTACTTTTAAAATGCTAAGCTAACCTTCATACGTAAATACATAGATACACAGATTTACGTATGCCCTAAAGTGTTCGAAGTGTCATTAATGTGCATTTACAAATGTGAAATGCAATTCTGATCAGCTTCCATATGTAATTTATACACATACACACACACATATACATACATATACATAAATACACACACATGCATTCACATACATTTGTCTCTTTTACTCTGACAGGGTGAGATAGCGGGAGTGCCACCCACACTCCCCCCACTCTCCACGGAGGGGAGAGTGGGGGTGTGGGGTGGCCATGGAGGGGAGAGTGGGGGTGTGGGGGTGGCCAGGGAGGGGAGAGTGGGGGGTGTGGGGTGGCCATGGAGGGGAGAGTGGGGGTGTGGGGTGGCCAGGGAGGGGAGAGTGGGGGTGTGGGTGGCCAGGGAGGGGAGAGTGGGGGGTGTGGGTGGCCATGGAGGGGAGAGTGGGGGTGTGGGTGGCCAGGGAGGGGAGAGTGGGGGGTGTGGGTGGCCAGGGAGGGGAGAGTGGGGGTGTGGGTGGCCAGAGAGGGGAGAGTGGGGTGTGGGGTGGCCAGGGAGGGGAGAGTGGGGGTGTGTGGGGTGGCCAGGGAGGGGAGAGTGGGGGTGTGTGGGGTGGCCAGGGAGGGGAGAGTGGGGTGTGGGGTGGCCAGGGAGGGGAGAGTGGGGGTGTGGGTGGCCAGGGAGGGGAGAGTGGGGTGTGGGGTGGCCAGGGAGGGGAGAGTGGGAGTGTGGGTGGCCAGGGAGGGGAGAGTGGGTGTGGGGTGGCCAGGGAGGGGAGAGTGGGGTGTGGGGTGGCCAGGGAGGGGAGAGTGGGGGTGTGGGTGGCCAGGGAGGGGAGAGTGGGGTGTGGGGTGGCCAGGGAGGGGAGAGTGGGGGTGTGGGGTGGCCAGGGAGGGGAGAGTTGGAGTGTTGTGGGAAGCATCAGAGTGATCCAAGAAGAGACTATACTATCACACAATCACCTTCACGCTCATCAATCATTTTAAATTACTCTTAGGATTTCACTCCATTTTAGACAAGACAATGTTTTCTTGACAGAGATAAACACAAACACACACACACACACACACACACACACACACCACACACACACACACCACATACATACATACATACATACATACATATATATATATATATATATATATATATATATATATATATATATATATTAATATATATATGTGTATATGTATATATAATATAAAATATAGTAAACATGAAACTGCTTACGAAATTATATAATTCAAAGTAATATACAACATTCTAGTTTTGGATCTAGTGGTCTGGTGTTGTTTGATTCCCTTTAACCTGAATTTACCCGAGGGCCACTAATGATCTAGTGGCCTCGACGACAACAGGAAGTCGGCGACTTGTCAAAGGTTCCCCTCCCCCTATTTGTCCGGATGATTTTTTTTTCTAGTTGTATTTTAAAATTTAACATTTTGGCATTTCGGCTTCGGCGAGTAGGCGGTTCCATGGGTTTATAACTGAGGGTGAAACACATTTTTTTCAGTCTTGCAGTATGGCGTGTTTGGCTTGATACCGTTTCTCCTTGTTTGCGAGCCGCCTCAAGAGCACCAATAGGCTTTTCTTCAGATTCCTTTATTTTATGTTGCTTTAAAATTAAAATCATATGATTTCAACCCAACGAAACAAAGTACATTTGTTCTAATACATGTGCATTGGAACAGCTTTCCAAACGTTTAATACAGAGTAATACATACGTCTTTCAACCCCTTCCACCAAAATTAACAAAAAAAAAAACGTATTTTATAATGTTTGTACCACGGCAAACGTTCCTAAAACAACGTAAAGTACCCCAAAACTCGATGACAATGTATGTGGGTTTATTAGTTGAGTTAGGGATGGAGCCCCGCCACTGGCAGCGGGCGGCAGGCACCCAGACGAGTCAGTGGCACTCTGGGTGGCAGAGGAGACGGACGAAGCGCCACCGTCCGAGTGTGGCCACCCAGCTGATCCTCACGTAGCCTCGCTCAAGGTGAGACAACTTTGCCCCTAAAAAACCATACACAATTGACGAGATTTCTTTGATGGTAATTGTCTTGTATTCTACATCGTTATAACGGGTGGAACTTTACTATATACTAATAAGTTCACAGCTTTGCGGAAATCATAAGCGTTTCAGGTTTTGATCCGTTATAAAACTTGTTTGGTTACTCTCTAGTAGTGCCTTTGGTTATTTTGAGACATTGTTTTCTCAGCCCCTTCCTTTTATTTGTCATTTACTATGCATCCCATGGTTATCTTGAGGTTATCGTGAGATGATTTCGGGGCTTAGCGTCCCCGCGGCCCGGTCCTTGACCAGGCCTCCTTTTTGTTACACATCCCCAGGAAGCAGCCCGTAGCAGCTGTCTAATTCCCAGGTACCTATTTACTGCTAGGTGAACCAGGGGCATGAGGGTGAAAGAAACCTTTTGCCCATTTGTCTCCGCCTCTACCGGGGATCGAACCCGGAACCTCAGGACTACGAATCCGAAGCGCAGTCCACTCAGCTATCAGGCGCCCTAGGGATAGTAGAAACAGTAGCACATAATGGGCTCAGGAGCTGACCCAGAAAATTAAGACAAGTTATGGTCTGTATAAGCTAGTTAGAAAAATGTTATTTATATCAACAGTTTATTGTATAGCCGGGAGCCGGCGGCTGAGCGGACAGAACACTGCACGCGTGATCCTGAGGTCCCGGGTTCGATCCCGGGCGCCGGCGAGAAACAATGGACAGAGTTTTTCACCCTGATGCCCCTGTTACCTAACAGTAAAATAGGTACCTGGGTGTTAGTCACCTGTCACGGGAGGCTTCCTGGGGGTGGAGGCCTGGTCGAGGACCGGGCCGCGGGGACACTAAAGCCCCGAAATCATCTCAAGATAACACTACTTACTCTGAAGCAAACTTGTACTATCAAAAATCTTGGTCAAATATTCCATCATTTTTTAATGAAATGTTTAATGCTTTCGACGAGCAGAGTAGAGGAGTAGGCCGGGGTGCACTATAGTCCCTGAGGACGGGCTTAGTCCGCACGAACCCGCCTCCATGCTTGGTATAAGGCATAGTGTTAGTTTAGTTCATTTATTATGCACCCCATGTTCATCATGTGGGCGGTAGTGGAAAGGGTTACAGAGGCACATAACGGGCTCGGGGACTGAACCCCATAATTCATTTAGTGAAGCAAGTTTACAATATTGATGAGCTAGTTACTGAATGTAATGCACATAGTTACATCATCAATGGGCTCGAGACCGACCAAAAGTGCAGTTTCTAAATTAAGGAACTGGCATATGTGGAAAGCTGGTGTCATAATTGATGTTGAATCGTCTTTACGAAAAGTCGAGCGTCTTGACACCGTTATTTCTCGAACATTTGTCATAGGATTATCTCTAAATTCTAAATTTTTTGTCTTTTTGTTAGTATTCAATTACATGGTGACGGAAGGTATTTGAATAGTTATAAATAAATAAATAATAAATATGTTTATTCAGGTAAGGTATATACATACAAGTGAGGTTACATTAATGGATTGAATTATAAGTAGAGCTAGTACATACAATGCCTAAAGCCACTATTACGCAATGCGTTTCGGGCAGTTACGCAATGCGTTTCGGGCAGCTTAGTCCGCTGACTAGTTCTGTTCTGTCTAGCTTAGTTCTGCTGACCGAGTTTATATTCGGTCAGGTTCAAGTTCAAGTACGTTTATAGAGACAATAAAATACATCTCAAAGGGAGTGGTTTAGGCTATTTCTATCCTCTTCTACTTTTAAGTCCCTGAAGTGGCCCACAAATACAGTGAGTACAAATCTACAAATCACACTACAAGAATCACATTTTACATTGCAGGTTAATATAGTAAACACAGCATATAGGTCTTACACTCTTGGGGCAAAGTGCTTGTAGGTCTTAAGTATTTTGTCTATCATACCATTATCACACATCGAAAGAATGTGATGTCTGGATACACTACTTTCTGTCAGGTCTTGTTGCTGAGCCTAGTCTTAGGCTCGGCAACAAGACGACCAGTCTAGACGTCTGGTGATCTTAACAGGATGATCCATAGATATGTGGCTCTTGCTACATAATAGTATAATAAAATACATAGTGTGCATTTTATTTTGTCAAGTCGACTAAATGTTGTTGAAGTTTGCGGTATATTTTTGCCTCGGGCTGCTCAAAGGCAATCCAAGATGGCAATCGGCTCCATTTTAAGCGCGCATGGATTTCCTCCCCCCAACCAGGCTATGATTCACACGTCAGGCTGCGTGCGAGCAGCCTGGTTCACCAGACCACTAACCAGGAGGCCTGATCAGAGTCCGGGCCGCGGGGATGTTGAAAAACGTTATCGACAAGTATACTAGAAGATACAAACACAGTATATATCACAAGTGGTTCCATTCTCCCCGAGAGATGTTGCTTTGCCTTCGTCGACCTTTCTTTAGCAGTGAAAACCCACAGATGTAGCTGTTATACACAGCCATAACAAACGCCCGTAAGAAGGGAACACTGGACTAGGCCTACTGGTCCATGCGAGTCTGGTCTAGTAAGCCTACTGGCCCATGCGAATTGTGACTAGCTACATTCACTCGTGTATCTCTATACTGTTTTTAAAACTTCCCTTTTCTCTCATCAAAGCAATGTTTATCTATATCCCTGTTTACATTTATTTTGTCTACGCCCTTCCTTCAATCTTACACTGCCCTTATGCTATACTATTATAGTATAATAATGTGTGTAAATCACGAAAGCTAACACGTGATGAAAAATGTGTCTGTGTCAGACTACGGAGGAAGAATTGAAAAGGAATTTCCTTAAGTACTTATGTATTTAATAATACATCTTCTGAAGATGTATTATTAAATACAAAAGTACTTAAGGAAATTCCTGTTTCAATTCTTCCTCCGTGGTCTAACACATAGTATAATAATGTATATACTATATATAGTATATATATGATCGTAACTTCAGTTCATCAGTTCTGTAACCTGCTTAACATGATACCAAGACTGTTTAGTATCGGTTCCCGAGTCTGTCATCTGCCACATCCACCACCGACGCACACTGGACATGGGAGACCATAATACATAAACTAAATTAATCTACATTCGTAAGATAAGGTAATCAAGTTTAAGTAAGTTTAGTGAGATAATAAAATACATCCCAAGAGGCTACAGTAAGTAGCTTAGGCTATTTCTACTCCTCCTCTATTTCAGATTTCTCGAGGGGGATCACAAATGTATATAGTAGACATTAATAATCATATTGAACATTACAAATACATTTACATTAATTCAATAGTTATCACATGGTACATATTACAAAATATAAGAATTTAGTACTTAATTCTTGGAGCAAATTGTTTGAACCTCCTGAGAATTCACTCTTATCGGGTAATTAAGTAATTAACAGTAGAAAGTGCTAAGTCATCGCGATATAGTATTTAGAATGGGTATGAGGGTAAGGATTTGGTACAAGACGGAGGAAAGGAATGGTGCCCAACCACTTGGACGGTTGGCGAGTAAACGCCGAGAAGCGAACCGTCCATCCGAACCGTCTGCAAGAAGCGAACCGTCCATCCAGTACAAGGGGTTGAACGTATAAAAGATTCCTAATGTTATGGATTAGCTTTGTCATTCGTTAGAAATGTCGGCTCTATTACCTAGGATTACAATATAAATTTCAACAGCAACACGTAATTAGACTCATACTAGGCTCTTAATAGAAAGCAATTTATGACGTTGATTTGAAGA
Source organism: Procambarus virginalis (assembly GCA_020271785.1). Lineage (NCBI taxonomy): Eukaryota > Metazoa > Arthropoda > Malacostraca > Decapoda > Cambaridae > Procambarus > Procambarus virginalis. The sequence continues at coordinate 2,262,333 of WNGS01113158.1, read as the reverse complement.
GAAGTTCTTGTCGAATCTGTTTAACATGTAAAGAAAGGTATTACTTGTAATTATATTAATTGGTAAGCTGTTCCATATGTTTACTAAGCGTTTTTGCCTTTGAAACAATTCTTTGACGAGGAATCTTATCAAATACTTCCTGAAAACCTGGTTATATTTTCTGCCTTCCTGTCGATGCACATGTGCAAAATATCCTAAAATAAATCAAGGAGACTTGAAAACTTCTACAATTGATTATAAACAGTATCTTTCATTAGATACTGTTTATACCGATAGTGTATCGATATCTTTCATTAGTTATTAGCTCTAACTGCTATAGTACTTAGCCTCGAATAATTTGTTTCCACGAGGTTAAGCTAATGGCCCGTTCTCCCGAGCATTCCTAACGTCACTAAGCTGTTGTATTAAATTGTCCGAGCCTAACCAGCCAGACGACCCGCGAACAGAAAACGGAACAACACGTCAATTTTGCCAACCGCTACCATTTTAACCACATAGATCATTCACAAAAATCAGGAACAGAATTGGACCTAGAAATGAGGCTTTGGAGGTACTCTGCTTATCGCATCGTGCCAGCTTGACGATGCCTCGCTAAAACCGCGACCCATTGTTTTCTGCCTGTCAGGTACTCCCTTACACATGCGGGCGATGAGTGATAATAACGTGGCTAAAGTATGTTGACCAGACCACACACTAGAAGGTGAAAGAACGACGACGTTTCGGTCCGTTCTGGACCATTCTCAAGTCGAAACGTCGTCGTCCTTTCACCTTCTAGTGTGTGGTCTGGTCAACATCCCTTCCACAGTTCAGTATTGTCCCAGTCATCACAGTTTACCCTGCATGACCGTCCTGCACATTCTCCACATATTTTATATTATATATTTAAGACTTTTGTAGATCCAAGTAGCATATTGTGCCTTACCTTGAGATGATTTCAGGTTAACTTGATGTTTTCGGGGCTCGGCGACCCCACGGCCCGGTCGTCGACCAGGCCTCCTCGACCTGCCAAACTAAGTTTTTATGGGCAAGATGGCACACAAGCTTAGACCTACCAGTTCGCAACTCGGATGTCGGGAATTGTGATAATTGTTAAGCCTATTTTGTGGGTACATCTAAGACGGTCGTTTTCAACAGTATTCCGGCACAAATCAATACATGTTGCACGAAAAAGCGAGTATGTGCTCTCTATACTGTATGAAGTGTGCGATACATACAGCACGCGTTCAATATATTATCATTTTATATGAAATGAAAGTTAAATGAAACTCGGACGAACGGCAAATATATTTTACAATAGGATGTGCTACACCATCTCATTCCCGTTTTTTAAGCTTAGAAAACGGTGATGGCCATAGATAATTACCCGAATTATCCTTGAACCGTTCGGGGGAATTATGTTGTGAAGTGGTATTACGCCTTATAAGGCATCACTCTCACTCGGGGACAGGAAGCCTCCAGGTCCCCTACAGGAGCTGCTGACCTTCCCTGGGGGGGGGGGGTGCAGCCCTACAACAGTGCCCCACCTCGTTATTCATCAAGCACTTGAAATGCCTGCTTACGGAACCCGTACATCTCTCCTCACTCATGGCGGCTTAGCTTTCATTTATTAAACAGTTTATGAGCTCGGAAGCGCTACGAAGTTGTTTATAACAATAATAACCTGGGTTGTAAAGGACGGTTGACACAGCTCGTAAACTGTTTACTAACTACAGACTATCTTAAGATGATTTCGGAGCTTTAGCGTCCCCGCGGCCCGGTCCTTGACCAGGCCTCCTTTTTGTTAGGCTGGTCGAGGTAGTAGGCTAAAGTTAAATGATTCAGAACCCCCTACATCCGATCCCACGGATTCAAATCTGGTTCGAGTGCAAAACTGCCTATATTTCGCGTTAATGAGTCGGTATATGACAATGACATTGTTTAGTATCCCGGTGGATAATAAAGCAAGCAAGCAACACGTCCTCAAAGGCTCTTCAGTCTAACAGCCGTTTGTAGTCGACTCGCTAAACACATAACTTATAACACATAAGTTATAACACATAGATACAGTGTTTTTTTGTGTGTGCGTGCGTGTCAAAAATTGTGTATATGCTTTGGGGACGACATTCGCTTGGACGAGTATGGCCTGAAGTGAGATACTCCTTGGAGCACAATAGTGGCATCGAACCAGCATCCTGGACGAGCTCAGACGCGCGTCTTACCCCATAAATCACGATATGCTCAAAAGTTACAAAACTTGGAGTCCGCATTAGGAATTTGGGAACACCCAGCTGGGAGGGGCTCACCATAGCCCGTGCTACTTGCCCCGCTCCTGTGCCAGGTAAGTTACGGGCTCACCATAGCCCGTGCTACTTGGAACTTGTTCCGAGAAGCTGAATCTATAACAACAACCCAGCTGGTACCCAATCCAGTTTTTACTCATAATTAACCCGCGTACATTGGTGTAATGGGTTCTCTCGCCTTCCTGTTGCAAACATTTTCTCATAGATGTATAACGGGATTGAGGTTTCATTGTGTGAGGTGAAACACTCGCTCACAAACGCCTCATTCATTGCTTGAGGTGTTTGTGAGGAGAGGCTAGTGACGGGGCCTGACATCTGAGTGGACAGCGCTTCGGATTCATAGTCCTGAAGTTCCGGGTTCGATCCCCAGTGGAGGCGGAAACAAATGGGCAGAGTTTCTTTCACCCTGATTCTCCTGTTCACCTAGCAGTAAATAGGTACCTGGGAGTTAAGACAGCTGCTACGGGCTGCTTCCTGGGGGGGGTGTGTGTGTAACAAAAAGGCGGCCTAGTCGAGGACTGGGCCGCGAGGACGCTAAGCCCCGAAATCATCTCCGAGATAACCAAGATTACGGGTGTAACCTGGGCCAGCGCGGCTTGAGGTGATTGTGAGGTGAGAATGGGTTGTTTTGCCGATTCGAATTCTTGGGAAGGGAGGGGGGGGGGTAGTTGCATGCCCTTGACAGGCTTGACTAAGAGTGTCAACACCTTGCCACATTGCTGTGATGTTTACAGCCGCCATCTTGTGACGCCTTACAGGGTCCCTCAGGTAATCCGCGTTAAAAACCTGACAATTGTATGCACACACCAGAATGGATACATAACCCAGCGGGCCTTACTATATGTAAATATATACAATTGTCATTTTCTTCAGCAGAAAAGCATTGTGGGTACCTTTGTGGGGTGTCAGCTGACAGTAGGTTCACATTGCGGGTACCTGTGCGAGGTGTTAACCAACTCCACCAGCTTACATTTGCGTTTATCAGAATGATGTATAATAGTGAGGACGATTCGAAGTGAACTCCAAGTTTACAGAACTCCAGACGAACGTTAGTTTACAGAACATCGTTCCTTTCTTAGCGCCAGACCTTCCATTTTCATGGATGGGGAGCCAAAGGCCTCCAGGAAAAAGATGGGGTAACATGCCAAAATATTATGTACATTATATAATTAAACATGACAATTCTTTCGTCATATGAGGTTCAGTTCCTGAGCCCAGTAAGCTTACCGAGCCCAGTAAGCTCAGGAGGCCCTCCTGAGCTCATTATTTTGTTCTCCACAACATTGAACAATTGAACATTGAACACACACACACACACAACCAGGGTAGATGGTCCTCTCATGCAAGCGCAGCGCCCTCAATGGCTTAAATGTAAATAATTAAACCTGCCGTAACTCTACAACACCTGCACTCATGTACTCACCTCTTCCATAAACTAGCTCTTCCAGCAACTTAACGGTGAAGGACCATCCGCCATATGCCAACCCGTCCTAATAGAACGTCGCATTTTGACGTATACTTTACCTAAGGCCAAAAAATTGTCGTACTAGAAAAAATGGAAGCGGTTCGCGAAAGTGACATACTGTCCCGTTTTCTGTTTTGGGCCCTCTGGAAAGTTAGGATAAGGGCCCTTTTAGTACGACAGTTTCTTGACGTTGGGAAATCTTAGGAGGACGGGCTGCATATGATGCACTCTGCAGACACCATGAAATCCAGCCATGCTGACCTCTTTCATCACCTGCACTCATTCACTCAAGGTATTCTCTCTCCACCTGTTAAACTCCTCTTCTGCAGGTAACATTCTCACATGGCTAACTACCCTTACACCAGTCTCCGTGCGTACACAGAGGACTGCCTGACCAGGCTCGCCACCGCAGAGCCACGAAAACCTGCCACGAACTCTACTCCCGTACCAGGAAAAATTGGCGGCCACACCACTATAAGCCACATACATCCTGGACTCGTCTCCCTTACAATTTTATGAACGTTAGATTTTATAAAGTTATAAATTTTATAAAGCTATATATTTTATATAGTTATAAACTTTATAAATTTTATAAAGTTAGATGATTTTAATCCAAACCAATTTGTTAGTTTAAACTATTAATTTGAAATTTGGTAAACCACTTATCAACGTACAACCATCTTGAGGTTATCTTGAGATGATTTCGGGGCTTTACTGTCCCCGCGGTCCGGTCCTCGACCAGGCCTCCACCCCCAGGAAGCAGCCCGTGACAGCTAACTAACACCCAGGTACCTATTTTACTGCTAGGTAACAGGGGCATAGGGTGAACGAAACTCTGCCTATTGTTTCTCGCCGGCGCCTGGGATCGAACCCAGGACCACAGGATTACAAGTCCAGTGTGCTGTCCGCTCGGCCGACCGGCTCCCCATATCTCAATAATACATTTTAATTCGTATTTGATACTGGTGTAACGTAACTCATACACAGGGACCAACAGTTTCAACGACCCACAAAGCAGGACAGACAAAAGATTTGATTTTTTTCGGTTGATTTTTTTTTTGCCAACTCGTCGAAGCTATAAATAGACGGTGATGTAGCTCTAAATAGAGCTTCGAAAAGTCCTCGGGATTAATGGGGGGGGTGACTTTTTTGTAGTCACCGGCTTCCTGTCCCCGTCGAGGCCACTGGAGACGGTGGCCTTCGAAGGCATTGTTGCAAAATACGTCAGCCAGGCCTGTATACGTCAGCCAGGCCTGTATACGTCAGCCAGGCCTGTATACGTCAGCCACGCCTGTATACGTCAGCGAGGCCTGTATACGTCAGCCACGCCTGTATACGTCAGCCACGCCTGTATACGTCAGCCGGGCCTGTATACGTCAGCCACGCCTGTATACGTCAGCCACGCCTGTATACGTCAGCCACGCCTGTATACGTCAGCCACGCCTACCAACGTGTAGTTTCCAGCCAAAACGGAAACATACAGTAACTTGACCTTGAAAGTACTAGAGACTCGAAATACATTTTTTTACAAAATTTGCGAATTTTTGTTGCATTTCAGAAAGACTGTAATGCAGTGGTTGGTTGTGACGCAACACTGCTGGTGATGTCCTCGGGGACGGTGGCGAGCTGGTCGGTGTTTCCGTCCGGCCGCCACGATTTTGTTGCCATATCCGGCCTGCCGTCATATGCGCCTTGTCATCCGGACGACTGCCATGGTTACTGACATAACCTGCAGCTGGCCGCAGCGCCCTTTCGTGTGTGTGTGTAATATGCAACTGAATATAAGCAGCAATATATATATATATATATATATATATATATATATATATATATATATATATATATATATATATATATATATACACATATTATATATATATAATATGCGGAAAATCCACAAACAATGGGAAAGAGAGATGAACGTTTCGGCCGATCTGGGCCTTTATCAACACCTATTTTTTTTAGGGCTTTTATCGGCCAAATCGGCCGAAACGTTCATCTCTCTTTCCCATTTCTTTGTGGTTTTCCGCATATATATATAAATATATATATAATAATATGCTCTTATGTAACTGCTTCATCTTCACTGTCTTAATTATCTCCTACGTCACCATCTTTAGCATAATCTTCACCAGCGCCATTTTAATCATCTTTGCATCAGCAACAAAATCTTACAACAACTCGGTATTACCTTGGGGAGGGGAACTTGTATCTCAAATTCTCATATTGCAGGAGTATTATCCAATCACAAGTCTCAACATCGTATACACAAACTTTGCAAAGGCCATTCGATAAGTGTGACCATGGCGTGATAGTCCATAAAATGAGATCAAAAGGAATAACGAGTAAAGTGGGGCGTTGGATTTTCAACTTTGTCAAATCAGAATGTAGAGAGTAGCAGTCAGTGAAATAAGATCAACGCCAAGTGCAGTGATAAGCTGTGTACCCCAGGGCACAGTCTTGGCACCGCTGCTCTCTCTCGTATATCAGATATAAACAAAAGTACTATTCACAGCTTCGTGTCAGTCTTTGCAGGATAAAAAAAAACAGCATGAGGCAATTTCCTCCTGTAGTGTACTGAAAAAACTACAAGATATATAAATAAAGTCTTCGATTAGGCAATGGAAAATATCGTGATGTTAGAAGTGATAGTTCCAAATACTGAGTTATGGCGGAAACGAGGAACTTATTAAACGAAATGCAGGGTACAGGACACAGTCAGATTTACGCACAGAAGTTAGTTTAGTTTAGTTCATTTATTATGCACCCCATACCCATCTTGTGGGCGGTAGTGGAAAGGGTTACAGAGGCACATAATGGGCTCAGGGACTGACCCCACAATTCATTTAGCTAAGCACAGAAGAAATAAAACATGTGATAGATCTCGGAATTATGATATCTAACGACCTAGCTGACATTTAGTGAGCACAACCCAGCAAATACAGCGGCAGCCAGGACAATGAAAGGATGGATTACGAGAACGTCCAAATCCAGAGATCCCACAGCAATGATCTACTCAACGCCTTCACGCCGAAAACTGCGCTAATGAACAAAATTCTCTCACTTATGGTTGGTAATTTTAAATCACTGATGCTGTCCCGTCCGGAGTACTGCTCGGTACTCGCTTCTCCTTTCAGAACGGGAGAGAGTGCTGAAATGGAAGGAATACAGAGAACTACACGGCACGCATAGACACGATAAAGCATACAGTAGACAAGTGTAGACTAGTGTGGTAGACCAACTGGTAGACTAGTGTGTAGACTAGAATAGGGTGAAATAAATCAAGTGGTTCAACAGTACAAGTGGTAGTCCACTATGGTACAGTATAGCAAGTGGTTCATTGTGGTACAATAGATCACGTGGTAGGGCCATTGTGGTACAATAGATCACGTTTTTTTATTATTATTTTTTACCACAGACGTGGCCACACATTTACAATGCTAACCAGCATATATACATTTTCTTCTGTCCTCCATGGATAGGGTTAGAGATGTATTAACATATAGTTCAAGGTTTATTGAACAATCAACCACTGAAGGTGATTCGGTGCTTTTAAAATGCTAAGCTAACCTACATACGTAATACATAGATACACAGATTTACCTATGCCCTTCATAGTGTTCGATGTGTCTTTTACATAGTGTCATTGTGCATTTACAAAGTTGAAATGTAATTCTGATCAGCTTCCATATATACTTTATACACATACANAAACAAAGCCAAGACTGAACCAAAGCTACTACACAGTCACATCAGGAGGAAGACAACAGTGAAGGAACAGGTGATTAAACTTAGGGTGGGCGAGGACAGGTACACAGAGAATGACAAAGAGGTGTGTGAAGAACTCAACAAAAGGTTCCAGGAGGTCTTTACAATAGAACAGGGAGATATCACGGCGCTGGGAGAGGTGGCAGCAAACCAGGTGACCTTGGATAGGTTCGAAATTACAAGAGATGAGGTCAAAAAGCACCTATTGGAGCTGGATGTGAGAAAAGCTGTTGGGCCGGATGGAATCTCGCCATGGGTATTGAAAGAGTGTGCAGGAGCACTTTGCTTACCACTCTCCATAGTGTATAGTAAGTCACTGGAAACGGGGGACCTACCAGAAATATGGAAGACTGCTAATGTAGTACCAATATACAAAAAGGGTGACAGACAAGAGGCACTGAACTACAGGCCAGTGTCCTTAACTTGTATACCATGCAAGGTGATGGAGAAGATTGTGAGAAAAAACCTAGTAACACATCTGGAGAGAAGAGACTTCGTGACAACCCATCAACATGGGTTCAGGGAGGGTAAATCTTGCCTTACAGGATTGATAGAATTCTACGATCAGGTGACAAGAATTAAGCAAGAAAGAGAAGGGTGGGCGGACTGCATTTTTTTGGACTGTCGGAAAGCCTTTGACACAGTACCCCATAAAAGGTTGATGCATAAGCTGGAGAAACAGGCAGGAGTAACAGGTAGGGCGCTCCAGTGGATAAGGGAGTACCTAAGCAATAGGAAACAGAGAGTTACAGTGAGGGGTGAGACCTCAGACTGGCGTGAAGTCACCAGTGGAGTCCCACAGGGCTCTGTACTTGGACCTATCCTGTTTCTGATATACGTAAATGATCTCCCAGAGGGTATAGACTCATTCCTCTCAATGTTTGCTGACGACGCCAAAATTATGAGAAGGATTAAGACAGAGGAGGACAGCTTGAGACTTCAAGAAGACCTGGACAAGCTGCAGGAATGGTCGAACAAATGGCTGTTAGAGTTTAACCCAAGCAAATGTAATGTAATGAAGATAGGGGTAGGAAGCAGGAGACCAGATACAAGGTATCATTTGGGAGATGAAATACTTCAAGAGTCAGAGAGAGAGAAAGACCTGGGGGTTGATATCACGCCAGACCTGTCCCCTGAAGCTCATATCAAGAGGATAACATCAGCAGCATATGCCAGGTTGGCTAACATAAGAACGGCCTTTAGAAACTTGTGTAAGGAATCTTTCAGAACATTATATACCACATATGTCAGACCAATCCTGGAGTATGCGGCTCCAGCATGGAGTCCCTATCTAGTCAAGCATAAGACTAAACTGGAAAAGGTTCAAAGGTTTGCCACCAGACTAGTACCCGAGCTGAGAGGTATGAGCTACGAGGAGCGACTGCAGGAATTAAACCTCACTTCGTTGGAAGACAGAAGAGTTAGGGGGGACATGATCACCACATTCAAGATTCTCAGGGGAATCGACAGGGTTGATAAAGACAGGCTGTTTAACACAAGGGGCACACGCACTAGGGGACACAGGTGGAAGCTGAGTGCCCAAATGAGCCACAGAGATATTAGAAAGAACTTTTTTAGTGTCAGAGTGGTTGACAAATGGAATGCATTAGGAAGCGATGTGGTGGAGGCTGACTCCATACACAGTTTCAAGTGTAGATATGATAGAGCCCATTAGGCTCAGGAAACTGTACACCTGTTGATTGACGGTTGAGAGGCGGGACCAAAGAGCCAGAGCTCAACCCCCGCAAGCACAACTAGGTGAGTACAACTAGGTGAGTACACACACACACACACACACACACAACACACACACACACACACACACACACACACACACACACACACACACACACACACACGCGCGCGCGCGCGCACGAGACAAGGAGACAAGGATGTAGGGAAAACCACGCACAGGGAGAATCTCGTTAAAGCCAGCTCCCTTAATCTGTTCAATTATTCACACTGCAGTTTAGCTGAAGCGTCCCGGCGCTGTTTAGCAACGTTGGGATCATCTTGGAACGTTGGCATCATCTTGGAACGTTGGGATCATCTTGAAACGAGATGAGCAAGTGTGACCTTCGTAACACCACATACTGGACTCCCCGCCCCCCCCCTTATAAAGGATATATAATGAAGAAGGCACGCGAAGTGAAGTGTGGAAATAATTTGGTGGAAAAACTTGTTCGGTGATTTTAACTTAAGATGGATAAGGCAGGAGAATCAAGGGCATTTGAGGTCTAAAAGAGGTCTAACGTTCGGAAGGCGGGGCTAGGAACCTAACTCGACCCTGCAGGCACATCTAGATGAGTGTACACACACACACGCACGCACACGCGCACGCACACGCACGCACACGCACACGCACGCACACGCACGCACACGCACGCACGCACGCACACGCACGCACACGCACGCACACGCACACACGGGGCAAGTGTAAGGTTTCGTGTACTCTTCCAGTTGGCTGCTAATCCCGTCCCTGATGTGCGCAAGTTTACGTGCTGGAAATCCCAAATGTCGTTACTATATTCAGAGGCTACATATTGGAACACGTTGTAGTTTGTTTACATTACTAGGAATCAGGACAACTAGGAATATGATCCTTGTTCGACGTAGATGGGTTCGTTGAGCGTTTCGTTTTCGTTGTACAATTGTTAAATATACATTCAAATATATTGCCGAGTAATTTTAGAAACATTGAACCCAGATTGGCTCGCTGGCCTCCCTGTGACTGTCCTGTAGGAACTGACCCGCCCCTGGTGACTATGTACAACCCGTCCTCTTAGGAGGGTAGAAATAGCCTAAGCTACGCTATCCCTTTGAGATGTATTTCTTTCTTGTCTCAATAAACATACTTGAACCCGTCCTCACACTAGGCTGTTTAGAGCAGCGGCCGTCATCCCCCAGACGCATTTATCAATTTTAACACAGTATATTAAGAATGTTAATTCTTATATATCAATTAATATTATTATACATTTCAAGTTCAAGTATGTTTATTGAGATAAGAAATACATCTCAAAGGGATAGAGTAACTTAGGCTATTTCTACCCCCCTCATTATACATAATCTAGGTATAGTTAGGTTAGGTTTGGTGTTTAGGTTCTGTTGGCGATTATTTGTATTTGAAGTACGTGGGTGAAGCATTTATAAAATTGTCGTTCCAACAGAGGACGTGAGCTTAGCATTTGTTCCGGAAGTGTTCGGACGGCATCAGTTGAGTCGTGTGTAAACCGCTTTTCATTCATAAACAAGGGGGTTTGACGGCTGGGTTAACGAACTTGGATCTTTGTATGTGTTACGACCCTGGGTTCTTGGTGGGAAACCAGAGGTCCAATTGAGCTGTAAATAATTACTTTACATTAATTGATAGGATTGGATAATGTGAGGAGGATAGTTAATTAACAATACTGTAACACTTATACTCTGAGGCTTCTCACCGCTGATCCAATCCTATCAATTAATGTAATTATTTACAGCTCAATTGGATCTGGTTTCCCACCAAGAACCCAGGGTCGTAACAGTATGCGAGGATGGGCTGTGTTGTGTAGTGGTATATACCACCTTCACTCACTTGATCGCAAGCAGGAACGTTCTGGGTTCGAATCCTGGGGCGATTTCTTTCCTTCTTTAATAATTTACTTTAGTTTAATAATTTAGGATATGGGGACATCCGAGGATGACCCTTATAGTTTAGTTTTGCAAATTTTCGGTCCTCCGAGCATTTTTCAGGTTAGAACAAGTAGAGCTGCAGCCTAGTACATTAATGATACGATATATGAAAGTAATTAATTTTTGGAATTCTCACATGTGCATCACCATAGCTGGGGTGATTAGCGTGCCACAACCTGAAGAGTCTTGTCGAGGCTCACTTTGTCGACCCAGTTTGGCTACAGTGCCACCGTACAGTGGCACCTCAACACAAAGGTATTTTAAGCTAGTTACATAATCAAGCGGAGAACCATCATACAATGGCGTCTTGCGTACAGCTCCTCCCTGCCTGGGTGCACACTGCCTCGGGATCTCTCTCTCTCTCTCAGCTGAGATGACTAAGTCGAGATCCTGACATGTCTACGTGATCGTATTTTGTATATGATATATGGTGTTGGTATTTGTCTCCAGTGGTACGTATGTTGATATCACCAACATAGCTAATGATACGTCCTTGGGTCTCCTACGCACGGAGTTCAACAGCGCTTGGATTATACATTAAACAGAGTGGGAGTGAGTAAACCTTCCTGAGGAGTGCCCCTGTGACCTTAGCAGTAAATAGAGACAGAGTGAAATAAACGACTGGTGGATCGTTTCTGGAAAAATTTAGTGCTAATATCCTAATCGGCCCGTGATCAAAATACAAACACATGGAAAAATATAGATGGACATAGAGCGCTGTCGGGTGATAATTTCTTATTTAGATGAAACACGAATCGCCAAAAGCAGTCGCTGGAGGGATTAAAAACATAAAAGTCCTGATGACGTAGTGGTAGCACCCCCCCCCCCCCGCCCGTGATTTAGTCTGGTTCACACTCAGGGTTGACATGGCACCATTGTTCCGTCTGCAATTCGGTACCCGTTTGCTAAGCCATTGTCGGGTCGTGTCCCAGGGAAAACGAGTGTGCGAGTGTTATATGAGCTATGGGAAGCGAAGGCGCTCATGCAGCTGGTAAAGGAGTCGAAAGTCGTCTGTTCCTATACCTCCCTGTATACCAAAAAACAATAATGAGTCACGTAGCAGCGTACATTCTGATTGTGGTGAGTCAGGACAAGTTCATTTGTATACATTTAGATTTTCTTGATACTTTAATGTGTTGACGCTGATTTATCTGTGGACTGAGTACTCTTGTGGCATAGATGTAATTTATACACAGATGCATATAGGAATAGAGAACTTAATTTCTGGACTTGTTAGCAGGCTAGAGCTTCCCCTTGCCTTGGGAGTAGAAGTTACAGACCCTCTCCAGGTATTCGATCCCCAGATGGTCCCTAATTACTCTTGGGGTGGAGGGGGGACAGTTAAAGATCGTTGCTTAATCAACCTACCCCCTATCCAGGGCTCGAACCAGAGCTAAATTGGTGGCGAGAGGTGCTGGAGTGTGTGGTGGTGTGTTGTGTGTGTGGTGTTGTGTGTGTGTGGTGTTGTGTGTGTGGTGTGTGCGCTGTGTGCTAGTGTGTGTGTGGTGTGGCGTGTGCGGCGTGGGCTGGCGTGCGTGGCGCGTGTGCGTGTGCGTGTGCGTGTGCGTGTGCGTGCGTGCGTGCGGTGCGTGCGTATGCGTGCGTGAGTGCGTGGTGCAACCACGATCCCTTGCTAACCCGCACTCTTCCCTAAACCCGCCCTTTGACAGCTGGGGGGTTTATGCTGTTATAAATTCCAGGCAGACGACATAGCCTAACACTTCACGACGAATGATCACATTCACTCCCCAAAAATTCTTCATCGATTCCTAAGAATTCACTGGAGGAACACAATTCCCTTCTTAAGAATCTTTTTTTTCGTATGCTACAGCCTCGTCTCGGTGAATAACATGTATATAATGATGCTCGATAACTTTTAAGTATTAATATATGTTAAAACTAAATACTCATAGGATCATATAACTGCTGGCAAGAATATTGTATACTTTCTCCGCCAGCTGACTGGCATCTGTTCTCTTTAAAAACTGTGTGTGCATTATTTTCCGTCTTCCAGTAATTTTAGATTAGAGCTTCTCCAAGAATTCCACAGATATGAAGGCGGGTGTTAGTTCCCCCTCGTGTTGTACGCACCGTTAGAGGCCGTAATTAGTTCTGTGGCAAGTTAGCCCCTAGTAACGAAGAGGGCAGAAACAAAAACTGATTTTAACCGAAAAGTCAACCAGTGCGTAGCTGTGGGTGTAACGGGCGGCGTAGCTGAGGGGTGTGGCGGGCGGCGTAGCTGGGGGTGCTGGCGGGCGGCGTGAGCGTGAGGGGTGTGGCGGGCGCGGCGTGAGCTGAGGGGTGTGGCGGGCGGCGTAGCTGAGGGGTGTGGCGGGCGTGTAGCCGAGGGGTGTGGCGGGCGGCGTAGCCGAGGGGGTGTGGCGGGCGGCGTAGCCGAGGGGGTGTGGCGGGCGGCGTAGCCGAGGGGTGTGGCGGGCGGCGTAGCCGAGGGGGTGTGGCGGGCGCCGTAGCTGAGGGTGTGGCGGGTGGCATCCTTCCCCAATTGCCTGTGTGCT